>JAHDVF020000295.1:0-56943 GCA_022606425.2 Lepidostoma basale | reverse complement strand
GTATGGCAGTAGTGCAGAAAACAAAAGTGGAACAATTTGGAATTGTTAATTGTGAAAAAAAAATTAACATTCAAAGTTGTGACGACCTTCGTGGCAGAGTGGTAAGAGCTCTGATTCCCATTCCGAAGGTTCTGGGTTCGATTCCCGGCGATGGCAGTGTGATTGTCACACTGTCTTTGGTCTGGTATAGAATTCTCGTGACAATAAAATGGCGATAGATTGGCTACCTGTCATGAGAAATCAATATATCAGCTTAAAAACCAATTGTATACTGTAATTGGGTTCAAGCAACCTATTGTATACGTAAAAAAAAAAGATTAATACGAATGAAAACGTCAGTTTTCTAGAAGATTTATTATATTTTATGGGAATGACATGTTTCGCCCTTCTACGGCATTATCAAATGTCAAACCTTGTTTCTTTACACAACACTACAAAACTTTCTCTACAAAACAAACAAACAAACAAACCATCTTACCGTTTCTCCGCAGGGGTAGGCAGAGAGAATGGACCGCCACACTATCCTGGCAAACCTCTCTAGCTTCCTCCACATTCATACAACGAGTCATACACGCACGTCGATTCCTCCGACTTCTAACATGACCAACCTTTAAAATTTGATTAATTTGGTCATGCCATGTTTTCCTCAGTCTGCCTCGACTTCGTACCCCATTTACATCATTAACGTATACTTTCTTAACCATTCTTTCTCCATCCATGCGTTCCATATGTCCGAACCAACGCAGCGATCCTTTCATAATTTTGTTCATAATACCTTCTTCCGCTTTACATTCCTTTCTTATATCAGTATTTGAGATTCTGTCGTATATCGTTCTACCACACATACGTCTTAGGGACCTCATCTCTACCGCATTTATTCTACTCTCATCCTTCTTCTGCCAGTTCCATGCTTCGCTTCCATACATTAGGGTTGGGACCAGAACTCCATTGTGAACGGCCGTTTTCGCTTTCATTGATCTCTACAAAACATTTGATAATGCCTTAGAAAGGCGAAACATGTCATTCCCATAAAATATAATGAAATTTCTAGAAAACTGACGTTTTCATTCGTATTAATAATTTAATATGGAGTTTTACATCATTGTTCAAGAAACAATAAATAAAACTTATTACTGATTAGTGAACCAAGTTTTTAAAGGGTAGGAAATCTTTACTTGAATATTTGACAGGTTGCAACTAGTGATAATTAATATGAGTGAAAGACATTTTTAACATGCCCAACCTTTAAAAATTAATACCGACCATTGAATCAAGAAAGCAACAAAAAAAAAACTACAATAGATATAAAAAATGATGTGTCAACGGAGAGTTAGGATGCAAATTGGGTAGGCACACATGACGCTAGAGTATCACCAATCAGAACAGGAAGCAGATGTGTCCGTCTGAATTATAAAGGAGATACTGATTTTAAAGTATACAATGACATTTTTAAAACAAATTTTGTACTTAAAAATATGATTCAACATGGAAGTTAAGTTGAAGTTATGTTCTTCTACCGACCCTTATGTATGGAAGCGAAGCATGGAACTGGCAAAGGAAGGATGAAAGTAGAATAAATGCAGTAGAAATGAGATCTCTTAGACGAATGTGTGGATATTCTGTGTATGATAGAGTGTCGAATGAAAATATAAGAAGTGAATGCGGAGCGAATGATGGTGTCATGAACAAAATAATGAAAGGATCATTAAGATGGTTTGACATATGGAAAGAATGAATGAAGAAAGAATGGTAAAAAAATTATATGTTAATGATGTAAATGGTACCAGAAATAGAGGAAGACTAAGGAAAACGTGACACGATCAAATAAATCAAATATTGAATGTCGGCCATGTGAGGAGTCAGAGAAATCGACGCGCGTGCATGACACGATGTATGAATGTTGAGGAAGCGAGAGAAATATGTCAGGAAAGAAATGTGTGGCAGTCCATTCTTTCTGCCTACCCCTTCGGGGAGACGGCGTGATGGTTAGTTAGTTAGTTAGTTTTTTGGAACTTAAGAGGGAGCACATCAGAGGTAGCCTAAATGTCGCTCCCATAGCGGCAAAAACTAGGGAAGTGGGAAAATGTGAGTAGGAGGGACAATGAATTCATCGTTCGCAAGACTCTGCAACTGGAAGACGGAAGGAGGGGACCAGGTCGGTCTACTGCAACGTGGATGTTCACAGTTAGGAACCACCTGAAGGCGCTGGGACTGGACTGCCAGATGACCCTGGATCGTGAGATTTGGCAGAGCCGTATTAGAAGAGCCGACCTTTGCATGAGAATAGCAGTACATAAAGGCACACAAGACAAGACTCTGAAGCACAGCGCAGAGACGACGCCGCTGAGAAGAGGAGGAGGAGAAAGGAGAGACCACTGGGACACGGTGACGGCTCCACTAGAGGCGCCTTCCTCCGCCCCAGATGCCCCAAAATATGTGGGTCCAGGATCGGGCTCTTCAGTCACATGCGGACCCACAACCGTGAAGGACAGTCTTCCTCGAACACGAGGGACATGATGATGATGATGATTAGGAGAGCCGACCCCAAACAACGGGAAATGGCTAAACGAAAGAAGAAGAAGATGGAAGTTTAAGAGGGGGTAAAATCTAAAAATATATATACAGTAGAACGTCGTTTATCCGGACTAATTGGGACCAGAGATGTTCCGGATACCAATTTTTCCGGATAATCAAGCAGACGATAATTCTTTTAGCGAAATAAGGTTTAAATCTTTTTTTTTCAGCTGTTTTTGTTTTTGTGAGTGAGTTTATTGTACGCTTGATGATCAGTGGCGGTACTTCCGTACAAGCCGAAAAGCCTTGTTAGACCCGTCTATGAATAAAATAATATTTTGAATTATCGCGCGATTTAATTCGTTGCGTTGCAAATGACTCCGCTGACATGCGCAGAAATGATCTAAGTGTATCTTTTGTTTAACTCATACGCGCCGTATTTTATTTCACTCATACGTACCGTAGGTGAGATGCCCGCGAAATTGCCTACGTCTACATGTTTTGTTTCATGTTTTCGATGGGCTTCTTATTGGGCTTGCAAAATGTAAAAGGATCCTTGTCGCACTTACGTATTTTTAGCTTGTAATCATATAACTAGGTGCATATATACCAGAAGATATCTACAAATTTTTGTATGGATTTGAAGCCGGGCTTTATCACTCTGAAGTATGTTACTATTGGATGTGTCACGAACTTCATTTCTATTGTCGGAATGTTATCTGTCATTTACGTTATGTGCAGAAATGTTTTAAAAAGAACGATTGTGTAATTTCTTTACGAATATTTATTTATAATTAATTGGCTTGCCTTACTGGCTGACCCTAGGCACGCCACTGCTGATGATGCCAACATCGGTTGGCGAAACAGCTGTCGCGACACTCTCAGTGATATTATACTAGTGTTTTAAATTTTAACAGTAATAATAAATAAGGTATTTATAAAACCGCAAATTTGTTTTTCATAACATTAATTCATAGATTGATCAGAGTAAGAGATAAATACGTTGTTTTTTTTATTAACTAAACACACCTACGCAATGTTTACAGAAAATATGTAGGAGTAACTTATCAACGAGGGTTATAAATAGTGGTAAACCACAAAACATTTGAGAAAGGAGAGAGATAAACGAATCACAAAAATAAAAAGAATAAAAACTTGATAATGCTATCACAGCAAAGTTATGAACCTATTTTTCAATCTCCTAAAATAAAATGTTTAATTTCTCCGACTCCTCACGTGACGGCAAAGAGAAGTGCAGGGCGACTGCAACTACTGTGAAAGGATGACCTGAACAGACATGTCGGAATAACCTGGATGCAGTCTGTACAAGAAGAATTGGAAGAATTGGACTAAGCTGGGCAGCTTTCGGAAACATGAGTTACATCCTTAAAAACCGGAAAATACCGATCAACCTAACACGAAACGTCTATGAAACCTGCGTTCTGCCACTTGGTACTTATGGTCTTGAAACTGTTGCCGAGAAACTAAGAGTGACCCAAAGAGCCATGGAAAGAGCCATGTTAGGAATAAGCCTAAGAGATAGAATCAGAAACGATACGGTGAGAGAAAAAACAAAGGTCACTAACATCATCCACCCGGTGACGACTCTAAAATGGCAATGGGCAGGTCACGTAGCCAGAAGCTCAGAGGAAAAGTGGACAAGAAGACTGCTGACTTGGAGACCGTGGACGGCAAAGAGAAGTGCAGGGTAACCGCAACTACGGTGGAAGGATGATCTGAACAGACACGTCGGATGCATTCTGCACAGGACAGAATGACATGGAAGCGAATGGAGGAGGCCTTTGTCCAGGAGTGGACGGGAATAGGCTGGGGAAGAAGAAAAAGAAGTCTGCACAAGACAGGCGTGGAAGCGAATCGATGAGGCCTTTATCCAGAAATGAACGGGAATAGACTGAAGAAGAAGAAGAAGTCTATAATATGTTGAAAAAGAGGAAGAAACGCAAACAAGAATAAATCCTAAGATTTTGCAATTGCAGAGATGTGAGATTTCCAAGTTCACCATAGAAAGGATGAGAACTTTCAGATCTTTATAAATAAGTACTTTCATCCTGTCGCTTGGATCCGCCGGCCTCAATTTCGAATCCCTATCTCCGGTCCATAGCAAATGAAAGGCTAATCAAGAACCAAATTGCCCGATGCAATTGGCAATACGTAACACACTCTAAAGCCGGGTTCAGAATGCAACGTCTAAAACACGAGACAACTAAGAAACTAACTGGAGGGGTAGGCAGAGACGATTGACCACCATACTACTCTGTTCTGACACACCTCTGTAGCTTCCTCTACATTCATACATCGTAACAGGCACGCTTGTCGATTTTTCCGACTTCTAACATGACCAACTTTTAAAATTTGATTAATTTGGTCATGCCATGTTTTCCTCGGTCTGCCTCGACTCCGTACTCCATTTAAATCATTAACGTATACTTTCTTAACCATTCTTCCTCCATCCATGCGCTCCATATGTCTGAACCAACGCAGCGATTCTTTCATAATTTTGTTCATAATACCTTCTTCAGCGTTACATTCATTTCTTTCGCATTTGAGTTCTGTCATATATCGTTCTACCACACATACATGTTTTCATCAATATTCAATAATCAATGTCATGATGATCAAGGGTGTACGGGACGCACTGGACGTCCCTGTAATTTTTTATTTGTGGCGCCGACTGCTGCTCGTCTCCGATGTAGTCCACGGGGAAAGGGGCGTGATGCTACTTAACTCTCGTACCGAAAGCGGGCGAAAAAATAATAAGCAAGTTATATTTAGTCGGCGATCGGTAGAGAGTGAAGCGTGATGCGAAGTGGGGTGTGCGAGGGCTCAGCCTTTATAAAGGCTATTTTCAACTGATGCTCTTGGCAGGCTCTAGGCATGCACTGATTTGCTCTGCCCAGGGCCCACCTATTTATACGATTTGCCGGCGGCGGTCCCGGTAGCAGTGCCACCTGGCGGCACTTTCTCAAAGCTACCTGCCGGCCGCGAGGCCTCCCACTGTTTTCGCCACCCCACGCTTCGACCGTTCACACTTCACTCCGTCCCGACCGCCTCGTTTATTCCTTATGATCAATTATACAAGAAAAATACAAAAAAGAGGACTTATACTCTAAATACACAAAGTTGCGACGTTAAAACCGGGAGCAAAAAATGTACGGGGAGAATTGTGGGACTGGCCAAAATGGACGCCGCGGACCCCTGTGTGCCCTCTCTCGCTCGCACACAGCTTGCTGGCCTCGGCGTCCTAGGTAGCAGACTTTCAGCGCAGTCCCCTCTCTCCGCCCGTTACCTAATTCAGCCCACGATTCCAACGCCGCACAAACACAAATAGATAGATGAAATTAAGTGATAATATCGGGAAGTTTTAATCGCCCCCGTACGTCCGATACACTCCCCCCGTGCGGCTGCGCCGTACTAACACTTTCGGGCGTATCCTAGGCGGGGGGTCGGTCGTCGACGGGTCTTCGGCGGCGGAAGAGCATCCTTCGGGAGTGGCGTGTCTGGTTCCGGCTGAAATACAGCGACGCGGACTGCAGGCCGCGTATATGTTCCCTTGCTCGTCTGTATTGTCACGGTTCTGGTCTGGCCGTCAGCTGCCGGGGTGGCCTCGACGACGCGTCCGCGGGGCCATGTGTTCCTGGGCAGCGACGGGTCGGCGAGTAGCACCAAGTCCCCCACCTTGATGGGCGGTCGCTGCTGGTGCCATTTCTGCCGGTGACTGATGGTGGGGACGTAATCCCTTAGCCAGCGTCTCCAAAATCCATCCGCGAGTTGTTGGCTGATGCGCCATTGCTTTCGCAGGCAGGCGTCCGGCTTTCCTCTTGCGAGGATGGTGAGATGCGGTCGTCGCGAGGCTCCCCCCATCAGGAAGTGGTTGGGGGTCAGGGGTTCCTCCTCTGTCGGGTCCACGGCGACGTGGGTCAGCGGGCGGTTGTTGATGGTGTGTTCCACCTCGGCAAGTGCGGTCAGCAAGGTCTCCTCCCGAGGGGCTTGCTCCCTTAGGATCGCCTTTAGGGCTTGTTTCACCGACCGCACTAGCCTTTCCCATGCTCCCCCATGTGCGGGGCTCCGGGGGGGATGAATCTCCACTCTGTCTCGTTCCCCGCCAGGTACTCTGCGATCTTCTCATTCGCAGACAGCTCCGTGGCGGCCTCTCTCATCTCTCTGTCAGCGCCGTGGAAATTGGTTCCATTGTCCGTGAGTATGGTTGCGGGTTGGCCCCTGCGGGCGGACATCCGGCGGAGCGCCATGATGGCGGAGTCCGCGCTCAGTGAGGCGGCGAGTTCAAGGTGCACGGCGCGCGTCGTCAGGCACGTGAAGAGCGCTCCGTACCTCTTCTCCCGCCGTCGGCCGATGGTAACCTCCATCGGCCCGAAGTAGTCCAATCCGCAGTGTGTGAAGGGCCGGACGCGTCCGGCCAACCGGATCGATGGCAGGGGGGCCATTCTGGGTGGTAGTGGCTGGCAGCGTCTGAAGCGGCACGTCGGGCAGTGGAAGCGCAAGGCGCGCAAGTTAGTGCGCAATCTCAGCACGTGGAAGCTGCTGCGCACCTCTGCCACAGTCGTCTCTATTGCCGGGTGAAGTCCTTTGTGGTGGATGTGGTTGAGCAGGAGACGGGTGTATGGGTCGTCCCCGTCGAGGATTATCGGCGAGCGCGTGTCGCCCGACACTCCGCGGAGTTTCCTCAGGCGGCTGTCAGCGCGCCATAGGCCCTCTCGGTCCTGAAACGGCGCGAGAGGGGCTAGTCGGCTCGAGCGCATGCTGCGGAAGGATCGGGATTGCGAGGCCTGTGTCAGCCTCTTCTCGGCCTCGCGGACCTCCTCGGCGCGGAGCGTCCCCTCTGGTTCCCGTCTTGCTGCTCCCTCACGGCATCGGCGGATGAATCGCAGGACCCACGCCGTGGCGCGGGTCAGACGGCTCCAGGATGAGAACCGTGTGACGTCAGGTAATCCTCCTTCGTCGAGTTGTGTAAGTGTCCCGACGAATTGCGGTCGCAACTCTAGGTCATCGGGCTGGGGCTGGAGCGCCCTCTCACGTGGCCATTCGGTCTCCGGTGCCCTCAGAAATGCGGGGCCGCCGAACCATTTCCCAGCGGGTGTGAGATCCGGCGCCTCGCCGTCCCTGGTCCCGGCGTCAGCGGGGTTGAGTTTGGTGGGCACCCACTTCCAGTCCGAGGCAGATGACAACTCGTCGATTTCGCCAAGGCGGTTGGCGACGAAGGCGGAGTAACTGCGCGGGTCCGTCCGGATCCAGCATAGGACCGTGGAGGAGTCCGTCCAGTAAGTCGTCTTGATTATGTGTAGTTGCGTCTCTTTTCGTATGGTGGCGGCCAGGCGGGCTGCCATCAGGGCGGCTTGCAGCTCCATTCGGGGGACGGACAGAGGCTTGAGGGGTGCCACCTTTGTTTTCGCGGCAATGAAGGAGACGTCCTTTCCCCCGACTATGTAAGCCACGGTGCAACACGCCAGCTCGGACGCGTCGCAGAAGACGTGCAGTGTGACGTCGCCGCCGCTTCTCCCGGCCGTGCAACGCGGGATCTTGACATCGATGTGGCTCGCGAGCTCCAACCATTCCTGCCACTTCTTGGCCTGCGCCGGTTGGATGACCTCGTCCCACTCGATGCCCGACCGCCAGACGGCCTGTAGGAGGATCTTCGATCGGATCGTCAGGCAGGTGATGAAGCCCACCGGATCGAAAATTCTCATGACGGCGCTCAGCAGCTGTCGCTTGGTGGGTCGGGCCGCCACGTCCTCGGTCCTCCTAAAGTTGAACCGGAACTGGTCGGCGGCCGGACTCCACTCCAGTCCCAGGATCTTCTCTGTCTCCTCGCCTCCGTCGATGGTTACAGCCGTCTTGGCTCTGGCGTCGATGGGCACACTCTGGATGGACGCGGGTTCGTTGGTCGCCCAGTTTGTCAGTTCGAAACCGCTGGCTGCCAAGGCGTCTCGGATGTCTCGGACGAGCGTGGCGGCCTCCTCCGGGGTGTCCACCGCGTCCAGATAGTCGTCCATGTAGAACTTGGTTCTGATCGCGATGGCTGCCTCGGGGAACTTCAGCGCACAAGCCTCCGCCGCCTTGTTGCGCACAAAGTGCGCGCTGCTCGGGGAGCAAGTCGCTCCAAACATCACGGACGTGAGGACGTAGGCGGCGGGCTCCGACTGCGCATTCGGGCGCCATAGGTACGTCTGCGAGGGCCAGTCGGCCGGGCGAATCTTGATGCGCAGGAACATCTCCTTAATGTCAGCCGCGAGAGCCACCTTGCCCTCGCGGAAGCGGATGAGGTTCCCGAGCAGAGATGTCAGCAAGTCGGGGCCGGTCAGCAGACGGTCGTTCAGCGAGGTCCCTCGGCAGCGGCTGGCGGCGTCGAAGACCACTCGGAACTTCACTGGCTTATTCGGGTTTGATATGGAGAAGTGGGGCAGGTACCATCTTCGTGGTGCTGGTGCAGCGGCCTCCGCTTCGCTCAACTGCCTAGCGTAACCCTTGCTAAGCAGGAGCTCCATTTTCTCTGTGTATTGGGCAGCTAGTGGCGGGTCCCTCTGCAGTTTCTTCTCAAGCGTGAGTAGCCTCCTCCTCGCACACGCACGATTGTCCGGGAGCAGGGAGGAGTCTTCCTTCCATAATAGGCCCGTCTCCCAGCTGCCGTCCGCCAGTCTCCGAGTGGTCTGCTCCATCAGCTGCTCCGCTCTCTGATCGTCTGCGTTGATGCGTTCCGCGGCCGTTACTCCGAGGGAATCGACCGCGAAATTGTAGCGGAGCAGCTCGTCTAGTCGGGTGTCCTGCCGGTCCTCGGATCGTAGCGCCAAGGTTGTTGCGTGAAGTATCTTCCCGCTGGCTAACCAGCCGAGGGCCGTTCGGGACATGAGGGGGAGGTCCGCTTTCTCAGAGACCTCCCGTGACACTATTAGGTGCGCGTTATCATTCCCGATCAGTATGACCGGTCGTACGCGTCGCCCGTCGGGTAGCGGCTGTAGTGGGAGGTCTAGACCCTCCACCGTGTATGCCTCCACGGTGTACTTTTGTCCCTCCGAGTTAAGGAGAGATATCGATACTCGCCGGGAGTGAGAGTCCTTTGCGCACGCTCCGAGTGCTCCGTGTAGGCGGAGTTCGTACTTCGGTCCCGTGGCGCCGACGTCCCTTGCCGTTCTGGCGTCGATTAAGGTGACCGTCGACCCCTCATCGAGGAGAGCGTGCACTGGGGCTGCACCTCTAGGTCCGGTCACCGTTACCTCCGCAACTTTGAGGTAGACATCTGGGTCGGGCCGCGAGACGTGCATGCACGTCACCGCTTGCGTCCTATGTAGGAGTTCGTGGTGATCTCCGCCGCATCCCTCGATGTTGCACGGTCCTTGCACACACTGACCTTTGTGTAAGGCCAAACAAACAACACAGGCGCCGGCCGCTCGAACGAGCACCCAGCGCCGTTTCGGATCACTTTTCGTAAACTCGGGGCACTTTTTCAACTTATGTTTATGTGATTGGCAGATCGCACAAGCGTTTCTTACACTTTTATTGTCACTTAATTCACTGGGGCGTTTACGCGGCGGGGCACTCACGGTGTCGCGCGCGGGCGCGGCGCATTCTTTTGCTTCGTACGCTGTCGCGTGCACTGTGGCCTTGAAGTCGCGCCTCTCGCGTCCCGTCGCGGCCCTTCCTGATCTCAGCGAGCAACCGAAACGAGGCATCCGGTCCATGATGTTCCGGAGGAACTTCGAGAACTCGGTGATGGTTGACTCGGTTGCAGTCTGCGCCCAATTCACCCGCAGAAAGAAAGGTAACTTTGCAGTTACGTCGCACAACAGCGCCGGGTTCGCCAAGTAATCCGAGGGCATGAGATTTAGTTGCGCCACTAGATTTTGGATCGCCGCACTAAAATCGAAGAACTGTTCGTTCGTTGCGTTGTCCGGGAGGTCGGGGAGTTTCCTAACCCTCTCTAGGGTCAGTGTCGCAATCGAGTGGACGTCACCGAAGCGGCGTTCCAGGACCTCGAGGATTTCCGGGACGTGCTCCGGGTCCAAAAGAAGGCTTGCTACTGCTCCCCGCGCCTTCCCGACGAGTACGCGCTGAAGTCGCATCAGGTTCTCCGCCTTGGTCATCTTGCAGGTGGTGGTAGACGACCAGAATTGGGCCTGCCAGCCCGGCCAGTCCAGGGGGTCGCCGGCGAAATTGGGAAGGTCCTTTGCCATGGACTGTCTGGCGAGGAAGGCCGTCATTTGGTTCCCCTGTTCAGTTGAGTGGGAGGGGCCATCGTTGAGGCTCCTGGCTTCAGCCCTCTCCATCAAGGCGGTCAGGCGGGCGAGTGACTCGTCCGTTCCACCGCTCACTGGGGGCCAAAGCGCCTGCATCGGCGCTCCGTCCATGCGGGGTGGCGGGGCGTGTGTGCCGGCCGCGTACCCGCGTGTGTTGTCCGGCGCCGGGCCTTGTAGGCCGGGCGCGGCGTTGTAGTGCGGCTCCTCTCGATTGGCGGAGCGCCCGTGGCTGCTCCGCTCCTCGCCGCTCTGCACAGGCTGCGTGGGTCCCCACCGCGTGTCGGCCGGCGCCGGGGCCCTCGGGCCGGGCGCGGGCGCGCTGCTGTGGTCCTGCATCCTGCGCTCAGCAGCATAGGGGTCGTATGATGGGACCCTGCTGCTCGGAGTCGGATCCGTTCTGCTCCAATGCGCGCCTGACGCGTCTGCATGGTGCTGATGTCCGGGCTCCTGGTGGGTGAGTGCTGGCGGCACCTGCCGCGGTTGACACGCCTGTGCCGGTCCGTTGTAACCGGATGGTGTCATCCCCAGTGGCAGCGCTCGTTCGGGGGCTGAACGCGGGTCGTAAGGCCGCGCCCAGCCGCTCGGAGTAGGATCTGCTTGTTCCCACTGCGCACCTGGCGCCAGGCTTGGTGCGCCGGGCACGGGTGCGTCATCGTGGTACTGCGCCCTGTCCTCCTGTGATGTGGGGTCGCCATGCCTCCACTGCGCGCCGGTGTGGGCCGGGCCGTCTCGGCCGGGCGCCGGCGCGCTGGCCCGGGTCTGCTGTCCGGGCATGAACGGCGTTGGATCCTGCCGCGGTTGACCTGCTTGTGCCGGCCCGCCTGGGCCGGGAGCGGTCATTCCTGCTGGCGGCGCTCGTCCTGTGAGTGCACGCAGTGAAGCCTGGAGATCTTCCATCTGTGCAGCGTATCTCTCGACCTCCCGCTCGCGCCTCCGCAGCTCCTTGCGGAGCAGGCGGACGGTGTCCTGGGTAGAGATCGAAGACGGCTGGTCCTCATCCTCGGTGTCCGTGCTCCTGCTCGGACACGGCGTGGTGAGGTCGGCTGTTGCGGAAGCCCCGCTGTCGGCGGGCGCAGATGAACATGTCTGCAGCCACTCGGCGGTCGTCTGGTCCCCGGAAGGCACACGAACGGCGGGCGCAGGCTGCTCGGCTGCGGTGAGAGGGGCTGCCGGGGGCGCTAGGCCCGGGGCGGCAGCGAAGTGGGTGGAAGGCGGTGCATTCCCTCCGGCTGTGGTGGTGGAAGGTCCAGCGGGCCCACTGGAGGCTTCCTTCCCGGAGCGGAGTGAAGGCGACATCGGAGATGAGACTGATCCGGCTCGAAGGACCATGTACGGGACGCACTGGACGTCCCTGTAATTTTTTATTTGTGGCGCCGACTGCTGCTCGTCTCCGATGTAGTCCACGGGGAAAGGGGCGTGATGCTACTTAACTCTCGTACCGAAAGCGGGCGAAAAATAATAAGCAAGTTATATTTAGTCGGCGATCGGTAGAGAGTGAAGCGTGATGCGAAGTGGGGTGTGCGAGGGCTCAGCCTTTATAAAGGCTATTTTCAACTGATGCTCTTGGCAGGCTCTAGGCATGCACTGATTTGCTCTGCCCAGGGCCCACCTATTTATACGATTTGCCGGCGGCGGTCCCGGTAGCAGTGCCACCTGGCGGCACTTTCTCAAAGCTACCTGCCGGCCGCGAGGCCTCCCACTGTTTTCGCCACCCCACGCTTCGACCGTTCACACTTCACTCCGTCCCGACCGCCTCGTTTATTCCTTATGATCAATTATACAAGAAAAATACAAAAAATAGGACTTATACTCTAAATACACAAAGTTGCGACGTTAAAACCGGGAGCAAAAAATGTACGGGGAGAATTGTGGGACTGGCCAAAATGGACGCCGCGGACCCCTGTGTGCCCTCTCTCGCTCGCACACAGCTTGCTGGCCTCGGCGTCCTAGGTAGCAGACTTTCAGCGCAGTCCCCTCTCTCCGCCCGTTACCTAATTCAGCCCACGATTCCAACGCCGCACAAACACAAATAGATAGATGAAATTAAGTGATAATATCGGGAAGTTTTAATCGCCCCCGTACGTCCGATACACGTGGAAAGAGCCATGTTAGGAATAAGCCCAAGAGACAGAGTCAGAAACGATACGGTGAGAGAAAAAACAAAGGTCACTGACATCATCCACCGGGTGGCGACTCTAAAATGGCAATGGGCTGGTCACGTAGCCAGAACCTCAGATGAAAAGTGGACAAGAAGACTGCTGATTTGAAGACCGTGGACGGCGAAGAGAAGTGCAGGGCGACCGCAACTACGGTGAAAGGATGATCTGAACAGACACATCGGAATAACCTGGATGGTGACATGGAAGCGAATGGAGGAGGCCTTTGTCCAGGAGTGGACGGGAATAGGCTGAGGAAGAAGAAGACGAATTATACTCTCTCGTCAATATAATATATCTCGTCAAAAATAAAGTACTTTAACTTAATCCAGAAAATTAATTTGGCTTTGGCATAGTTCTCAAACGCAAGTGTTCCTTGCTTTTTTCATTCACATCGCTCCAAAAAACTTTCATGACCATTATTTTCTCGCGTGTACGTCCTTCGTATTCGTATAACGATCTCATTATATTACTCGTTTATAACTTTTGTGTGCTTTACATTGTCGAAAGCAACTTACCAAAATATATGTATGAACCTTAGTGTAAACAAAAAGAGAAAGAAAGACAGACTTGCCTTTGGGATATAGCACTACAGAAGAATATTACAAAGTTTCTGGAAAGACTACATCACAAATAAAGATATAGAGGTAACCGGGTGGTGGTCTAGGGAACAGAACGCTTGGCTCCTGATCCAGGGGACATGAGTTCAACCCTGGACAAAACCAGATTCCTTCTACATAATAATTAGCTTATCATATTCTTCTTTAAGTGCCCTGTCGGGTCCCCGCAACGTTGGCGATCACCTCGGGGAACCTTGTTTCTCGCCGTAGTGAATATCCTGGGAAAAAGTAATCAGAGTGGTTTTCCGTTGCCTTCTCTGATGGGTTTTTCTGCAGGGGTCACCTTCCCTTAGCTGGGGGGGGTCCGGCTTTATGGCGCCGGACACTCGCCATTGCTCGGGATTCGCGGGGCCTGAGAGACCCGTTCGAGGAAGCTAATGAGTTGGACTTGGTAGTAGTGTGCAGGTGTTATTGCAACATGGCGCATTACGATATTTTATAGAAGTACACTTTCCAGCAAAGTATACCCCATCGTAGCCCTACTATCCGTTAGAACCCCAGCATATCATAACCATTTCAAAGGGGCGAGCTCGGTGGATCGGTTACATAAACAAAAAGATCATGGCACATACAAAATATATTAACAATAATAATGAAATAAAACGATGTTTTTTAATTGTTTCCGCTTTCGTCTTTATTTCGACAGCGACTGGTTTCAAAATATTTGTCGATGCCAGCGTGCCCGGCTAACTATTATTTAAAATGAACTTCCATCAACAAATTTAATTTAAGTGATTACATTCTGTTTTGTTACGTCGCTGGTCATATTTTTCTAGACAATATCCAATCGCATTTCTTCTCTGCGGTCTTCGCATCAACACAGTTACTGGACTTATTGCACAATCTCACAGAGCGGATTGAAGGAACAGATTTAATTAAATTGAAACCAATGTATTTCTGCACTGACTCGTACATTGCAACTATGTATGTACGTACATACTATGTGTACGTTTTCGATTACTTGTTGGATCAGCATGAATTGTTTACGAGAAACTAAATTATATATTATCATATTATGAAACTAAAAAAAAATGAACGAGAGAGAGAGAGAGGGAGAGAGAGAGAGAGAGAGAGAGAGAGAGAGAGAGAGAGAGAGAGAAAAAGAGCACAGTTATACTATTTGATTAAATTTGTACTATTACTGTTAAAATTTAAAACACTGTTATAATATCAACATTTATATTTATTCACTGAGAGTGTCGCGACAGCTGTTTCGCCAACCGATGTTGGCATCATCAGGTGTTATAATAAACTATTTTTTTAGTTAAATTTAGATAAAAGTTTATTGTAACACCTGATGATGTCAACATCAGTAGCGACACTCTCAGTGAATAAAAAGAAATTGTGATATTATTACAGGGTTTTAAATTTTAATTAATTAAGATTTTACGTTTATTTTTCACGATTTTATTTTTAAGTGGTTTAATACCTTATATTAAAAACACGTTCTTTTATATTATCGAAATAAATCATTAATACTAATAAAAACGTACGTTTTCTGGAATTTAGGCGTTAGAATGACTTTTAGAAAACAGAAGTTTTCATTCGAATTAATTATTTAATATGGAGTTTTACATCATTGTATTATATAAGAAGCATATAATATTATCAAAATATTTTTTTATAAAGCTTAACATACAATCAAACATTGTTTTCAAAATAACAATTTTCTCGAAATGTTCTTATATTTTATGTAATTAACACGTTGAAACGTGAAGGTGAACCTTGCTATGGTAATCATCAAGGTAAAAAAATTTACACTCATAAAATAGAGCAAAATTAAAAAAAACTTGTCTAGCAATACGTTAATGGCGGTAGTTAACAAACGTTATCTAGCAATACGTTAATGGCGGTAGCCTTTCACATTGCGTTAGTAAAAAGATCTTCTGTTTAATGCTTAATCCAATCTTCATAGATGGCGCTAGTGTGTAGATTGAAATTGAAAAGAAATGTGAAGTGTGGTGTTACGAGTATATAGTATGCTATATACAACTTCCAAAAATTGGCATGCTATATTCAACTTCCAAATGCTATATATAATACAACTTCCAAAAATTTGTCAGACATGGTGGTCGTAAGAAAAGTTGAATGGGGAATGTTGTATAACATAAAGCGTGCGCTTAACCCAACCAATGACAGATCATAAGTCCTGTAAACACCTCGACCACCATATTCTGTTTCCGATTTGCATCTTCGTCTCTATTGAAATACAATTAATCCTTTAAAAAAAGTGAACTAACTAACTAACTAACCATCACGCCGTCTCCCCGAAAGGGTAGGCAGAAAGAATGCACTGTCACACTTTTACTGATGCGGCACTCCATCCTTCTCTTTTCGCTCCGCGGGAGACGCGGTGTGATGGGTTGCGAACCTCATCGCCACTTAAAAAAAGTGTTTACATTTATATATAATATTATACTATATAAAGGGTTTTAAATTATTCTGTTCAAATGCTGATGAAAATATTACTATTTATTATTTTTGCTGGGTAGAGAAAACAGCACAAAACAAAGAATTTTGTTATCAATGAATTTCTTTGTTTTTCTTATGCACTTTAATAATACAAGATAGCGCAGAATCCCCCAGGGAAGTTGCTCAGAGCTGGTAATGAGATTATGGTTGCATTTCGTGTGTTGTGAAGTAAAGTGGAAAATACATTTGACGTCTAAATTTTCAATTTATCCTGATGGTAGAGTCTGGGTGCGAAGATCGGAAGTGTTATGAAACCGCTGAAAAGCTTATTTTGTTATAAAAAAAAAACTCCGTTAGCTATAGTTTTATTCAATTTCTCAACAAATAACCAATACAAATCTAATGTTAAAATGTTGTGCAACTGTAAGCTTATGATGTAAATATGCAACATTACATAATGGAGTTCTAGTGCCAACCCTAATGTCGGGAAGTGAAGTTTGGAGCTGGCAAAAGAAGGATGATTGCAACAATAACGAAGGTTCCGGGTTCGATTCCCGGCGATGGCAGTGTGATTGTCACACTGTCTTTGGTCTGGTGTAGAATTCACGTGACAATAAAATGGCGATAGATTGGCTACCTATCACATGTCACGAAAATCAATATAATAGCTAAAAAATAAATTGTATACAGTAATTGGGTTCAAACAACCTGTTGTATGCATAAAAAAATAATAAAAAACAACAACAACAAACCATCTCGCCGTTTCCCCGTAGGGGTAGGCAGAGAGAATGGACCACCACGCTACTCTATCCTGGCACACCTCTCTAGTTTCCTCCACATTCATACAGCGAGTCATACACGCACGTTTATTCTTCCGACCAACCTAACATGACCAACCTTTAAAATTATATTAATTTGGTCATGCCATGTTTTACGAATAATAATTTTCCAAAGATAATTGACGTAGAATTATTCCCGTTCATGAGATTACTGATAATAATGTCTAAAAAACGATATATAATAAAATACCGAACGACGAAATTAGGAAGAAATGCAAGGCCGATGATTGCATTATAAATACAATTAAAAAAGGATCCCTGAAATGGTTGACACATGAGGCGAATGGACGAGAGAAGAATGATTAAAATGTTGTATTCAAGCAGTGTGAGTGGAAAGAGAAGCCGTTAAAGATCAAAGAAAGAATGGCATGCCCAAATTAATCTAATACTAAAAGGCGGCCACATTCAAAGTCGAAAGAATTGACGAGCGTGTATGTTACAATATATCCGTGATTACACTATGATCGATCATATTTCTTACTCAAATAAGTTCTTGAATGCAACTTTCAAAACCATCTCAATAAAAAGTTAAACGGATTACTTGCGATTTCTTAATTAGGGTATTAAAGTAAATGTTAAGTGAATCGGAAATTACATCCAGACTGGTTAAAGCAAGTAGACTCAAAGGTCGCGGCCCCTGGAATTAAAGTCTACAGACTGAATTCATAATCAAATATGTTGTTTTCCTTTCTGGTCACGTTTTGATTTAGTTGCATTTTTTTCTCAATTTCAATAATGAGCACCCGACTCTATATAGCGGGAACTTTAGTGGATGGAAGTTATTACTTACAAAACTCTCAGTAGCACGATGAGGGAGGAATTCAAAAGTAGTTAGTTAAAGCCAGAAGATATACTGTTCTTACAAAATATCCAATGGGCAACCCTCTTTAAAAATACCCCCAGCAGTATTGACACAATAAACAATATATTTTTAATGTATAAACTTAAAATTTGTTATAATTAAACCAAAAATAAATTCATCATACAACGAAAAGTAATAATGCATACTTCAGATTTTGTTATACAATATTATTTTTTTAATACAAGGCATGCGTCCGCCCCATCATGACGTATGGAATAGATCATAGCCGATACCAATAGAACTAAGAATAATTAATACGAATGAAAACATCAGTTTTCTAAAAGTTTTATTATAATTTATCGAAATGCCGAAATTTCAGCTCGTTGCTGTTTACATATACTAGTAAATTTAGCAGAATATGATAATTAACGAAAATTGATGTGATTTTATACATTTTCAACAAATAATTGTTTGGGTAAGTCCAGAAATATTGGAAAATGTTTCTTGGAACTCGTTAAGAAATGTTATGTCAATGATTACATAATTAGGGAATACGAAATGATATTAAATAAATCAAGAATAAGTTTTTTGAAGTAGGATGAAGTAAAGTGTTTCTAAGAAAAACATCTTCTTACAAATTGTTTACAAATTATTTTACATATTTCGAGGTGACTAATGATTCTACGTATTATACAATATATAAAATAAAATCGCTATCCTGCGTGCATAGACTCAATCTATGTATTCTTCTCTTCTGCATCTGAAATGTGAAATAAGTACAGTGCAGGATCAAGAGTTCTTTGAATCTAATTATATATATATATACTCGCATATAGGAACTTCATTTAAGGAGTGAGGATGAATATATGTTAGTTTGTTCATTGATTAAAGTTAAATTAGGGTTTTTGTTATGCTTATTAATTTCTAATTGTTCTAATAGGTTGAGGGTTCCTTTTATTATGAATGTAAAGCGGAATTGGTACGTTATTTGGATCTAGGGTATTTTAATTGTCTAGTAGATGTTTGGCAAATTGGGAGTTGGATTTATTCAGTCTGAAGGACCTAACGTGTTCTGAGAAACGTGTTTCAAAAGAACGCCCTGTTTGGCCTATATATACAGTGTTGCAATCATTGCATTCTAATTAGTATATTCCGCTATTTTTTAATATAACTATTTTATGTTCAGAGTTTTTCAATGTAGTTCCAATATTATCTGTGGTGTGGAAGGTAATACGAAGGCCATGTTTTTTAAGGATTTTACTTATAATATTTTAATCGATGTTTTTCTCGTGAATTTGGAAACAAATTTAACTTCGTTTGAAACCCTCTTTATACATATTTATTTATTTAAAAATTGTATACGCAACATTTCGGATATAAACTCCATCATCCTATCCAAAAAATCTACAATAGCAGTGCCTTATTGTGTTTTTGAACTGACCCTTATGTATGAAAGTAAAGCATGGAACTAGCAAAATAATAATGAAAGTATAAAAAATGCATTAGGCATAAGATCTGTAAGATCTGTGAGTCAAATGTGTGTAAAATCTGTGTACGATAGAGTGTTGAATGCAAATATAAAAAATGAATACAGTGCGAAAGAAAGTGATATAAACAAAATAATGAAAGAGATTAAGATTTTGATACATGGAAAAAATGAATAAAAAAGGATGGTTAAAAAAAGTTTATGTTTACGATGTAAATGGAACTAGAAATTTAGGGAACCCAAGGAAATCGTGGCACGATCAAATAAATCAAATTTTAAATGTCGACCATGTGAGGAGTCGGAAAAATCGATGTATGTGCATGACACGATATATGAGTGTTGAGGAATCGAGAGAAGTATGTCTGGAAAGAATAGTGTAACGACGTGATTGTTACTTTGAGAGTTAGTTTAATAATAGTTTAAAATGCCTTAGCAAGGTGAAACATTTTATTCCCATTAAATATAATATAATTTCAATAATACAAACGTTTTCATTTGTATATATTTTTTAGTTCTTGTTTAAAACTTCATTAAATATGTTAATAAACGAAATTATTTTTAAAATTATATTGATTTGAGAGACAGATATCAGTTTGTGTAAAAACAAGATGAACGCATCACATATATTGTAGTATGAATTATTTTTAAATTTGTGCTCGGAAGACGGACCGAAACATGTCAAATAAAAAAAATATGTGTTGTGAAAATAGTGTTTTTCTAATTATTAATTTATTTTAATAACAATGCATTTTTATTAACTATCAAACGAAATATTTCCAATCATTTTCTCTAAAAATCGATTTACATTAAATTATGATATTTTAAGTTATATACAATACATAATTCCCAAATGATATCTTCTTAACTTTATTTTCTATTATATATTACTTTACATACAACACTTGACCTTTTACTTCATTTTTTTCTCGTCTGACCTTTAAGCGATTGAGAATGTTTGTTCCTTATCGAAAAATTTCATCTTTTTTCTTTTTATTCTTACTCTTTATTAGAAAATTCTTAATTTTTATTTTTTGCTAGTCAACCACATGAATACATAAATTTAGTTCTGCACATTTTTTATAATTGAACTTTAATGATATATTTAGATTTCGAGGATATATATAGATAGTGTGATTATCACACTATCTTTGTTATAGTGTAAAATTGACCTGAAAATATAGTGCCGATAGATTAGCTATCTGTCACATGTCATAAGAATCAATATGATACCTTTACCCTTTACATCAATTAGACTCGGGCTGTAATG
Organism: Lepidostoma basale; assembly: GCA_022606425.2. Taxonomy (NCBI): domain Eukaryota; kingdom Metazoa; phylum Arthropoda; class Insecta; order Trichoptera; family Lepidostomatidae; genus Lepidostoma; species Lepidostoma basale. The sequence continues at coordinate 36,580 of JAHDVF020000295.1, read as the reverse complement.
AAATAAAGTGCGATTCAACAGAATATTTTAATTTTATTTAATTTCAAAGATCCAGAGAACGATCTTAACTCGATTATTCTCCCGATGATGAACGTATAAAACCTTCGAAATATGCCGAGAAAAATAAACTCAATGGTAAAAAAAAACAATGAAACTTAAAAACGAAACAAAATCAATGGCATAGATTTTTATATATTAATAATTTAACAAATATAATTTCAAAACAATTCCCATGTGACATTAGACCCGCGTTTAATACAAATAATAATTTAGGTAAATTAATAATAAAAAAAGACAAGGAAGATAAATTTGCTCAATCGGGAGTATATAAACTGAAATAAAATGATCATTTTATATAGGCAAAACAAGACGTAATTTTAAATTAAGAATAAAATAGCACATCCAAACCACCTCATTGAAAAAGATCATTCATTTAATAAAGATAATGGTGTTGAAATTTTGCATGTTAATAATAGAAATATAACTTTGGACAATCTCGAAATTTTAGAAATTAAAAAAGCAATTTAAAATAAAGAAAATATTATAATTAATCAAATAAATTTGTCGTCCACTCCAATCTTTGATTTATTTTCTTTATTGAAGTTTACACCTGAACCCCAATAAGAACTTTAAATTTTTTATTTGTTACAACAAAATAAATGTTTATAACATCTGTCAAAACTGACCATATTTGTAAACAAGTTTATAATATTTTAAATATCTATATAATATCACTGAGGAAATGCTGGGTAGTCCGAAACATGTTTGATATTTAATTTTAATTTGTTTAAAAAGTGAGTGTTGTATCTAACTAACTAACTAACTAACCATCACGCCGTCTCCCCGAAGGGGTAGGCAGAAAGAATGGACTGCCACACTTTTCTTTCCTGGCATATTTCTGTCGCTTCCTAAACATTTATACATCGTGTCATGCACGCGCGTCGATTTCTCTGACTCCTCACATGGCCGACATTCAATATTTGATTTATTTGATCGTGACACGTTTTCCTCGGTCTTCCTCTATTTCTGGTTCCATTTACATCATCAACATATATTTTTTTTACCATTCTTTCCTCATTCATTCTTTCCACATTTCCAAACCATCTTAATGATCCTTTCATTATTTTGTTCACCATCATTTGCACCGCATTCACTTCTTATATTTTCATTGAGTGTTGTATACAAAGTATATATAAAAAAAAGGAAAAATAAAAAATATCTACAACACAAAGTATGGCGAACATAGAAGAATTTTTTTTTCATATTAGTATATTAAGAAAATAATTTGCCTTTTTTTAATTTTGAAACTGAATAATTTAAACAGAAAATATTTCATTTAAGGAAATTTCGCATAGTTTTCAGAAGGTTTTCTATCGATTTATGATTTTCCTCGACATCTGAGTGCTCTTCCAGGCATTATTCTGGCCGTCGGAAAACTAATAAATTTTATGGGGAAAGATGATCGGAACTTTGAACCATGCATGCACGTAATAAATTGATGCCGTCCGCGTCTCCGTGGCGTATGGCAGTGAAGGGCAAATAAACTTTCTGGAAGTTGTAGATTAAATTATCAAAAAAAAAATACTTTATTACTTTTCTAACTAATCTATTCAGCATAACGCAAACTGGCGCAGATACGAAGAAGATAGTTCGCCAAGCAATTAATATGCACCCAGAGAACCATTATATATTCATACAGAGTACTCACACACTCTTAATATATTTGTATTCCAAAAATGGCCACCTTTAAATATTCGATTGGGCCAAGATAATCAGTCTGCAGAGTTAAAAAGAAGAATTGGACTAAGCTGGGCAGCTTTCGGAAACCTGAGCTACATCCTTAAAAACCGGAAAATACCGATCAACCTGAAACGAAAAGTCTATGAAACCTGCGTTCTGCCAGTTGGTACTAATGGTCTTGAAACTGTTACATTGTCCAAAAAAAGTGCCGAGAAACTGCGAGTGACCCAAAGAACCATGGAAAGAGCCATGTTAGGAATAAGCCTAAGAGACAGAGTCAGAAACGATACGGTGACAGAAAAAACAAAGGTCACTGACATCATCCACCGGGTGGCGACTCTAAAATGGCAATGGGCGGGTCACGTGTAGCCAGAAGCCCAGATGAAAAGTGGGCAAGAAGACTGCTGACTTGGAGACCGTGGACGGCGAAGAGAAGTGCAGGGCGACCGCAACTACGGTGGAAGGATGATCTAAAAAGACAAGTCGGAATAACCTGGATGCAGTCTGCACAGGACAGAATGACATGGAAGCAAATGGAGGAGGCCTTTGTCTAGGAGTGGACGGGAATAGGCTGAGGAAGAAGAAGAAGAAGAAGTATTTCTTATTTTAATAGTGCCATGTCAGGTCCCCCCAACATAGGCGATCACTGTAGTGAAAGCTTTCTCACTACAGTAATTACTTGGAAAGTGTTACTGGAGTTGTTTCCCATTGCCTTCTGCAGATATTTAAGTATTCAATATTTTTATTTTAATTCATGTTTTTCTCCAAGTAGGTATTTTTTTTCTTTGCACGTCATTAATGATTAACGTTTTTTATAATTTAATACGAATGAAAACGTCAGTTTCTTGAAGTTTTATTATATTTTATGGAATTAAATGTTTCGCCCTTCTAAGGCATTATCAAATGTCTTAGAAGGGCGAAACATGTCATTCCCATAAAATATAATCAAACTTCTAGAAAACTGACGTTTTCATTCGTATTAATTATTTAATATGGAGTTTTACATCATTGTTCAAGAAACAATAAATAAATTTAAAAAAACTGTTTTACATATCTCGTTTTTATTTTTGGTATTTACAATTTGTGGTAATCTGTTCTCTATTTCCGAGTACCGTGAGTGTGGTGCATTTCGGTTTAGGTTATAACCAAACATTTAATATTCATTTGGAGCTAAATAGGTCCTATTCTAAATGGAAACCACTTACAGCCATAAAATATTACAGTCATTAGCCTAAAATACGTAAAGCAACGCCACACCGCGTTCCACATTAAAACCGATGGGAATACCGCATTATACTAAAATCAAACATCAATTTTAACTATAGAATTTGAGGAAGACAAATGTATTTATGGAAGTCTAAGTTATTGATGAATTAAAATGAACAAGGCGAATGAAATAGTAAAAATACATATTTTAACCTTTAATATAATAGTGTAGCAAATTTGCTACTAATATTTAAATTTCATACACGTTCTTATTGTACGCTACACTCTACATTCCCGTCTATCAATGAATAACAAAAGCCATGGCTTGTGGCGTTAGTTAGTAGTATGATAAAACATATTGTGATATTTGGTTGACGGTTGGCCTGTTTCTATCACTGCCAGTTTATTAGACATATTTTGAGTTTAAAAAAAACTTATTTTCGAATATAAAAAAGTAGCTACATTACCAGGTGATAATTTATATCATTGGCAATATTTTATTTTATGAAATCTTCATCTTTCTGTGTCTTGTCAGGTCTCCCTAACGTTGACTATCACCCTTTTCATTCACCTGGGGAAAAATATCTAGAGTGGTATCCCCTTGCCTTCTCTGGAGTATTTTCTGTCGGGGTTACCTTTCCTTAGCTGGGTGTATCCAGTTTTATGACGCTGGAAGCTCGCCATTCGTCCTCTGTCTATCTGCTATGGCACTAAGTAATATGTGCTACATTGCCCGGGGTTCGTGGGGTCCATAAAAATACCTCTCGTGTACGCTAGAGAGTGGGACTTGATAGTAGTGTTGCTGTTATAAATGCAACATGGCGCCTCACGACATTTTGTAGAGGCATACTTTCCAGCAAAACATACCCCATAACATGAGATTGAGTAGATTAAATGTGGTCTGGCACCCCCTTGTTGTTGCCGTATTTAAATGCAAGTCCCGGATGGACCGGGGACAGGCCCAGTGAGTGTACGAGCGAGGCTGATAAAAGGGCGCCACTACGCCCTATAACAGCCTCGGGTATGTGGCGGGAACTTCTATGTTCCTCTTTTCAAAAAAAAAACATACCCCGCCATAGCCTTACTACCCTTTTTATATTATAATAAAATATATTATGAAATATAAATTATATTACTTAAGTTTGCTACAAAACTTGTTAATCGATGTAGGTATATGTCACAAGAACGAAGGCTAAAGTGCGGGTGGCAGAGATGCGGACGCCGAGAACAATATAAGGAAAACCTCTTCGAGATAGATTGAGGAACACGGCTATCTGCGAAATCTGCAAGATGTAAGAAATATAATAGTTTGATGGGGCAGAGAACGAAGATACTGGAATACGCACGTGCAGAGGATGGATCCCTCCAGAATCAACCACGTTCTGGCGCATCAGGTTCATATTGGCTACCGTCCCCCTGGAAGGCCGCTAAAGAGATGGAGGGATAGCTGGGAGTCAACCTTATTACCTTAACAGACCAAAGGTCTAGAAGAAGAATAAAAAAAGAAGAGTATGTATATAAATTAACAAAATATAATGTATAATTATTTTCCCCATACTATATTTTTCAATAGATATCTAAAAAAGCATAAAATTAAAAGATGATGGTTATTTGTGATTTTGTGGGAAACTTTGCAGCTTGTAAGTATAAAAAAACACACGCAAAATAATGAGATGTATAACGAATTTACAGTGATGAAAAATACTTTGATGTTTGCGAACAATTTTGAAAAGTGCAGTTCTCTCGACGTTCGTGCAAGTCCGCTGTTTCAAAGGATGCAATCAACGTATTCAGTTTTGTATCCGTATTGACAAATTGCGAAAACGGAAAAGTTGTGTAAAAGTTTACTGGAAAATGTACACGGTTTTCGAGGATTCGTGTTTGGAATTAAATTTTAGCTCAAAAGCTCACAATTTCTGTCTAAGTAAATACTGCAATCAATACTTAGGGTGGAATCTTGGATAACGAATAAAACAAATACATTCCTTCATTGGGTTAAAACAGCTTGAAATATTCTCGCAAGCTACAAAGCAACCTGTGAAGTTGAAGCGAATTTTGGGTAACAATATTTGTATAACATTTTGAATGTATACAAATTCCTGTAGACAAATACTGGATTTTACCCATGGCGGATAAATTATTTTTTTATAAGGATTAATTTCTCAATAGAGACGAAAATGTTAATTGTTCTGGGAACAGAATATTAGTCTCTAGTTATCTTAGTAGATGACGCTAGTGTAGAGTGAACTAAAAAAATGTGAAGATAAGCAAATACACATCTTCCAAAAATTTGTCAGATGTGGTGGTCGTAAGAAGGGCGGAATGGGGAATGGTGTTAATCATAAAGCGATCGCTCAACCCAACCAATGACAGATCATAAGTCCTGTAAGCGCCTCGGCCACCATATTCTGTTCCCAGAAAACAATTTACATCTTCGTCTCTATTGAGGTACAATTAATCCTTATAAAAAAATAATGTATGTATTAAGTTTTATTTATCTTGTAAGATGTATGAGTTATGCATTTTTTCGTTTCAACATATTATAATAGTGCTCTAGAAAGTAAAATCTATTTCTAGTCATAAGTCATTCTAGAAGATAATTGTCAGCTTGTTCATGTCTGAAGATTATGACCGTCTCTTCCCTCGACTTGCATGGCGTATTTATATATCCAGCTCTTCAGACACTCTGCAACTTGCGACGATTCAACGACAGTCATTCCAGCCTTAATTTAATCAGTCCGTCGTATTGGGGGTATTACTCTGCCTTTATATCACTCGATTCACAACGATCATCTTTATATTAGACTATTCTGGTTCCGAAACCTATAATTATGTATTTATTTTTTCTTGAACGACGATGTTAAACTCAATATTAAATACATAATAAGAATGGACACGTCTGCTTTTTAGAAGTTTTATTTTATTTAATGGGAACAGTACAATTCAACTTGCTCAGGCATTAAAAACAACAAGAGTGTTGTTGTTTTTATACCCGACTAAATGTAGCAAGAGACCCGAGCCGAAGAGACCAGAGCAATCAATACCCTGTACGCGTCTAGACCGACTGAAGTAAGACCTCTAGGAAGGCCTAGACAGCGCCTAATGGACAATGTTCTGGCTGATCTGGCTAGGTTGGGCGAATCGGACTGCTGGGAGCAAAGGGCGCAGGATCGAGGAGCTTGGCGAAAAATCATCAAGGAGGCTAAAACTCTTCAAGAGTTGTATGGCCATAGGAAGTAAGTAAGTAAGTTAATGTAGCAGAATGTAGTAATTGAGGTAATTGAAGTGACATAATAATTTTTTAACAATAGTTAAGGGGTAAAACCCCAAAATACTGCCCAGGTACCTGGTTTAATGACTACTTATATATACAATGATAAAATATTTAAATAATATTAAATTGTTCATCAAGAAGGGGCTTAAGTTACGTTAACTAAAGAAGCAATGCACAAAACCTAAGTTTACAACGGTCTATGGAAAGATCCATGTTGGGTATCTCGCATAGAGACCATATACCTAACGTCGAGGTTAGAAAGCACACCAGAGTCAACGATATAGGGATACGCATTGCGAGGATGAATTGGCAATGGGGTGAACATAGGTGCCGACGGGATGATGGAATATGAAGTCAGAGGGTTACTGAATGGTGGCCAAGGTTGGGCTGGAGAAGTGTCGGGTGACAGCCTACCAGGTGGAGCGATGATATTGTGCGGACGGCGGAAAAGTCCTGGAAAACACTGGCGAGAGACCGAGAGAGATAGCGTGGGGATGGAGAGGCTTACGCCCAGCGGTGGATGAAAATAAGCTGACGAATAAGACATGGAACGTGAGATTAGTTCTACACTTGACCCTATCCTTCTTCATAATAAAAGGTTATGGCTTTAGATTAATTAGGGGATTTTTTGAAAACTCAGCCGTGCTGGAGGGTGTAGGTCTTTTTGTTCCCGACAGATATCTCCGACAGCGCCAGCATAGATTGTTCTTTCTTCCGGCCGCAAGAACCAACCTGCCTCTAATAATGCCGGTGGGACGAGCAATCAGTTTTCTGAACAAGATTACCTCGGAGATCGACGTCCGTCATATTAGTGAAAGTACGTTCAGAAGAAAAATACTCTTAACATTAGAGAGTATCTTGTCTTCCTAAAGTTGAACCATCTCTCATGCGTTCCTGATCATGCGTTCTTTCTCAAATAGATGCCTTAAACTATTATTATGTTGTAATATGTTTGAGTGAATAAATAATATAGTGATAAACTGATTATTTTAGCTCATATTGGAGTATGTCCCGAACCGTCACTGTAGCGGGCGTGAGACAATGTGCTAACTTTGATTTTACTCGTAAATTGTAAAATTTTATAGCTATCGCCTCGAAGCCATGAATATAAAAATAACCCTATTGTCGGGGAGGATGCACAAGAATGCATATGAAATGCTAGTTGATACCAAAGTTGGCGTGATGAGTCTTATTTGTAATTTATTGCCTTGCTATGACTTTCAGCTGCGGCATTCAGACATACTTTGTCCGTAAATAACAACGTATATTATATGAAACCGTGCTCAAAAACTACCATTTATTTGGTACGATAAAAGTCTGTACTAAAAACCTTAAAGTCTTTAAATGTCATTTTATTATTTATATCCAGATAAATATTTTGAAAGTAATTACTTTGTTGTAGAACATTTGAATTTTTATGTATCATATAACGTGCTGAAACACGTTTTTTTAATTATGCGATAAATTTTATTTATATGTTTTGACGTGGAAATATTAAAAAAACAGTAAGTGCATGAATGTAAAATAAGCCATTGGCATGAAGAATAATATTAAAGTTTTTTTATTGAAATTTATTGGAAGATTAGTAAAACAAATAACAATTATTTATAATGTACATTCAGTTTTATACCCCTCTTCTTTAGTTTCGACTGGTTTTAATAGATCACTGAAATTTCTAAAATTAAGGAGTAGTGAAATAAAACTTAATAGATATTAAAAGAATAGTTTTTTGGCATTAATTACGTTAGACAATAGAGTAATGTGATACTCTATACACAGCAAGAGCTGGTAAAATCTTTTAGAACTATTTTTTAAATGTTGAAATATAAAGATAAAAAAATTAACTAACTAACCATCACGCCGTCTCCCCGGAGGGGTAGGCAGAAAGAATGGACTGCCACACTGTTCTGTCTTGACATACTTCTCTCGTTCCTCTACATTCATACATCTTGTCATGCAGGCACGTCGATTTCTCCGACTCCTCACGTGAACGACATTTAATATTTGATTGATTTGATCTGCCACGTTTTCCTCGGTCTTCCTCTATTTCTGGCTCTGTTCACGTCGTTTACAAATACCTTCTTTACCATTCTGTCTTCACTCATTCTTTCCATGTGTCCATACCATCTTAACGACCCTTTCATAACATTTCATTCGCACCGCATTCACTTCTTATACTTGCATCTGACACTCTATCATATACATATTTACCACACATTTGTCTTAGAGATCTCATTTCTACTGCATTCATTCTACTTTCATCCTTATTTTGCCAGTTTAATGCTTCACTTCCATACATAAGGGTCGGCACAAGAACACCATTATGCACTGCCATCTTAGCTTTTTTGGATAGAAAAGAATATTTATGAATAAATTTGTATATTTGCCTAACTTCACAATGTTACATTTAAGCTTTCATTTGAAGTGTAGCATTATGAATATTTTTTTTATTATTTATTCAATTGGGTACTTTGTTTTTACACCACATTATTATTATTATTTTTTTTTTTTTACACAACAGGTCGTTTCGACCCAATTACTGTATACATTTTTTTATATTTTAGCTATTATATTGATTCTTGTGACATGTGATAGGTAGCCAATCTATCGCCATTTTATTGTCACGTGAATTCTACACCAGACCAAAGACAGTGTGACAATCACACTGCCATCGCCGGGAATCGAACCCAGGACCTTCGGCATGGAAGTCAGAGATCGTAACCACTCTGCCACGAAGGTCGTCACCGGGGGGTGACGACCTTCGTGGCAGAAGACCGCCCCACCGGGGCTTCGCCGGGGTTACAAAAACCAAGTGAATAATAACCAGAGAAACACATAATAAATAAACATTTAAAATGAGGGGAGAGGGTGCGGTCTAATGCATTGGAAAGAGAGAACGAGTGGATATGCTAGTGGGAAAAGATGGTGCGTCATGAATATTACTAAATTACTTTAACGAAAAAACTTTCTAACTGATAATCTAATGACTTACAGGAGGGTTCAACTTTATAAGTATTATTTATTTATTTTGTTATAAACGGAATAAATTCCAATACTTTTTTTTTATTACTTAAATCTATGAACACTTTATGAGCAACGGTAAAAATTTAGCCTGAGACGAGTTAAGTCTGTGATCAGTCTTAATAATACAGGTGGGTAAGTATTGTAATAGGTTTTTGATGAAAGAAGGACACTATTATAAATGAGAATACATGTATGTTGAATACCAAAGAAAAGACAAAGTTAAAATTAAGAATACAGGTATAAGATTATTAACGGGAGAAGTACAATTATAAAATTAAGACATTACAACAAATAAGACCATTACAAATTACAACAAATAAGAGATTATTTAAATTTAATTTAAAATAGAGAGCATGTTTAATATAGAATTTTTGGTAAGATTGATCTGTGCGATTAATTATTTAAGGATTTATTTATCTGTAGGGCTACTTAAGCCCAATTATTAATTTTATTTGATAAGCATGTAAAATTGTAGTAATTTTAACTTAATGTTAAATAAATGACGAAATTATATTATGTAAAAGACCCGGCGAAATCCTGGAGAATACGATACAACAATGAGTTATATAATATCTATGTACAAGGCTCCTAGGCTTTATGTGCATGCCAAACTGAGCAGGCTGAATTAAGCCATTTTAAATAAATATTGGTGGGGATGAGGTTGGCAACCCATCACACCGCGTTTCTCGTGGGGTCGAAAAGAGAAGGATGGAGTATCGCTTTCGGGGAGACGGTGTGGTGGTTAGTTAGTTAGTTAGTTAAATAACTAAATGACGAATTTTTATGTAGTAAAACACTGTTTTTTTCGCTTTGAGTTTATTTTTCTCGACATGTTTCGAAGGCTTACACTTCATCATCAGAAAAACGAATCGTTCTCCCGATAATGAAGGTGTAAAATGCTTTGAAACATGTCGAGAAAAAAAACTCAAATTGGAAAAAACTGTGTTTTAATTCATAATCGTCATTATGGAATTCCACAGTGTTAACGCCTTAAGTTTATCTAAAAATAAATAAATAAATAATTGAAAAAAACATTAACACACTTTTATAAGTTTTTACAATACTTTATTTTTTTGTTAAAACCAACCGCTTTCGCTCCCGCCAGAGCTTTGCCAGGGTTACAAAAAACTTGTTTATTTGGTAACCCTGACGAAGCTTTAGCGGGAGCATAACTGGGTAGTTTTAACAAAAAAGTAAGTAAAGACTAGCAAATCATAACAACTTAAGTATTAAATGGCTTTATATCCTTCGGATGCACGCTTTGTGACTTCCCGAGGGAAGGAGTAATCTTTTCATAATATATGCAGTTCTGCAAAAATGCACTTTACCTTCATACCAAGGTTTTAATATCCGCTCTAGATGAAAACTATTACTCGGCACAGTTTTTCAGACAGTGGCTTACGTGCTTATTGTTAAATAATGAAAGCACTATGGTATAATATTTAAAACTTAAGTTTTCATTAAATATTTCTGATATTTAATGAAAAATATTAATGGAGCCGAATTTATTATTTCTTTGAAATAAAAAAAGAACTTTTTGTACGTGTTTATATATTCTAAATGATATTAACGCCTATGAATTTAAATTTATATTTTGCCAATCAAATGCAAATTAATCATTTATTAATTTCTATATAAATTATGTCTTTTCAAATGTATGTTTTTTCTAAATAACAATTTTTTTGTATTATCATCATGTTAAAAATAATTGTAAGTACCTACTTATAGCAAATAGCACAGGTTAATTTTTAAATTTGAATTATTGTATCGAATTTTAAATGCGTTTTTTATTAGTCTTTCATTGTTTAGTTTTTATTATATTTTTTTCCTCCGAAACATGTCGTGTTTTTTTAATATTTTTATTTATTAAATAGTGGATTAAACTAAGTTTTTCAATTTCCTAAGTACATTACTATGGAATTCCACAGTGTTAATGCCTTGGCGTTCAATAAGTTTAAGTTAAATTATTATTCTTTTACATTCTTGAAACGCCTTGGTGTAGGCAAACTATCTAACATGATTTGATTACTCAACAAACCCTCCTCGGGGACCTAAATCAAAACAATTTAATAATAATTAATTATTTCAATGATCTTCAAGTTCTTTTTCTTTTTGCGTTCAAAGTACAAAATAAATTTGTGTCAAAAGAAATAAGTACTTTAATTTCATTTCTAAAATACCCCGAAGGGGTAGGCAAAAATAATGGTTCACCACACCGTTCTTTTTTGACATACTTCTCTCGTTTCTTTCAGCTCCAAGCCTCACTTACATGTAGAGTGGAAGTGGCTTGGAGCTGGCAAATGAAGGATGAAAGTAGAAGTGATGCCGTGGAAATGAAATTAAAGACAAATGTGCGGGAAAACGATAAATGATAATGATGAACAATATGTATTAAATTATTTTTATGTTGTTGTTTTATTTATTATCATTTTATATTATTTGTTTTAGATTTATTTTGTAGACGTAAGACGATCGAAGTGTGCGCGGGAGATGCCTATTGATGGTGATGAGGTTCGCAACCCATCACACCGCGTCTCTCGCGAGGGCGAAAAGAGAAGAATGGAGTGCCGCATCGGTTAAAGTGTGGCAGTCCATTATTTTTGCCTACCCTTTCGGGGAGACAGCGTGATGGTTAGTTAATTAGGAAAAAATGTAAGGCAGATGATTGCATCATAAGTAAAAATTAAAAAGGTTCCATGAGATGGTTTGGATAAACGAAAATAATGGACGAGAGAAGAATAGTTTAAATGTTGTCAACATGCAGTGTGAATGGAAATAGAAGCCGTAATAGACCAAGGAAAGCATGGTAAGACCAAGCCAATCAAATCTAAAGGCGGCCGATATTCAAAGTCGGAAAATCGACGAACTTGCGTGTTACGATGTCCGAATGTAAAGAAAACTCGAGAGGTATGTCAAAACTGTATTTTATTTTTACAGTTTAAAATGTTAAGGTATCATAGTGTTTCTACCAAAACAATGGACTATTGAAATAAATTTGTTTAATCCACAGAATATTTAAAAAATATTTAAAAACACGACATGTTTCGGAGGATACCTCCATCTTCAGGTGTAAAAATATAATAAAAACTAAACAATGAAAGACTAATATAAAAACGCATTTAATATTCGATATAATAATTCAAATTTAAAAATTAACCTGGACTATTTGTTATAATTACTAATAATGGATTTTTTATCAGTAAGAACTAATAAATAATATTAATACATGATGATAATATAAAAAATATATATTTAAAAATGTAATATAGAAAAAACTTACGTTTGAAAAGACATAATTTATATAGAAGTTAATCACTGATTAATTTGCATTTGATTGGGAATGGGAGCTAAGGATATTAAATGTAGACAAAGAGAAAGGAGTAAAAGGAGGAATCTACTTATTAATTATTTTTTCAAATTCATTATTATTTATGTTTTCAAATTCATTATTAATTATGTTTGCAAATTCATTATTAATTGTGTTTTTTTTCATCATACATTATTATTATTTATTAGTTCTTACTGATAAAAAAAAATATTTGTACTTATAACAAATAGCCCAGGTTAATTTTTAAATTAGAATTATTGTATCGAATTTTAAAATACTCTCTAATAACCTCTTTTCAAGGCTCTCGACATACACTGAGAAAATCATTGGTACCTACCAATGTGGTTTCACAGCAGGCAAAGGCACAACTGACCAGATCCACGGCCTACGGCAAATACTAGAAAAGTGCCAAGAATACAATATTGACACCTTCCACTTGTTTATTGACTTCAAAGCGGCCTATGACAGCATAAATAGAAAAGAACTGTATAAAGCAATGTCCGAATTGAATATACCAAATAAGCTGATACGACTTGTAAGAGCAACAATGAGCCCAACCATAACCAAAGTAAGAATCGACAAAGACCTCTCAAAACCATTCCAGACATATAATGGCCTACGACAGGGAGATGCCTTGGCATGTCTCCTATTTAACGTGGCTCTAGAAAAAGTGATAAGGGACTCAAAAATAGAAACCAGAGGCACTATATTCTACAAGTCAGTTCAGCTACTCGCCTATGCGAGATGACATAGATATTGTGGAACGGTCACTTGAAGCTACCCGTGAAGCGTTTGTAGCATTGGAGGAAAAAGCAAAAATAATGGGACTTGTCATAAATGAAGATAAAACAAAATTGATGATTGCTTCTAATACCACATATCCATACCCCCAGGTTTTCTCAGCTGCAAATTACAACTTTGAAATAATTAATTCATTTACATACTTAGGCTCAACAGTTATAAGTGATAATAACACCCGAGAAGAAATTGACAGAAGGATAATGGCAGCAAACCGATGTTACTACGCTCTCCAAAAACAGTTAAGATCCAAATTACTGCGAAGAACCACAAAAACACTATTGTACAAGACCCTGATCAAACCAGTCCTCACATATGCCTCTGAAACCTGGGTGATGACAAAACACACTGAAAGGTCCATCGCAGCATTTGAAAGAAGGGTTCTTAGGACAATATATGGCCCAGTGAGAGACCACAATAGTTGGCGTCGTCGATATAACCGAGAGCTATATGATATCTATAAAGAGCCCGATGTGATCAGATCCATCAAAGTAGGGCGCTTGAGATGGGCTGGTCACATAATCAGAATGGACGACGACAACCCTACAAAACGCCTCACGCTCTCAGTACCACAGGGACGTAGAAGACCAGGAAGGCCCAAAATGCGATGGATGGACAGTGTCAACACGGATGCATCGGTGTTGCAAGTGAGAAATTGGAGAAAAAGGGCATCAAACAGACAAGAATGGAGGAAGCTCCTGGATTCACCCAAGGCCCACCCAGGGCTGTCGAGCTTAGGATGATGATGATGATCAAATTTTAAATGCTTTTTTATATTAGTCTTTCTTTGTATAGTTTTTATTATATGTTTACACCTGAAGATGGAAGTATCCCCCGAAACATGCCGTGTTTTTTAATATTTTGTAAATATTTGGTGGATTAAACAAAGTTATTGTCAATTTCATAAGTATATTACTATGGAATTCCAGTGTTAATGCCTTATCGTTCAATATATTACAACTATAAATCTCACCCCAAAACATCCCGATACCTTCTTGAATTAACATACTTTACATTGAAAAACAGTACTCTATCTATTTTAATAAAATCATGGTGTAGTTAGACGGCAAAACTGACATAAATACTTAAAGTACTCGTATTCGCAGGGAGAGAGCTTCCTAGACGTTGTACAAGTTTTGCAGCTTTCAACGTTGGTGGACGATTATACCGCGAAAGTACATGACAATATATTGTAATATACATAAGAATACGAAATACAGGTATGCTTTCGTTTCGCTTACTATGCAAAAATGTCAGATACTTATACCGTACGAGCATTTTAGGAGTGGAAAATATCATCATTTTTATTTATTTATTTTCTTCTTCTTCTTCTTCTTCTTCTTTGCTAGCCTTCTTCCCTCCACTGCTGGATACAGGCCTCTTTCAATTTTTTCCACTCGTCTCTATCCTGCCTCTTTTGTATCCAAGATTTTCCAACCCTTTTGATAATATCATCGGTCCATCTCATCGGTGGCCTTCCGACACTTCATCTATTGTCCCATGGTCTCCAACTGAGTATCCTGGGTGCCCATCTGTTGCCACCCTGTCTAGCCAAGTGTCCAGCCCATTGCCATTTAAATTTTGCCACTCGGTCCATGACGTCAGCAACCCTGGTGCAGCGTCTGATTTCTTCATTTCTTATGCGGTCATGCAAGCTCACACCAAGTATCTGTCTTTTCATGGACCTCTGTGTACACTTGAGCCTGTGGACACTTTTTGCTGAAAGAGTTGTCGTCTCTAGTCCGTATGTCATCATGGGGAGTGTACACATGCCGTAGACCTTTTGAGACCAACCGTTTCTTTTGAGACAAACCGGTATTTCAACATTTTCAAAGACATGTCTCAGTTTACCAAAAGCAGCCCAACCCAGTCCCACTCTTCGAGGTAGCTCTGCAGTTTGATTCTCTTTTCCGAGTCTGATTTTATGACCGAGATACACATACTCTTTATTTTCATAAGCTGATTATTAAGATGAATACTCCATATTGATAATAATTTACTTAGGAAATTAAAAATAACTTTGTTTAATCCTCTATTTATTAAAAAACACGACATGTTTCGACATGAGTCTGCAACATTAGCGTGAATGGTGAAAATTTGGAGCAAGTAGTTGAGTTCGTGTATTTAGGTAGTATGTTAACAAGAGATGGGCGAGTGGAGAGGGATATTGAAAGAAGGGTTGGGGCAGGCAACAAAGTGAATGGTGCACTTAAAGTTGTCATCGCAAACAAAAACTTATCCAAAAAAGCTAGAATGGCAGTGCACAATGGTGTTCTTCTACCGACCCTTATGTATGGAAGCGAAGCATGGAACTGGCAAAAGAAGGATGAAAGTATAATAAATGCAGTAGAAATGAGATCTCTTAGACGAATGTGTCGATATTCTCTGTATGATAGTGTCGAATGAAAATATAAGAAGTGAATGCGGTGCGAATGATGGTGTCATGAACAAAATAATGAAGGGATCATTAAGATGGTTTGGACATGTAGAAAGAATGAATGAAGAAAGAATGGAAAAAAAATTATATGTTAATGATGTAAATGGAACCAGAAATAGAGAAAGACCGAGGAAAACGTGGCACGATCAAATAAATCAAATATTGAATGTCGGCCATGTGGGGAGTCAGAGAAATCGACGCGCTTGCATGACACGATGTATGAATGTTGAGGAAGCGAGAGAAATATGTCATTAAAGAAAAGTGTGTCAGTCCATTCTTTCTTCCTACCCCTTCGGGGAGACGGCGTGATGGTTAGTTAGTTTTTTTTTAGTTTCGGAGGATACCACCGTCTTCTGGTGTAAAAATATAATAAAAACTAAACAAAGATAGACTAATGAAAAACGCATTTAAAATTTGATACAATAATTCAAATTTAAAAATTTACCTGGGCTATTTGTTATAAGTAGGTACTTACAGTTATTTTTTAACAGTAAGAACTAATAAATAATTTTAAATAATAAAAATACATGATGACAATATAAAAAATATAATAAATTGTAATTTAGAAAAAACAAACATTTGAAAAGACATAATTTATATAGAAATTAATAAATGATTAAATTGCAAATTAATCATAAACATAAAAAAAATTATTTTTAATATCCTACGTATATTACTATGGAATTCCACAGTGTTAATGCCTTAGCGTTCAATAAGTTGATGATAATTAAATAAAACTGTGTTTTTTTAACTACTCCCACTTTTGTATTTATTTCGACAGCGACCGGTTTCGCCAAGCTCGCTGGCATGGACAAACTGGTCTGTCAGATCACCAGTCTGTCGATACCAGCGAGTCTAGCGAAAGTTGAAGTAGTTAAAAATTATCGTTTTGTTTCATATTATATAAAATAAACTTCCATAAAGATATTTTTTGTAAAATTTAAAATGAATATTTATCTTAAAAATTCTATATTGAAATATTTTAAAATTAAACTGTTTAATTAAATAACTTTGTTTTATGTATCACAACTGTATTTTATTTTACGCGATAGCTGTTTCGTTAACCTATGTAGACATCATCAGGTGTTACAATAATATATCGAATGTAAATTTTTCGTATTTTTCGACGCTTCATGTGTATTTGACGAAACAGCTGTCGCGTAAAATAAAATACAATTGAAATACATAAAACAAAGTTATTTAATTTAACAGTTAAAAATGTTAAGGTATCATAGCATTTCGGCCAAAACAATGGACTATGAAATATTTTCGTGTATCATAAAATTTACAAATAAAAACTATGTTTCCTAATTATTATATAAAACACTCAAAATTTTTGTTTATTTAAACAATATCTGCACGTATCATACTTTAATATTTTTACATCATAAGACATAAAAATCAATTTATTATATTATTTAGTAGTTTATCTAAACTTTCTTTCTCCAATAAACCTTCTATAACTTTACATTTGTTTCCTTGTAAGTCGTGTTTTAATTTTATTTTATGTTGTCTCGTGTTTTATATTTATTTCCGAGATTAACTATCATAAATTAAACGTTTTATTGGGAATTTATTTTAAATTAATAACATTAACTTACTTAGTTTATAGTACAGTAAAAACTTTTCCTTTAAACAATCTACCAAAAAAAATTTAATACCACCTTTGACTTTTGTTCCCTTTTATTTGAGGGTCGCAACCCATCACACCGCGTCTCTCGCGATGGCGAAAAGAGAAGGATGGAGTGCCGCATCGATTAAAGTGTGGCAGTCCATTCTTTCTGCCTACCCTTTCGGAGAGACGGCGTTATGGTTAGTTAGTTAGTTAGTTATTAATGTAATCTGCTGCTTTAAAATGTTTATCGTAAAATAATAAACGGTATATACATATATATTACGATTCATCGTTTTTTACTCTATATTATGTGTAATTTGTTGTTCCTTCTAATTACTGTTTTTATTATTTTGTGATAGTTATTTGTGACACGAAATACGTTTTCACTCTTCTGATGTCAAAATAATACAAGTTTTTTCTTTTATAAAAATAATGTTGACAGGTGTAAAAATAAATTTTTCATTTGTTCCAATGACAATTTGAATAAATTCTTCAATCAAATTTTCAAGTTTTTGCTGGTGTTGGATTGTTTTAAGTGCCTAATTAAAATTAAAACAGTGGAACTAAAAATTAAATAAACACAAATGTCCGGATCGTCCAGCTGACGACAAGTGCACCATCTAAAAGAACATTATGTGTTAAATTATTTTTATGTGTTAAATTATTTTAATGTGTTTTTTTTATTTTATATCATTGTATTTTGTATAATTTGTTTTAGATTTATTATGTAGACGTTGAATGATTGAAGTGTGCGCGGGAGATGCCTATTGGTGGCGATGAGGTTCGCAACCCATCACACCGCGTCTCTCGCGTTGGCGAAAAGAGAAGAATGGAGTGCAGCATCGATAAAAGTGTTGCAGTCCATTCTTTCTGTCTACCCTTTCGGGGAAACGGCGTGATGGTTAGTTAGTTAGTAAGTTATTTTTTATTTATTTCTTTTTTTTTTATATATTTTTTATTATATAAAAATACATAACAAATCATGTACTTCCCATGAGTTATAAAAACTCATTTTTATTTTTATTTTTATTAGTGTTATTATTATTATTGTTTATTTTTTCCACCCTTAATATGTTTACCTATAAATAGTAACTAACCGTTCTTATAATCAACTTTAATCAGGTACCTACAAAATTTTATCAAAGAAATTATTCAAACTGACATAGCCATAAATACATATAAAGGTTTGAAAAATTACGAAAATTTAACAGTTGATATATCATTGTAACACCTTATGATGTCAATATAAGTTGACAAAACAGCTGTCGCGAAAAATAAAAATTGAATTGTGATACATAAAACAAAGTTTTTTTAATTAAACAGTTTATAATGTTGAAGTATCACAGTGTTTCGGCCAAAACAATGGACTATTGTATTATTTCAAATATGGATATTTGTGAACTTATATTGGATATATATTTTTCGTAATATTTTCATGTAATTGTGCATTTCATCTAAAACACATTTAATTGGTACTTTAAATGCTCAAAGCATTTGATATTCTCGAATCCCTTTTCATTCAAAGAACGTAAGGCGTAATTTCGCGTGCTGGGCGGCCTGCGATTAGCACGAGATGCAAACAGCTTAGCAGAAATCAGAGCGCGGTAGAATAGCCTTTCCGGGAGTTCTGGCACACTCGCTGGAATGGAATTAGATCCATGAATATTGATGGAGCAGCTAACAACTAATGCCTCCGTGACATTTAGACGTGAGAGAGCTTTTCTTTCTCGCCATACTTAGTGGGTTAACGGGGCGAATGATGGCGGAGTACGGGTGAGGACGCCCATAGAATAGGAAGAGAAGTTACATCGGAATTGCCTCTTTGTATCATCTAATCAAAGTTAGATTTTTATAGACAATAAACAAAATTATTTACCTCATTAAATATTAAGGCGTTAACGCTGTGGAATTCCATTGTAAAAACTAAGATATTATGAAAACAACGCTTTTTATTTTCCAATTTAATTTATAAAATATTTTTGTACAATAAAAATATTAACCATGACATGTTTTGGAGGTCACCTCCATTATTAAACTTTCGTAACTAACTAACTAACTAACCATCACGCCGTCTCCCCGAAAGGGTAGGCAGAAAGAATGGACTGTCACACTTTAACCGATGCGGCACTCCATCCTTCTCTTTTCGCCCCGCGGGAGACGCGGTGTGATGGGTTGCGAACCTCATCGCCACCAATAAGCATCTCTTCGTATGAAGCACTTAATTTGTGGTGTTATCTTCTTCTTCTCTGGTTTCAATCCTGGGATTGGTTTGCAGCAATTTCCTCCATTATTCTCTTCCATTTTTCCCTGTCTTGTGCGGCTCTTTTGAGATCTGCATATGATGAGCAGCGTACGTCCACCAACAGGTCCTCCAGGTACTCTCGGCGTGGGCGTCCCCTAGAGTTTGTCCCCTCGATCATACCCTCCATTATGGCATGCAAGAGACCTTCTTGACGTATTACATGGCCGATCCATCTTGCACGCCTTTCGGACAAGGTCCTGAGCAGGTGCCTTCCTCCTTCGATTCCTTGAAGAACTTCCTCATTCGTGATGTGGTCTCTCCAGGAAATTCCTAAGAGTCTTCTATAGGACCACATCTCAAAAGCCTCTAGTCTCCGCTTATCCCTTTCGGATAGGCACCATGTCTCGCAGCCGTACATCAAGACACTCCATACATAGGTCTTGATGAGGAGTATTCTCAGTTTTAGGTCTATATTATTTGACTCTATTATTTTCGACCTTTTATTAAATGCAAGCCTAGCCTGATGTATGCGGCTGTCGACCTCGCTCTTAGACCGACCGTCCCATGTTATTTTGCTCCCGAGGTAGACAAACTCCTTGGTGTTCTTTAGTGGAACTCCTGACATCACTACTCTCATCTGATGTTGCGTTCGGCCTACAGTCAGCAGCTTTGTTTTGTCCTTATTTATCTTCATGTTGTAGCTATCTTGAAGAATGTCTTGCAAAGTATCTAAGGCCTCCTGCAGTTCCTCCTCACTTTCAGCAACCATAGCAATATCGTCAGCAAACCTTATCATGTCTATCTTTTGCCCGTGTATCCTTACACCTTCTCTGTGACTCATTCTCTCTCTCTCAAGTCGTCAATCGCATTCTGTATGTAAACGTTAAAAAGAGCAGGTGACAGAGAGCATCCCTGTCTTACCCCTTGTCTTATACTGGCTTCCTTTGTACCCTCGTCACATCTGATTATGGCGGCCTCATTATTGTATAGCGCCTGGATTATTTGTCTATCTCTATATTTAATATCAATTTTTTTCAAGATCTCGAAGAGCTTCTTCCATTCCACCCTGTCGAAAGCCTTCTCCAGGTCTATGAATGCGATGTATGTGTTTTGGTTTTTTCTTACTCTCTTTTCTAGTAGCATTCGCAGTGACAATATTGCTTCTCTGGTTTCTACACCTCTTCTGAAGCCATACTGGTCACTGGAAAGGATGTTCTCTACTTTTGGTTCTATTCTTTTTAGAATAATATTAGTTAATATTTTTGAGGCATGGGATATTAGGCTTATAGTTCTATGTTGCTCGCATTTCGTCGTACCTGCCTTCTTTGGTAGTGTGACAATTAGGCATTTCTCGAAGTCATCTGGTATCTTCCCGGTATTATACATTGTCTGTATCATTTTAAACAGGGCATCTGTGGTTCCTTTTCCTGCTGACTTAATTAGTTCGGCCGGGACGTTATCGATTCCGGGTGCTTTCCCGTTTTTGAGGTTTTTCAGTGCAAGGTCGAACTCTTCTCTAATGATTGGATCTCCCAAATCATCAGCGTCTACCTTATTGTCTCTTTCTATCAGTGTTTCGCTGTCAATATTTCCCTTTCCATTGTACAGCATTTCGAGATATCTTTTCCATCTTTCTCCTATTTGGTCATTTTCGAAAAGTATTTTGCCGTCTTCTCTTTCTACTGCATTACCCTTTCCAATTCTCATCCCAAAGAAGTCTTTCACCGCAGCGTGAGCTCTTTCTACATTTCCTCTCTTGAGGTCGTCATTTATCTCATTGCATTTATTCTTTGGCTATTCTTGACTCTCTATTTATTTTATTTCTTAGCACTTTGTATTTCTTTTGTGATTCAGCTCTTTTATCATTTTTGAGCTCTCTTCTATCCTTTATCATACTTAGGATTTCATCGGTTATCCATTCCTTCCTTGCTTGGGGTCTTTCCTTGCCTATAGTTTCCTCTGCCGTAGTTTTGATCTTTGTCTTTATCTCTTTCCAGGTCACATTCACGTTCTCTTCCTCCATTAGGTTGCACTCTTGCGTCTTTTCCTTAAAACTGTCACTGACCTCTTTTATCTTTAATACTTTTGTATCCCATTTGAAATTATTTCTCTTTTTTAATTTTTTCAGTTTAAGGAGACTTTTGGCCATTGCCATATTATGGTCACTATCTATATCTGGACCGGAATAACTTCTGCATTCTTTTATTTGGTTTTTAAATCTATATCTAACTATTATATAATCTATTTGCAGTCTTTGTCGGTCTCCAGGGGATTTCCAGGTGTATCGCTGTCTTGGATGGTGTTGAAAACAAGTGTTTGCTATCACTAATTTGTGTTTTTCGCATAATTCTGTCAATCTGTTTCCTCTGTCATTTCTTGCACCTAGCCCAAAGGGCCCAACACAAGTTCCTTCACGTCCTTCTCATACAACAGCATTCCAATCTCTTAGGAGAATCAGATTTTCACCTGCTTTTATCTCTAATATAAGTTTATCCAGCGCACTGTATACCTCCTCCACCTCTTCGTCACTATGACTAGATGTTGGCATGTATACTTGGATAATAACAGTGTCTACGGGCTTAGTTTCTATTTTGACTAGGATAATTCTTCCACTATATTGCACGTATCCCTTAACCCGTTTTCCCCACTCCTTGCACAGCACAACGCCTACTCCTCCTTGACCAGGTTTATCCTTATAAACTGTGGTGTTATATAATAAAATAAAATATTATAAACTGTTAATGAATAAACTTTGTTTTTTGTATCACAAATGTATTTTTTTAGCGACAGCTGTTTCATCAACTAATGTTGACATCATCAGGTGTTACAATAATATATCAAATATCAATTTTTCATGATTTTTCGAATCTTTATGTGTTTTTGTTCCTATGTCAATTGGAATAATTTCTTTGATATAATTTTGAAGTTCTTGCTGAAATTATATATAGGAACAATACACATAAAGATTCGAAAAATCACGAAAATTTGACATTTGATATAATATTGTAACAACTGTACGTAAAAAATTACTAACTCAATTTCAACAAGAACTTCAAAATTATATCAAAAAAAAATATTGAATAATTTTGACATAGGAACAAATACATATAAAGATTCGAAAAATCATGAAAATTTGACATTTGGTATATCATTTTAACAACTGATGATGTCAACATTGGTTGATGAAACAGCTGTCGCCTAAAATAAAATACGATTGTGGTACAAAAAACCAATTCTATTCATTAACAGTTCAAAATGTTAAGGTATCATAGTGTTTCGGCCAAAACAGTGGACTATTTAAAATAAAATAATAAAACACAAAGTTTACTCTCTCACCCTGACGATTCTCCGACGGGAGCGAAACCGGTTGGTGTTACCAAATAAAGCGGTGAAAATCCATATTGCTAAAAGTGTTTTATTACTTTATTTAAAAACTTACAATACATAGATAAAGTATCTATATATAATAAGCCTTTCATTTTTTATATTTTAGTTATATATTTACACATCTGAATGGAAGTTACATTCGAAACTTGTCGTAGTTAATATTTTTAATGTATAAAAATATTTAATAAATTAAAGTGGAACAAAAACAGGGCTGTTTTTTCAATTTCAAAAATGAATACAATAAATAATTTAGGAATTCGAATTGTAAAGTTTCGTCTCACATATATTTAATTAAAAGATTTGAACATCTTATTTTCATAAAACTATAAATTGGTGTAATCCAAAAAGGTTATGTCGCAACCGAAACGAATCTGTAAAAAGAACGATTAAGTGTTTTGAAAATACTTAGGATACTTATATTTATACAAATATGAATCCACAACACAAAGGGAAATCGAGTAAAGAATAAATTTAAAATATATTAATCAGAATAACGTATTTCTATGTCAGATGGTTTTGTTACCATAAACGGAACCGGTGTACGAGTATGTTGTCACTATTGTTGTTGTCACCGTTTTTGTTGTTGCCATCGTTTTTGTAGTTGTCACCGTTTTTGTTGTTGTCACTGTTTTTGTTGTTGTCACCTTTTTTGCTGGTGACACTGATTTTTTTTGTTGTCACCTTTTTTGTTGTTTAACCTTTTGTGTTATTGTCTCATTTTTTGCTGATGTCAGCTTTTTTGTTGTTGTCCCCATTTTTGTTGTAGTCACTGTTTTCGATATGAAGCCGTTGTTTAATATTGTCACCTTTTTGGTGCTGTCACCGTTGTTTTTGTTGTCACCGTTTTTGTTGTTGCAACGTTTTTTGTTCTGGTAACCGTTGTTCTTGTCACCGATGCTGTTTTAGATGTCACTGTATTGGTTGATGTCACCTTTATTGTTGTTGTCAACATTTTTGCGGTTAATTTTTTTTATAATTGTCACCGTTTTTGGATACAACAAATAACAAATAACAAAAATCAGAAACCAAAAAACAAATAACAAAAAACACCAAAAAACAAATACCATAGCAACCGTTTCTTCGTTTACCACCGTCTATTCTGATGATTGGTGACTTGTTCGCATGTCATACTCATAAACCCATGTCTGATCGCCATTTACGATGCGTTCCATGAATGTTGGATCGGAATTCCCAAATTGGGCGATACCATTCCCCACCGAGTCCTGAAGCCTTCTTAGCCCTCATTACTCGGCTAGCTTCATTTTCAGTGAAATAAAAATGGTCTCAAAGTGCAGTTGACTGCATTTGCAGCTCAGACGCCCACGGACGCCTACGCCGAGAGTACCTGGAGGATCTGTTGGTGGACGTGCGCTGCTCATCATATGCAGATTTTAAAAGAGCCGCACAAGACAGGGAAGAATGGAAGAGAAAAATAGAAGAAATTGCTGCAAACCCATTCCAGAATTGAAACTTTCTAACTAATAATAGAAGAAAATAATATAATATACTTAATTACTTCATATGCTGGTGCCTCGAAGCCGCCATCTTGAAGAGTTTTAGCCTTCCTGATAACCTTATTCCAAGCTCCTCGATCCTGCGCCTTTTGCTACCGGCAGTCCGTTTTGCCTAGCCAGGTGATCCAGAAAGTTATCCATTGGCGCTGTCTAGGCCTTCCTAGAGGTCTTAATCTAGCTGGTCCTGACACGAACAGGGTCTTGATTGCTCTGGAATATCTGGTTACAGCTAGGCATGCGTGCCCAATCCATGCCAGAAATAATGTCATATGTCATAATGCCGTTTTCGTAAATTTGCTACAGCATAATAATTCAATATTAATGTTGTGTTTTCTTGTATTTATATTCCAACCATATAAAAAAGACTATAACAGCCAAAAACGGATCTAATTTTTTTTTGTATTCACCATCAATATATGTTGTTGATTTACATTTAAATAACTTTTAAAGAACGTTGTATTTTTACCAATTCACTTCATTGCTCTCTTCACAAACATGTTTCGGATGGCACTTTTTTCTTAAGAGTGAAAATTTTAACAACAGTATTAACCATTTTTGTATTTTTTTAATCTGCACAATACAGAAAGGCCTTTGACCAAAAAAGTTTGAGAATCAGTGTTTTGGGGTATTCTGATTTCAAATATTGATATTTACTTTTCTGTTAAATTCGTAGAAGAGTAATATTTCATCTCAAATAATAATATATTGAATTTATCCACAAATATACAATCTAGCAAAACATAATTTGGCGTACTCCTTTGTTTCTGTGTTAACACATGATTCATACTTACCCCTACCGCAGTGAAACCAATTCTTATAAATGTGTTTTATTGTCCATTATCCACTGATTAATGGGTACTTTTCATGAATTTAAATGAGGTCTGTTATAAGGCGTGGCAAAGCCAAAATATTTTGGAGACTATATTGTATAAAGTACGAATCCATTATAGATATGAATACAATTTTCAGAAATATATATTTTTTAAATTTCTTATAAAAATTTACATATTTCTTGACACTAAAAATTTTAATATAATAAAAAGGAGATGACCTCCGTGGTAGATTAGTAAGAACTCTGACCGCCATACCGAAGGTCCCGGGTTCGTTCCCGGGGATGGCAGTGTGATTGTCACACTATCTTTGGTCTGGTGTAGAATTCACGTGACAATAAAATGGCGATAGATTAGCTACCTATCATAGTATTATTATTATTATTATTTTGATGAAAAAACTCCTTACATCATTACAGCGCAAGCCAAATCGATATAAAGGGTGAAAACAAAGAATATCAAAGGAAATATACATAGAACCTTATGAATAGGAAAAGCCAGTTATTTGCTTGCTGCCTTTATCATAAGGGTATGTCACGAGAATCAGTGTAATAGCTAAAAAAAATATAGTAATGGGTTTAAACGACCTGTTGTATACATAAAAAAAGCTTTAATATGTTACAGGACAGGGTGTCTCAAAATAAAGTTAATGTTTGTTTAGCTTACTGTATGAACGCAACGAATTCGAGGAGCGCAGAGGATATGTCATTCGGTTCAGGCCTGGCTCTTGGGAATTCAGTCGCTATGGAGCGTTTCTTGGGAGCGGGAGTTTCACAAAAACGGTGATTCTATGTGAATATACTGCAACATTCGAGGTTTTGCCACTTAAATGATGAAATCCATCAATTTCAATATTTTTACTTAAATATTTATTTGAAGGGATTACAGATAATACTCGCTTGTGGCAGGTAGCTCATATTTCTTTTGTCATGTCTCAGATCAGCCATTAAATTGATATAAATATCATAAACGTAGAACGGCTATTTTTGCATAAATTGTAATTAAAGCCTAATTTACAGTTATGTCCATTAATATTTCACTGTTAGTCATAAAACATCAAAAAATGTGTTCATTTTTTTCCCATAACTCAAATTAATGCTTATGTAGATTGTGAAAAATTCGTTGTTTCGAAATATACCCTAACAGAGAGACATGTTAATCCTTGCAATATACAGATATAAAGACAAAAATAATAAATGCCATAATATATTATAGTATACGAGGGTAAGAAATACGGTCATATATAAGATACAATACATTTTTTCTATATCAGAGATTTTTTTTTGTAGTAACCGTGTTTCCTACACTTTGATTAGAAATTATTTTTTATTTTAATCACTTTAATGTTTTATCAATAATCATTTGTTTCGAGCAACTTCTCCATTAATTAATAACTATAAAAATATCGAAACCGGTGGGCTACATAAATCAAGATGACCTCTTAATTTGTTTGAATAACAATTTAAAAAATCAGTTTAGCTTATTTATTTCCATATTTTTAAAGGAGAGGTAATTTTATATCAGCCTTTTGACAAAGTTATATAATACTTAGTGAAACATATTGAGATATACGAGTATATTTCAATATAGTGATTAAATGAGTTCATCCATTTTTTGTTACTTGAACAATGCTAAAAAACTCCTTTTTAAATAATTAATACGAATGAAAATATCTGTTTTATAGAAGTTTTATAATATTTTATGGAAATGACATGTTTCAAGTTGCTAAGACATTATTATTATCATATATATAATACATTTAATAATGCCTAAGCAAGGCTAAATATACCATAAAATATAATATAATCAATCTTCTAGAATACAAAGTTTATCTATCTCAACTTGTTTCGAAGATATAAAGTATTTATAAGTAACAGACTGGAAGCATTTGAAATGTGCTCTGGGCAGACATGGTTACCAATACCGAAGTCCTGAGGCGAGCTAGAGTTGACAGGGAACTGCTATCGGCTATCAAGGTTCGAAAGATTTCCCATCTGGGTCATATACTGCATGGGGAAAAGTACCATCTTTTCCAACTGGTATTGGAGAGGGAAATTAAGGGACGCCGAGGGCCCGGTAGGAGACAGATGTCCTGGCTGCGAAACATAAGGGAGTGGACCGGCATCAGAAGTGTGGAGGAGCTGTTCCGAGCGACGCAGGACAGGGACAGGTTCGCCGAGGTGATCGCCAACGTTGGGGGGACCCGACAGGGTACTTGAAGAAGAAGAAGATTAGTGGTAAAATTATATAAACAAAATCAACCTACAAATATCAGGGAGACAGTTGTATTTCGTTTTCCTTATGATGAATTTTTACTAATGTATCTTTTAATTTTTTCGAAATAAACAAACACATGAAAATGGAATAAAACAGTCGATTAACTAACTAACCATCACGCCATTTCCCCGGAGGGGTAGGCAGAGAGGATGGATCGCCACAATGGCCTGTCCTGGGCTTCCTCTACATTCATACATCGTATCATGCACGCACGTCGATTATTCCGACTTCGAATGTGGCCGCCTTTTAGTAATTGATTAATTTGGTCATGCCATGTTTTCCTCGGTGGTCCTCGGCTTCTTTTCCCACTCACGCTGCTTGTGAACAACTTTTTAACCATTCTACTCTCATCCATTCGTTCCATGTGTCCAAACCATCTCAGGGATCCTTTAAATTTTATTCATGATGCAGTCATCTGCCTTACATTTCTTTCTTATTTCATCGTTTGGTATACTATCATACAACGTTTTCCCGCACATTCTTCTTAGTGATCTCATTTCTACGACGTTTATCATGCTTTCATTCTTCTTTTGCCAGCTCCAAGCTTCACTTCCATACATGTCAGTCGATTAAATTATTAAAATATCTTAATCATTCAAATTCTGAGCATCAACGTTTTAAGTATATCAAAAAAAAACTTTAAATTCAAGATAAGTTACGTAAAATGACTTTAGTTCAAACACACGGACCTTACCAAAAACAAAGCTCGTCTTTAGAGTTTGGTTTAAGCACCTCGAAGTTTGTAAATCTCGTTTAAAATTGGAACCAGATCCATCTCCCTCGCGATCTGCAATATTTGTCGTGCCTTGTAATTGAATCGCCCGCCCTAATCTAAACTGTCAATTCAATTTTATAAAATACCTATCTTTAGTTACGTTGCTATCCCATTTACCTCGTATTAATGGCGCGGCCGAGGAATTTCCATGAAAGACGAGGTAACGGGGCTATAAATGAAACATAATTTACTTTGAAGATAAAACAGTTTGGCGAAGTTAAGAAAACCGATGCACAGTGCACGATTTCAAATGACTTGAAACTGTAAAAATGTTTGCATGCCTTCATCTCACTATTTCATTAAATATTTCTGGATAAGAATTCAGACTTATCATGATATTTATATTTTCGCGGGCATTTACAAGTTTAACACGACCAAGAATATCAATAATTTATTTTTGATTTTAAATATTGTATTTACTTCAGTAAGAAAAATATGTAAAATATAAGGGTGATTGAGGTATTAGTTTTTTTTTATAATAAATCAAATCAAATCAGTTTATTTCATCAATAGACATTACAAAATTAATTTTTAAGGCATCTATTGAGAACAGGTAAAATAGTATATTGTGTATAGTATACTACCAGAAACGCATGAGAGATGGTTCGACATTAGGGAGATAGGATACTCTCCAGAATTAAGAGTATTTGCCTTCTGAACGTAATCACTAATATGAAAGACGTCTATCTCCGTGGAGACCGCGTTCAGCAGATTAATTACTCTTCTCACCAGTGTCACCAGAGGCAGGTTGGTTCTGGTGGCCGGTAGGTAAAACAATCTATACTGTCGCTGTCGGAGATATCTATCAGGAACAAAAAGCCGAACATCCTCCAGCACGGCCGAGTTCTCGAAATATCCCCCGAGAAATCTAAAGAAATGGGTTATGAGATGCCCATCTCTTCAAAGCTGCAGAGATGTGACCCCAAGCATTAACAAAAGAAATGGCATGGTATAGAGCCACAGATAGCTACCATACTGCCTCATGTAGAGACGATAACTCAGAAATTTTATAAATAGTGGTGACAAACTTGTTTCGCCTTGCGAGGACATTCTCAAACCCTTGAATGAAGAATGCCCATGGAGAAGCGAAACAAATTTGTCACTACTATTTATATAAATTAAATCCAAGTAAAACCATTAAACAATCGTGCTTACTATTATAAAATAATGTAATGCAAATTGATTAATTCTTTTATGACTATACGAGTACATAAGTTTTAAATATAAATAGTATTTTCAAAACACCTTATTCATTTTAAACAGACCTTTTTAATTACACAAATTTAAAGTTTTGTAAAAACATAAAGTGCAATTCTTTTATTAAAATAAATGTATAGATTTACATTACAAATCAAAGGCCATGAATTTATTGTAAATATATTTTTAAAGTGTCTTTACAAATCATTACAAATCATTACAAATCAAAGGCCTTGAATTTATTGTAAATATATTTTTTAAGTGTCTATAAAAATCTAACTTTGATGAGATGATTCTTCTTTTCTTTCGGTGCCGTGTCAGGTCCCCCCAACGTTGGTGATAACTGTAGCAAAGGCATCTCTGTCCTGCGCCACTTGAAACAGGTTCTGAACTCTTGTAATTCCTATTCACTCTTTAATATTCCGCAGCCAGGACAGCTACCTTCTACCGATTCCCCGACGACCCTCCACTTTACCCATTAATATCAGTCGAAGGAGGTGGTATTTTTCTCCCCTTAGTACATGACCCAAATATCAGACCTTTCTTATTTTCACACTCGACAACAGCTCTCTATTGGCTCTGGCTCTCTATAGTACGTCTGCATTACTGACCCTATCGGTCCACGGTATACGGAGCATTCTGCGGTATATCCACATCTCGAACGCTTCAAACCCGTTCATTACATTCACTTTTAGAGTCCAGGTTTTGCAGTCATATAGTAGAACAGATTTATTGATGGTTGAGGTATTTGTTTTGTTAAACTCCATTATAAATTTATAATAGTAAACACGGTTGTTTAATGGTTTTACTGGGATTTAATTTATATAAATTGTGACAAATTTGTCTCGCCTTGCGAGAGCATTCTCAAACTTAGAACTGCAGAACAGACCATATATAAAATTTAATCATTCTTTGTCGGAGTATCATGTTGTGATTATCGTTGCAAAATAAAGTTCTGATTTTATTAAATGCAGCTCACCCAACTTCAATTCTGCATTTTATTTCAATGTCCGGGTCAAGCGCTTTAGTGATAATGCTGCCAAGGTATTTATTGCAGATTGGTAGACCATTTTAACATTCGCACCATTTGATGATCTTCTTCTTCTTCTTCTTTGCTAGCCTTCTTCCCTCCACTGCTGGGTGTAGGCCTCTTCCAATTTCTTTCACTCGTCTCTATTCTGCCCCCTTTGTATCCAAGATTTTCCAACCCTTTTGACAATATCATCGGTCCATCTCATCGGTGACCTTCCGACACTTTGCCTATTTTCCCATGGTCTCCAACTGAGTATCCTGGGTGCCCATCTGTTGTTACCCTGTCTAGCCAAGTGTCCAGCCCATTGCCAGTTCAATTTTGCCACTCGGTCCATGACGTCAGCAACCCTGGTGCGGCGTCTGATTTCTTCATTCCTTATGCGGTCACGCAAGCCCACACCAAGTATCTGTCTTTCTATGGACCTCTGTATACACTTGAGCCTGTGGACATTTTATGCTGTAAGAGTTGTCGTCTCTAGTCCGTATGTCATCATGGGCAGTATACACATGTCGTAGACCTTTCTTTTGAGACAAACCGGTATTTCATCATTTTCAAAGACATGCCTCAGTTTACTAAAGGCGACCCAACCCAGTCCAACTCTTCGAGATTAGATGATACAAAGAGGCAATTTCAATGTAATCTAAAAGTCTAAAAAAACGTGTTCTAAAACAGATTGCGATTGCACTAGAAGATATTTATTTTTATTTCCAAACTAATTTAACTTTAGTTTGCATTTGCGTCTACAAATGTTTCGTCGTCGAAGTTGTGTGAAATGGCACAGCGTGCGATGCGACTCGCTGCTACATTGTTTCATGAATATTTCATCCTCCCAACTCCAGGTATCCCCCAGCATCTAACAAACAAATTGATTCACACTTCCCAAAGATGGGCCCTGTTTTTAATCAACCGACGTTTTGTTTTGTTTTGCTTTTTCCTATCGAAGTTACGATCAAGATTATTTTTCATTTTAATTCGCTCAGAACGATTTTTCATTCTGAAATATACCAATCTTCTTTTCCCAGCTCGAATGAAAGTGTATCATTAAGATTCTCCGGGAATCTAACCCGGGACCTTCTGTCAAGAAAAATCAACTCAAAAGTAAAAAAAAATAGTGTATTTATTCATAAAAAATTGTAATTATGGAATTCCACAGTGTTAATGCCTTAAGTTTATCTAAAATTAAATAGTGAATGGAGTGCAAATGAAAGTGTTATGAACAAAATAATAAAAGGATCATTAAGGTGGTTTGGACACAAGGAATGAATAAACGGAAAAAAAAATAACTAACTAACCATCACGCCGTCTCTCCGAAGGGGTAGGCAAGAAAAATGGACTGGCACATTTTTCTTTCCTGAAATATTTCTCTCGCTTCCTCAACATTCATACATCGTGTCATGCACGCGCGTCGATTTCTCTGACTCCTCACGTGGCCGACATTCAATATTTTTTTATTTGATCGTGACACGTTTTCCTCGGTCTTCCTCTATTTCTGGTTCCATTTACATTTAGATGAAAAAATAATATTAAACGAAGTATTTTTTAATGCTATAAACGGAACTCGAAACTAAAGAAGACAGAGACAGATCAAATAAATCAAATATTGAATATCGGCCACGTGAGAAGTCGGGAAATCGACGAGCGTGCATGTCACACTGTATGAATATTGAGGAATCGAAAAATTATTTTAGGAAAGAACAGTGTGGCGGTCCATCACAGCCTACCCCTTCGGGGAGAGGGCTGTGATGGTTATTAAGTTAGTTTCTATTTTCCCGGCGTCATGTCAGATCGAAACGTCGCAACTCCCTTACAGCTCGAAACGGCTCCACATTTTTTTATACCAGTGAGCAGTTTGATACCTTAAGAAGCAATTTATATAAAAACAATAATTTCGTTATTTGAAATTTCATGGTAGAAGTTCATTGTAAATTATGAAAATTTAAAAAAAAATTAATATGTATATTTATTGTACGTAGTTAAAATAAACAAACATTAGTGAATTTGAACTAATTATTTATTTTAAATAGATTGAATTTTTTTTCATTATTTTCGATTTAAATAAATTTTTAAATATGGAAAATGAGAATTGAAACGTCTATTTTCTAGAAGTTTTATTAAGTAACATTGTTTCTACAGACTGTCAATTTGACAGTTGACAGTTGATTTGTAGTCAATACGTTTTGCCATTATATCCAATTGCTCGATAAAGTTATCGAAAATTGGCCTTCACGATTGCGCTTCATTCGAGCTAGCCGTGGCGCTCATATGCCCGAAATCATATTTAAACAATAAGGGCATAAAATTATCTATTAAATAAAGCCAATATCATTATTTTAATGGTTTTTTTTTCACTTTGAATTCGTATACCTCTAAAAAAAACACCCTTATACACATTGTTATATAAAGGGTGTTTATTATGATATGCCATTATTGTTTAAATATGATTTCGGGCATATGAGCACCACGGTTAGCTCGAATGAAGCGCAATCGTGAAGTCTAATATTCGACACCTTTATTGAGCAATTGGGTAAAATGACAAAACGTACTGACTACAAATCAACTGTCAACTGTCAAATTGACAGTCTGTAGAAAAAATGTTGCCAGTTTAAAAACGAAACCTCTTAACAAAAAACCTATAGATAAAAGTTTGAAACTATGATACTATACTAAACTAAGTTTTGTGAGTTTATATTTTCATTACTAGTGTACATTACCAATCAGCGTAACATATTTAATTAATTTATCTTGTTTTTGGACAGCTGAGCTAACGAGACAAGATTGGGAAAACGTCAAATTAATTGGAGGTCTCCTTCGCACGTCCCGGCGGCCCGACTTTAATTACAGACACTGTCATGCAAATTAGTCAAACGACTCTGAATGTGATTGAAAAATATATTGTACGTAGTAGTACTTGACTGCGAGGAATTATAAATTGGATGCCTATCGTACTGCGTCTTCACCAATTAATTATAATTCAATTTTAATTTAAACGATCTTTAGAAACTCAGGAAACGGTTAACCAAACCATTACAACTAACCAACTAACCATCACGCCATTTCCCCGGAGGGGTAGGCAGAGAGGATGGATCGCCACAATGCTCTGTCCTGGCATACCTCTCGGGCTTCCTCTACATTCATACATCGTACCATGCACGCACGTCGACTATTCCGACTTCGAATCCGCCTTTTAGTAATTGATTCATTTGGTCATGCCTTGTTTTCCTCGGTCGTCCTTGGCTTTTTTTCCACTCACGCTGCTTGTGTACAACTTTTTAACCATTCTTCTCTCATCCATTCGTTCCATATGTCCAAACCATCTCAGGGATCTTTTTCTAATTTTATCCATGATGCAGTCATCTGCCTTACATTTCTTTCTTATTTCATCGTTCGGTATTCTATCATACAACGTTTTCCCGCACATTCTTTTTAATGATCTCATTTCTACGGCGTTTATCCTGCTTTCATCCTTCTTTTTTCAGCTCCAAGCTTCACTTTAATACAATGAAACCATTACAATGAACTTTGAATACTCAAAGTCGTTTACAAAAATACAATAAAAGTTAGTTACTTGAAGGACCTATAATTGTTGGGAGTCAGACCTGAAGAGTGGAAGTCCAGGGATCAGAAAAGGGCCGGCTGGAAAAACTTTTTAGGCAGCCGAACCACACCTAGGACTCTAAATTCAAAAAAAGAAGAAAAACTAGTAAGTACCTATTTACACATTTTTGATTCTACACGAATTAACAGTTGAAATTATAAAAATAAAAATTTCACTGTTGCTTAGAATAAAAATTTAATGAAAACTTAATTGATGGCTAACCATAACAAAGGTTGCTAATTATCAAAAATGTCAAAGATGAGTTTTTGAGATCCTAATTAGTGTTAGAAGAATATGTAAGACATGAGAAGAAATAATTTAATTCAGACTTCCGGTCAATTCGTACAGTGTAGACGTCATTAAAGAGCTCCTGTTGCAGTTGGTGTATTTTATTGTGTTTTTATTATTTAAACTTGGTGATTTGATGATAATCTTCAACTTTATGTGTTTTTGTATCGATGTTTTTGTGATTTGGTGTTAAAAATTAATAAAATGTGTGTTTTTTAAAGATTTCTAAAATTTTCGTCGAGCGGCCGCGAGCCGCGAGGCACGCGAGTGTTCGTTTAAACTGATGTTATAATAAATGTTTTTTTTGTTGTGTTGTTAATGTATTTAGCCGTCTGCCACGTGGGAGATGATGTTTTTTTGGTGCAAGTGTTTAAATTTCGATGATTTTGGTCCAATATTTATTAAATTAAATCGTATGTGAAGAAATTTTTTTACAAATTTACAAGTGTCAAACTAAAACAAAGAAATTTGGAACTGTTTAAAAATTTCTCGCGAACGTTCTTACCAAAAGTTCTTACCGAAAGTTCTTACCGAAATTATTAGTTAGTTAGTTAGTTAGTGATACATCGGTGTCAACCCGCCTGTCGTCCTCTTCTTCTTTTTTTTTTTTTTTTTTTTTCCCAAGATGAGAAGGGGAGGGGTTGCGGGGAGGAGTGACGTGGTTGCAGTCTCGACCACTGCGACTACAACCGCGGCTGTGGACGCCGCCCCAAGTGATGATGCTGATGATGCTGGTGGTGCTGGTGCGGGTGGTCCTTCACCCTCGAGTGGAGTGTCTTTTGCACCAGCGCCCCACAAGTCGTCGTCTTCCGAAGAGAGCCGGAAAGGGATCGAGTGGCGGTGGAAGCGCAGCCCCTCCCTCACCGGCTGCTTCACAGTCTGCTTCACAGGTTGCTTCTCCGGCTGCTGCTGGAGCCACTCCATGTACGACTGGTACGAGTGCGGTGGCGGCCGCCGCCCCCGGTGCGGGAGACGCTGCCAGTGCATCCATCCTGGAGGCTCTAAGTGGCATCACGGTGATCACGACCACAGGATCAAACAGGCTGAACCTAGAACAAAAGGGTCGGGTCGCCGCGCACCAGGAGGACGTGCGCGAGGGCACGAGAACGCTGATGAGTATCATCAGGGAGCGTGATGCCGCCCTCGCCGCTCAGAGTGCTGAGCTCTTGGAGCTCAGAGGAAGAGTGGGAATCAGTGGCAGCAGCAACAACAACAACGACAACAACAGCACGCTTAGCAGTGTTGGGGACGTCGTCCGTGCTGCGATCAGGGAGGAATTCCTTGTCACTTTCGGGCGACAGGGCAGCAAACCGGCCCTACCGCCGGGGAACCCTCCCTTGTCGCACACCGACAGGACGTATGCTGGAGTGACGTCAGCCTCGCTCCCTGTACCAGCGCTTCGCCTGACTACAGTGGCATCAGCGTCGACTGCCCCCCCTCTCCCCTCCAGGGGGAGAACTGTCGACGAAATAAAGAAGAGTGTGGGGAAGGTCAGGCCGGTGGTGTTGGTGTACCCCACGGTACCGGAGGGGGCGACCTCGGAGGGCACCAAAGCGGCTCTCATGAAGGCCGTCAACCCAAGAGAGGACGGCTTCCAGCCAGTCCGCACCAGGAACGTTCGGGGTGCCGGCCTCCTGGTTGAGACTACCTCCAATGAGGGCGTTCAAAAACTGAACGCCCTCAGCGATAGGCTTAGAGACAACGGTCTTAGTGTGGTTATTCCGAAAGGAAAACTGCCGAAGATCGTTGTCTATGATGTCCCGGTTGCGATCAAGGACGAGGCCCTGGCCAAAGAAATTTTTGAGACAAACCTGGCCGGCCAGTGCTCCCCTTCTTCCCTTAATGAAGAAGATTTCATAAGATCATTTAAGAGGGTCTCCACGTTTGGTAAGAAGGGTGGAGATAAAACGAACGGTGTTTTTACGGTTAATCCAGTGGCCAGGGTCGCCTTTATTGCGACCGGGTACATATATATGGGCTGGAGTGCGTGCAGATGCCGCGATTTTGTGGGCGCCGTGCG
>JAHDVF020000294.1:1652500-2021294 GCA_022606425.2 Lepidostoma basale | reverse complement strand
TTTTTTTTTAAGGCCCTCCCAAATACATTATATTTATTTAAAAATCAGTTTAACTAATTTAGACCGTATTTCAAGTTCCGTCAGAGTTTTCTGGCAATAAAAGTTCTGTCAGCTCTTGTCCGTTGCGTCGAGCTCGGAGGTGGTGGATGTAGGTAAAGCATTAACGAGATAATATGTATTAAAAAATAAAATATTTCCAGTCAACAGCACCAAAGGGTTTAGCATATACAACATTCAACTTAAACACGATAAAACGAGCTAAGTCACTTTTCAGATTTAAAATGTATACCAATTATTTCACAATGATGTGCTTGTTCCCGGATTCGATTCCCGTATGATTGTCACACTGTCATTGCTCTGGTGTAAATTTTACGTGACAAAAAATGGCGATAGATTAGCTACCTATCACATCTCATGAGAATCAATAGCTTCTTCTGTATACAGTAATTGGGTTCAAATAGCATGCTGTACAAATGTGAAAAGCAGCGGGAAACTTTGAAGCGAATTAAAAATAAAGTATGTTGTTATTTGAAATTTCATGGTAGAAGTTCATTGTACATAATGTTTTTTTTTAATGAATATTTAGTTTTTTCCACTTATATTTTGGCTTCGACCGGTTTCGGCAGCTCGCTGTCATCTTCTGGTATCTATAATATATCAAAGTTTGTTAGGCTTATATATGAAATGATAATGGTGAGGGTTGTAGTTTAAAGATTATTTTTATATACATAATTCTTCAGTACGGGCGTATGTGGTTGAACTTCTCCTAAACTAACATTCGGACAGGACAACGTATGTCGGGTCCATTAGTATTATATTATATAATATCATATGATGTTCAAATGATTTTACTGAAAT
Organism: Lepidostoma basale; assembly: GCA_022606425.2. Lineage (NCBI taxonomy): Eukaryota > Metazoa > Arthropoda > Insecta > Trichoptera > Lepidostomatidae > Lepidostoma > Lepidostoma basale. Next base: position 2,020,436 of record JAHDVF020000294.1, on the reverse strand, counting down.
CTCTTGATGGAAGTTCATTTTAAATAATAATTAAATAAAACGATGTTTTTTAACTACTTCCACTTTTGTCTTTATTTAGACAGCGACCGGTTTCGCCAGGCTCGCTGGCATCGTGACCAGTCTGTCGATGCCAGCGAGCCTGGCGAAACCGGTCGCTGTCTAAATAAAGACAAAAGTGGAAGTAGTTAAAAAACATCGTTTTATTTAATTATTATCATATGATGTGTTAGGTGGTTCCAAAAAAATATTATTTGAGTCACATAACACATTACCTGTATATTATAATATTTCACCCGTTATTGCTTTTATATATTATAATAATGAAAATAAAAATAATGTCATTAAAAAATTTTAAAAACTTTTTGAACCGAAACCGATCGAAGCCAAGTGAAATGTACAAAATATTTTTTTTAAGGATTTTTTTTATTATTTACCTCAACACCTCGACCTTCGTGGCAGAGTGGTAAGAGCTGTGACTTCCATACCGAAGGTCCCGGGTTCGATTCCCGGCGATGGCAGTGTGATTGTCACACTGTCTTTGGTCTGGTGTAGAATTCTCGTGACAATAAAATGGCGATAGATTGGCTACCTATCACATGTCATAAGAATCAATATAATAGCTAAAAATAAATTGTATACAATAATTGGGTTCAAACGACCTGTTGTATACAAGGGAAAAAAAAATGAAATGAAAACAAAGACCCAAGTGGCATCCCAAGAACCAGCAAAAATGTATACTTTGCTCTAAACCAATCCCTCGGATTGAAATTAGCAAAGAACATTCAAATTGATATAGCTTCAATTTCGAGTATGCTATTATTTAGCTGATATTGTGACATGTAGCATTTTCTCGTGTCCCCGTAAATTTATATTGTTAGCAATTGGAAAACACTTCCAATAACACGAAGTTGTTACGTTTATGATTTACGCCCTGTCATATTGTTTGAGACTGGAAACATAATTGAGTCCATCTGCGACTTCTGCCTAACCTGAAAGAGGACGCGTTGGGAAATCTTTATAGGCACACTCGAACACGGTGACAAACGTATTGTATGACGTCATGAGATAGACATGGAATCCAATCGGTTATTACCATGATGCCTTTGTTAATATGTGTTTTAATTTTATTTTAAACTAATTTTAACGATTATAAGCACTTAATATGTGGTGTAACGGAAGACTATTGGGAATTTCCTGGAGAGACCACATCACGAATGAGGAAGTTCTTCAAGGAATCGAAGGAGGAAGGCACCTGCTCAGGACCTTGTCCGAAAGGCGTGCAAGATGGATCAGCCATGTAATACGTCAATAAGGTCTCATGCATTCCATAATGGAGGGTATGACCGAGGGGACAAACTCTAGGGGACGCCCACGCCGAGAGTACCAGGAGGACCTGTTGGTGGACGTGCGCTGCTCATCATATACAGATTTCAAAAGAGCCGCACAAGACAGGGAAGAATGGAAGAGAAGAATATAAGAAATTGCTGCAAACCAATCCCAGGATTGAAGCTTTCTAACTAAAAAAACAACATTTTTAGATATAAATAAATAAAAATATTGTTTAACACAACTTTGTCTTAATTAATACGAATGAAAACATCTGTGTTCTAGAAGATTTATTAAAATTTATGGGAATGACATGTTTCGAATTTCAAAGGCATTATCAAATGTCAGACATTGGATAACGTGTTTGAAAGGCAAAACATTTTATTCCCATAAATTACTAGTATAATAAAGCTTCTAGAAAATAGACAATTGTTTATTCATTCATATTAATTATTTAATATAAAGATTTACATCATTGTTTTAGAAATATAACTAACTAACTAACTAACCATCACACCGTCTCCCCGAAAGGGTAGGCAGAAAGAATGGACTGTCACACTTTTATTGATGCGGCACTCCATCCTTCTCTTTTCGCTCCGCGGGAGACGCGGTGTGATGGGTTGCGAACCTCATCGCCACCAATAGGCATCTCCCGCGCACACTTCGATCGTTCAACAGAAATATATATTTCATATGATATATATTTAGAATATTTTTCATTTTATTTTCTTTTGTTACCCTGATAAAGCTCCACTCGAAGCGAAACCGGTTGGTAGTGTTAAAAAATTATAAAATTTGGTGTTTCTTTTATTAAAAACAAAAAAATAATAATAAAAGATTTTTATGAACTGTTTCTTCTTTTCGACTTTTGTATTTTTTTTTCTAGACGTGGTGAAAAGATATAACTTTATCATCTGGCTGTAAACTATGTAAATCAACATAAACGACTTTCTATTGCTCTCCCAAAGATAAAGGTGTAAAGAAGTGTATATGGAGAAAAATGGCATGACAAAATTTTTCAAATAATGAAAGACGGCCATGTGTGAAGTAGGAAAAATCGACGAGCGTGCGTGTCATGGTGTGTGAATGTAGAAGAGTCGCGAGAGTCAGGATAGAACAGTTTGGCGGTCCATCCTCTCTGTCTACCCCTCCGGTGATGCAGCGTGATGGTTAGTAGTATTAAGTGTTATGAACAAAATAAGGAAAGGGTCATTAAGATGGTTTGGACACATGGAAAGAATGAGGGAAGACAGAATGGTAAAGATGGTATATGTAAACGGCGTGAACGGAGCTAGAAATAGAGGAAGGCCGAGGAAAACGTGGCACGATCAAATCAATCAAATATTGAATGTCGGTCACGTGAGGAGTCGGAGAAGTCGACGTGCGTGCATGACAATATGTATGAATGTAGAGGAAGCGAGAGAAGTATGTCAGGACAGAACAGTGTGGCGTTCCATTCTTTCTACCTACCCCTCCGGGGAGACGGCGTGATGATAAGTTAGTTAGTACGTTCGTAAGTAGATAAGTATATGTATACTTTGGAAACACAAAACAATTATTCTGTAATCATCGACTACGTGATTGTATTCCATTTCATTCTTCCATAATTGGTTCAACAAACCCAAAATGAAGAAGCCCACAAAACAGTTGACAAACATTCCAGTCTTTGTCAGTGCTGAGTGGGTATCATGGCAGAGCAAACAGTCCGGCCGGCCCTCGGCGGGACCCGCTCCCGGCCCGGCGTCCTGGCCGAGCGTCTTGCCCTGGCAGGAGTGTGGATGTCAAAGACGCTAATGAACGGAAGCTGTAGGACTAGTGGTAATGTTGACATTGGAGTGGCGCGCCAGTGGTCACCGACCTTTAAATCAAAACTGGACAACAGCAAATTAAACCTCAAAACCACTCACTTTGTGGTTACACATTTTAAAATTATAGATATAAAAATAAATAAAAACACTCGGGATTTAACTACGGCATGGTTATTGTTAATGATAGTGTAGTTGACCTGAGGTAGGCGCCGTCTCTGTCATCGTTATAATTGTGAGTTCATCATATCATGTTCACGCACATTCTTCTTAGTGATCTCATTTCTACGGCGTTTATCCTGTTTTCATCCTTCTTTTGCCAGTTCCAAGCTTCACTTCCATACATGAGGGTTGGCACTAGAACTTCATTGTGTACTGCCATCTTTGCTTCTGTGGATATATTTCTATTTACAGTAATGACTTTGATAAACTGCAACGAGTTGTAGTTTCGTCACATTTGATAATGCCTTAGAAGGGCGAAATATGTCATTCCCATATAAGTTAGTTAGTTAGTCATTCTTCTTTCTCGAAAACCATCACTTTAGGTTTAGACACATTCATCACCAAGTCACTCTTTTTGCATGCCTCATACATTCTTGACACTAAGACTTGCAAATTTTCTTTACTGTCAGCGATTAACACAGCATCGTCTGCATATAACATTTTTTTTTAGAATCACAGTAATAAATGGATATTATTTATGAATTAAGACACTGTTTTTTTTTTCTTCACTTAAATTCATAAAAAAATCGTCATTACAGAATTCCGAAGTGTTTACGGCTGAAGTTAATCTAAAATAAATAGTGTTTTGATTCTCAAGTGCGAAGAAAGAATATTTTTATCGTTGTTTTATATAATAATAAATAAATAAATTTAATTCTGATATCTGATACACTTGAAATACTCAGCTATTATATTATATTTTATTACTAATATTATTGTTTTAATTATCTAACTAACTAACCAACCATCACGCCGTCTCCCCGGAAGGGTAGACAGTATGAATGGACCGCCAAATTGTTCTGTCATACTTCTCCGACTCCTCACGTGACCGACATTTAATATTTGATTGGTTTGATCGTGCCGTGTTTTCCTTGACCTTAATTTATTTCTAGGTCCATTTACATCGTTAATTTATTACTATTCTTTCCATATGTTTAAACCATCTTATAACCATTCTGCTATTTAGTTCCTCTCTCCGATTGATATTTTTACTATCTCTTAATTTTTTGTGACCACTTATTACAAACTGGAATTATTATTATCATTGTGAATTATTATGAATAATTGTCACAGCATAGGCTTAGCTCAGTATGCCAATAAATTATAGAAATGAAAAAAAAAAACTCTCTTCTAAAATTGTAATGTTTTGGTAGTATAATATTTTTATATAGTCCATTGTTTTGGCCGAAACACTATGATATTTTAACATTGTATAATTGTTAAGGCAAAAACTTTGTTTTATATCACATTTATTTTACTTTACGACAGCTGTTTCATCAACCAATGTTGACATCATCGGGTGTTACAAAAATATATATGTCGTAAAGTAAAATAAATGTGATATAAAACAAAGTTTTTGCATTAACAATTACATAATATTTTAATTGATATATGATTAAGTGTATAGAATTCCATAATGATGTTATTAAAATAAACAAAAGTTGTTTAAAAATAGAAGAACTAAATTTCTATGAAACACGTGTCGTGAATATTTCATATCATTTATAGAATTTTTAGTCTTCTATTTTTAAACAACTTTTGTTTATTTTAATAATATCATATAATATTTTTGTTGTCTTTTTTTATTTTGTGTAATTAATTATTAATATTTTTATGTTAATTTAGGTTTGTGAACCCCTGAATCGGGAAAAGCGTGGCCCTCGTAGTAACTGCTGCGCACACAACCAGTTCGGTTTGTTTAACTAATGGATTCCACAAAAATCCTCAGCCGCAGCGCGACAAGTGTACAAAACGTTAAATAGACAGACTCGGAGTACAATCACAAATGGAAAATGGAGACAAAATAATGATACAACACAACGAGAGAAATGAAAGGTAAACAGAAGCACAAACACGCAGCATTCATGCTGTACCCACTGGGCAAACACCCCGGTCCTTGATGTCTCGTTAGCATTATCGCGGTCTGGCTTCGGAGGAATTATTTCATAATTATTTTAGTGTATAATATACAATAGTATAACGTATCAGTAAGCATTGTGGTATTCATCATGTTGTTGCAACAGGAAATCACTTTATCTAATTTAAAATAAATAAATTGACTGACTAAAATTAAGAAGGCTAAAGTACGGGTGGCAGCTATGAGGACGATGAGGATGATAGCAGGAAGGACTATACGAGATAGGGTGAGGAACACGACCATCCGCGAGAGTTGCAAGGCGGAGGATGTCGTGAGATGGGGCAGACAACGCAGAAGATACTGGAATGCGCACGTGCAGAGGATGGATCCCACCAGAATCCCACGGCGCATCAGATTCCTGCCGGCTGCCGTACTTCCGGAAGACCGCCGAAGAAATGGAGAGATAATGTTGGGAGTCAACCTCTTAAGAGAAGCCAGCCTGATATCAGGAACATACCAAAGTTCTATAAGGAGAAGAAGAAGATGATGAAGACTGATTAATAAAATTGGAAGAAATAATATACGACTCCACGCCTGGAATCCCTCCTCCCTCCAAAAGCGCCTTCTGCTTCTTCCCCACCTCACTATGTCTTCAACACCACATACAAACTTTATCATTTCATTTCTGATCCGATCTCTGAGTGTTTTGCCTTCGATGGTGCGTAGGGTTCTCATTTCTGCCACTCTGAGAAGGTTTTACATGCCAATTTTATATATAATATCATTCAAAGATCATGCTTTTTTTAAACGTATTTTAATATTTAAATTAGCACCTACATATTTTAATGATTTACTGATTTTAAAAAAAATCACATATTTTTTTATTACTTTAATACGTAGGTACATACGTATAATAATCACAAGGTACATCCAGATGAATACAGTTTATCTTCTGCTTCAGCCTTGATCTCTACACTGCTGGATCCAGGTCTCTTCCAAACGGTCATCTTCAAAACCTCAAGGTCATTTACAAATACGTTTTCTAAATGAGCGTTTTTATTATAACAAGTTTAAATTCTTCATCATCATCAGCCGTTTGTCATCCACTGCTGAACGTAGACTTCTTCCAAAGCACGCCACCGCCCCCTATCCATTGCCGCTCCCATCCATCCATGTCCAGCAATTATTTTCAGATCGTCAGTGCAGCGGGCAGGGGGACGTCCAACTTCACGGTATCCTGTATAAGGTCTCCACTCCAGAACCCGTCTTCACAATCGGCTGTCGGTTCTCCAACAGATATGGCCAACCCACTGCCAACTCAAGCCGCCTATCCTCAGAGCCACCTCAGTCACGTTGGTTTGTTGTCGAATAAATTCGGTTCTGAATCTTTCCCTCAAGGTTATTCCAAGTATGGCTCTTTCAAATGTCCTTTGATAATGCCATTTGACATTTGATAATGCCATTTGACATTTTATAATGCCTTAGAAGGGCAAAACATGTCATTCCATAAAAAAAACTCAATAAAATTCCTAGAAGGCCGACGTTTTCATATATATTAATTATTTAATAAGGATTTTTACATCATTGTTCTAGAAACTGTAAATTGTTTTGTAAGTTTTACACCTACATCACCGGGAGAACGATATAAATTAACGAACAAAATAAAAAATGATCGGTTACCTATCATAGGTATGTCATAAGAATCAACAATATCATAGCTAAAAAATTATGTTTATACAGTAATTGGGTTCAAACGACCTGTTGTATACAAGAAAAAAAATAAAATAAAAAAACAAACAAAAAAAACGTTTTTATCATTCTCCCGATGATAAAGGTGTAAAATCTTCGAAACATGCCAAGAAAAATAAACTCAAAAGTGGAAAATCAGTGGTTTAATCCATTAAAATTAATCATTAATTTTTAGTGTCCTTTATAAGAAAGAAAAAAGTGTTATTACTCGTAGATAAAAAAACAAAACTAACTAACTAACCATCACGCCGTCTCCCCGGAGGGGTAGGCAGAAAGAATGGACCGCCACACTGTTCTGTCCTGACATACTTCTATCGCTTCCTCTACATTCATATATCTTGTCATGCACGCACGTCGATTTCTCTGACTCCTCACGTGTCCGACATTATGATCGTGCCACGTTTTAAACAAACACGTTTAAATAAAAAAAAAACTAAATATTTTAAATGATATGCCTTAAGTTTGATGCATGGCGACATTCATATGGATATGAATAGATAAATGGTTTGTGTGTTAGAGTCACCCAGTACCATGTAAAAGAGGTAGCCAGATTATGACCAAACATCGAAAGTAAAATATTATCCTTGTGATTAGAGCTGGCCACGAAGTACTGGGAGCCTAGTGTGAAATATAATAATACGCATATGTGTGAACAAACAGACAACAACGGGCAACGTATTTACTATTTACCAATCGTTACTTGTCATAACTAACTAACCATCACGCCGTCTCCCCGGAGGGGTAGGCAGAAAGAATTGTCATTCGAAGTCATAATACGAAATATTTCTAATTTGTAAAACCTCTGTCAACATTGACGAACATTTGAAATTATCGGAGCAAAATAATGAAATTTCAAAAGATTTATCGAATTCAAAACTTGTATATCAGAATCGTTGGTCCACAGATAAATTATAACTGGTGTACCATTTTATAAATGAAAGCAAATTAATTAGCAATCTCGAAAATGTTTCCAAATTAGCGATTGCATATACGATTTTTTTAGTAATCACGATTTGATATTTTGACTAACTTTAGACACGTGGAAACATTTCAAACTAAATGAAATAATCATTAATAAATATTTGTGAAATGTATACTTATATCTGTATACGAATCCTGGATTTTCACCTGTGGGTGGTTAATTTAATTTTTTAATTGTATCTCAATAGAGACGAAGAAACAAACTGGAAACTGAATATGGATGATCAAGGTGACACCTTGATCATCCATATTCAGTTTCCAGTTTGTTTCTTCGTCTCTATTGAGATACAATTAAAAAATTAAATTAACCACCCACAGGTGAAAATCCAGGATTCGTATACAGATATAAGTATACATTTCACAAATATTTGTAAATATTCTGGTCAATTCTTTGGCGTATAAAATAGGAGTGATACTCCAGGCGACTTCTAAAACAGTGCGCTAGGAGGCGGTAGCCTCTTCGCATTGTGTTAATAAAGTAGTTTGCTAAAATGCTAAACAATCATTCTTCATAGATGGCGTTAGTGGGTGGATTGTATAGATTAATCTTAAAAAATTAATTAGTACAATCAAATCTACATAGATGGCTAACTGGAACTGACACGTGAAGATAGGTACGGATTTGGAGTATATATACAACTTCCAAAAATGTATCATGCATGATCATAATAACAATGGTGGAATGGGGAATGTTGTAATTACATAAAGCGTGCGCTTAACCCAACCAATGACAGGTCATAAGTCCTGTAAACACCTTGATCATCCATATTCAGTTTCCAGTTTGTTTCTTCGTCTCTATTGAGATACAATTAATCATTAATATTTTGTGATTTACAGATATACACACAAATATTTAAAATGGATAGTAAAATCTGTAAATGATTGAAATACTGTACAACAACAACAACAAACCATCACGCCGTTTCCCCGCAGGGGTAGGCAGAGAGAATGGACCGCCACACTACTCTATCCTGGCACACCTCTCTAGCTTCCTCCACATTCATACATCGAGTCATACACGCACGTCGATTCTTCCGGCTTCTGACATGACCAACTTTTAATATTTGATTAATTTGGTCATGCCATGTTTTCCTCGGTCTACCTCGAAATACTGTACCATGAAATACTGTAAAAAAATTAAAGGTCGGCCATGTTAGAAGCCGGAAGAATCTGTATGCTATATGAATGTGGAGGAATCTAGAGAGGTGTGTCAGGATAGAGTAGTGTAGTGGTACATGAGCTCTGCCTACTGTTCCGGAGAAAGGACATGGTGGTTTATTTGCTTGTATCAATGCGCTGTGTAAATTGTGAAAATGGACCCGCTTGATATCTGTGTAGAAACTCTTTCTCGCAACTGATCTATCAGAAAAATTAAAGTAAAACTAATAATGTAAAAACTACTTATTGTATTTCTTTTATATTCCCCTACACTCTGTGATGTGGATTTATGTTTGAATAAATATAACTACATAGTGTACGGCTGCGAGACATGGTGCCTAGCCGAAAGAGATAAACGGAGACTAGAGGCTTTTAAGATGTGGTCCTATAGAAGACTATTAGGAATTCCCTGGAGAGACCACATTACAAATGAGGAGGCTCTCCAAAGAATCGAAGGAGGAAGGCACCTGCTCAGGACCTTGTCCGAAAGGCGTGCAAGATGGATCGGCCATGTAATAAGACAAGAAGGCCTCTTGCATGCCATAATTGAGGGTATGAATGAGGGGACAAACTCTAGGGGACGCCCACGCCGAGAGTACCTGGAGGACCTGTTGGTGGACGTGCGCTGCTTATCATATGCAGATTTCAAAAGAGCCGCACAAGACAGGGAAGAATGGAAGAGAAGAATAGAGGAAATTGTTGCAAACCATTCCCAGGATTGAAACCAGAGAGAGAGAGAGAGAGAACTACATTTCTTCCCAGAAAGGGCCTGCAGAATGAGCCTGATGGCGTGGCGGTGGAGAGGCTTACGTCCAGCAGTGGATGGAGACAAGCTGACGAAAAGAACTACATTTTGTATATTTATAACACTTTATTACACCTTTCAAAGACTTGTTTCGGTTGTGACACAACCTTTGTCGATGTACAAATTTTAAATAATATACGAAGTGTAGTCATATTTATTCAAATACATCTTGTCTTTTCAAACTTCTGTGACGTATAAGGTCTTTTTCACTCAACTCTATCCAGCGCCTGATGCGTCAGGTGAAACTTACCCGCCCTACAGTAATCTCGTCCTGCAGGGTGATAGAAGAACAATATGCTTTACATGTATTATTAAGAAGTGGGTTTAGTTTTTACATACAATCTTCGAGTCCAATGCCGACATAGCGTTCCTTCTGTCAAAGGACCCCTACTAAGAAAAACAAAGATATTTTGGTAAACCGAAATTTACTACATTTTCAACTATTATCTTTCAAAATAAGTGTTGCAAATCAACGCACAATATAACAGACAATATACAGAAAATTAACTTCATAGTGGCATTGAGAAAGATACCAATAACAGCATTCTTGTCGGTCCAAGATTTTGGGTGTCTATTTACCGCAAGTATTGACGGATTTCTCGGTATAGCTCGCCCTCGGTCTGGAATATAATATATGACCACTAATAAAAATATCCAATGCCACAGAGACCAAACAAACTGTCCAACTAAAATTATATTTTATAGACAGAGTCGAGCATTGTCATTTGACGAGTCCTTTTATGGGCTCACCCAGAGACAATACTGGGCGGGGATTTCTACGGTTTATTTCATTCTGCCATTAGGAAGAAGATTGTAAAATTCTAAACTGGCATTCTAACCTTTTTAATGTGTTTTAGAACAACGGTGTAAAAAACAATATTTTTTGCGAAATATTTCCCAGTTTACATATATAAAATAATAATATATGAAAGACGTATACAAGTAGAAAAATTAATTTAACAATAACCTCAGTATTAGCAAAGTAAATGGAGCACCTCAAATTTCTAGTCTGTGATACCACTCAGAAATTTATTTAATTTTTATATACTCGTATAAGAAAAAAATGCAGGATGGGTGAAAAAGTTACCAACGAATTTTTACGATGACTTTTTGCGTTAACACTGGATTTTTTTAAATTATAACACTTTTGAGTTTATTCGACTTACTTCGAAGTTTTATACCTCTATCATCGGAAGTTGTCATCGCAAAGAAAAGCCTATCCAAAAAAGCTAAAATGGCAGTGCGCAATGGTGTTCTTGTACCGACCCCTATATATGGAAGCAAAGCCTGGAACTGGCAAAAGAAGTATGAAAGTAGATTAATGCAGTAGAAATGACATATCTTAGACGAATGTGTTCAAAGTGTTAACGTTTCTCCTAACGAACGTTTAAGTTGATGAAATTTCACAGCGTTTCTACCCAAAATTTATTCAATATTTTTTGCGTTAACAAAATTGAGCCACCTTAGAATTTTCAATAATCAACATGGACAAGGATTCTCAATATAGAAGATTGCGCCAATCCACTCCTAATTAGGATAAATATCATGATGGTTGTTATTTATTTTTCATCTTCAGCTTATAGATGTCCACTTCTGAACAAAGGTCTCTTCCATTTGCTTCCACGTTGCTAATTTGTTGGCTGAATCCAGGTTTTTTCAGCGTATCAGTTAACATCATCCCTCCATCGTGTCTGATCTCCCGATACTTTTCTGTACTGTCATGGTCTCCACTGCAGTGGAGACTAAGTTTCAAGTTTCAATCAAGATTTTAGTTTGAATTATAGCAACATGGCCCTACTATTTTTTTTACCTTTATGAGTTTCAAAATATTTATGATCCTTGCAGGTGGTTATCTTAAGGATATTACTAGTTATTTTAAAATTGTATTTCTATATTTTGTGTTTACTTTCAACTTCACAGAGCTGACTCAGTCAAGCTCTGGGGTCCAAAGGCTATCTAACATATGTATGTTCCGACAGTTCTATGTTCCTTACAGTTAAGGTAACCGAAATCAACCTCAGCTGTAATATTAAGGGTATATGCCCAACTCGATGGCATTTTATTGAATTTACAAAATAACAATAGTTTTATTTTATTCCCATGATGTTCCGGTTAATAATAATAATAATATGCTGACTTTTAAAAGCGCCGTTTTTGTGATGTAATCACCTCAAGGACGCATTAAGACGTGTTTTAAATCTAAATGTGAACGCTGCATCTGATTTATATACGTGATCGATTAGAAAGTATAATAGAACAAAATATGCAAGTTTTAAATTGGGTATGAAATATGAAAATATGGGTTTTCAGTTTAGATCTGAAGTCTGTCGGATCATTTATGCATCTGAGGTGTGAAGGAAGATTGTTCCAAGCTGATGGATCGGCTACCGCAAACGCTCGATCCCCGAAATTTGTACTAGGGCAACGCTTTGGCTCAACTAATATTTTTATTGCCGAGGAGTTCGCCGAGCGAAGTGTGGACAAGTGACCAAGCGAAGTGTGGAAGCATGTTATTATTAAGTCTATATTTTATACGAAACACTTTTTAAATAGTCCATTGTTTTGGCCAAAATACTATGATACTTCAACATTATAAATTATTAAATTATAAAACTCTGTTTTTATGTAGCACAAATTTATTTTTATTTTTCGCGACAGCTGTTTCGCTTGTGTTACAATAATATATAATAGTAAGGTAAGGTAATTTGGCAGTATATGTTTTAACATGACTCGCACATCAATGTTTTGTACCAGCGGAGGTGCGTGTGATAACTGTGTTTTGAAGTTTATTCGTCTAATTCTAGGTATTTTGTCATCTATTGGTGAGTTTCCGAAGCTTACATAGCGATAGGTTATTCAGTACGATTGTGTTTCAGAAAGTACTGCCAAATTACCTATACTGCCAAAATACCTTACCTTACCCTATAACACTTTTTCGCTTTTTTTAGATTAATTTTTTTTTTCAAATACACATTCTTACAATTTTGTTCACAGCTAAAATTCGCGCGGCTCATTGTGTGTCCATCGGATGAATCTTTTTCTTCATATTATTTATCCTTCCAATTGTCTCACGAGATAATTGGAAGCGATAAAATACATTATTTATGCGTGGCATTCATTGCCGAGTAAACTAACGTTTCAAATCGATTCCCCTACACGTATTTAGTGTTGTTTCTGCCTGCTTTCTAAAGAGACTCGGAGGAACAATGTACAATACAACATGATAAATCGCTTTAAAATTTTGCTTTTAAACTCGAGGATATATAATATATATGTATGTACCTACATATTACCATAAAATTTGTAGGTACTGCTTTTAAACATTTGCAAACAAGTATTTCAAATAGATGTGCTAATCAACTATAATATGTGAATAAGTGTTTAATCTTGCTTGTTTAACTTGTATGTCTGGATCATATAAGGCATAAGGAAAAAATAAATGACATCATTAGATCGCAAACGAAACCATATGATATATTATATATTATACCCAAGAGTCAAGAAACTGTTTGGCCTTAACATGACAATATATTATATAAATATGAAATAAATAAAACGCTGATGATATGTATGGAACTGGCAAAAGAAGGATGAAAGTAGAATAAATGCAATAGAAATGAGATCTCTTAGACGAATGTGTAGATGCTCTATGTATAATAGAGTGTCGAATGAAAATATAAGAAGTGAATGCGGTGCGAATGATGGTGTTATGAACAAAATAATGAAAGGATCATTAAGATGGTTTGGACACATGGAAAGAATGAATGAAGAAAGAGTGGTAAAACAGTATATGTTAATGGAACCAGAAATAGAGGAAGACCGAGCAACGTGGCACGATCAAATAAATCAAATATTGAAAGTCGGCCATGTGAGGAGTCAGAGAAATCGACGCGCGTGCATGATACGATGTATGAATGTTGAGGAAGCGAGAGAAATATGTCGGGAAAGAAAAGTGTGGCAGTCCGTTCTTTCAGCCTACCCCTTTGGGGAGACGGCGTGATGGTTAGTTAATTAATTTTAGTTAAAACGCTGAAATATTCTGTTTTGACAACACTTTTTTGATTCCTTAAACTATTGACCGGTTTCGCTACACGCATAGTCATAGGGGGTAACACATAATTTTATATAATACTGATGAAGCTCCTGTTCACAAAGTTTGTTTAGTTACCCAGATGAAACTCCAGTGGAGTGAAACTAGTGGGTAGTTAAAAAATTAAATGGTTTTGAAACAAACACACTATTTTTTCTTCCCAACTTCACAAAATACGTAACGGCCTTGGGGTGATTACATCACAAAAACGACGCTTTAAAAGTTAGCATATTATTATTATCATTAAATGTGACTAATGAAATGATCAACAAAGTGGTTTGGACGAAAAACATTGCATGATGGAATATCTAATGATGAAGTAAGAAAGGAATGTAAGGTGGATGAATGCGTGATAAATAAAATTAAGAAAGGGTCACTAATATGGTTTGGACATACGGAACGAATAGATGAGGGAAGAATGTTCAAAAAGATATACGAGTATACAAGAAGTGCGAATTGGAAAAAAAGTCAAGGAAGGCCAAGGAATGCATGGCATGACCAAATTAATAAATTAATGAAAGGCGGCCATGTTCGAAGGAACAATCGACGAACGTTCAAGTCACGATGTGTGAATGTAGAAGATGCGCGAAACTTATCCTAGGATAGAACATTGTGTCGATCCATCTTCTCTGCCTGCCCCTCCGAAGAAACGACGTGATGGTTAGTTAGTTAGTTAGTGTTAAATATATTCCGATACTTGAGTCATAGATCCTATAAATTCCTAATAATTTAACAAATTCTTGATAGTTCTCGGACGTCTGTTATTGAATCTGTCAATAACTAAGCTTCGAATGACGAGTTTGCCTAATTAGAAAGAATTTCTGATATCTTACATAATTAGATATTTATTTAAATAGGTGTAATAAATTAATCTATTATTATTAAATTATAACTCAAAATTTAAAACGAAATTAAATATAAGATAGTTTATCTAGAATCTTTTTATTTGCATTTTTTACATTTGTAGAGATGGGATAAGGTATAAAATAAAAATATTGAACATTGTTATCAGTTTTCTTTTATATTCGCCTTCACTCTACTTTCAAATAGGAATTAAGTGACGATGATGATTTATTTTATTGATCAAATATGTACATAAATAAAGGTTGTATCACGACCAAAACACGTCTGCAAAAAGTAAAATGTGATAAAAAGTGTTGTGAAGATAAAACGTGTATTTGTATTTATTCAAAATTATAATTAGCATTCTTACATGAGTCATGAGGGTCTCGAGTTATGTAAGTTTGTTAATGACATTATTGAAATGATATTGATTCAAAGATTTGCCAAGATGTCAAATCGTAATCATGCATTAAAATAAAGCGTTTTGAATAACCAAATTTCCAAAATATTTAGGTTGTTTTATAGTTTGTTATGACAACAGAAAAAAAAACTCAGTTTAATAACTAAAACAAAACCCATTGTGTTTTGAGGATACTTTATGAAATACGAGTAGAAATAAGAGGAATCAAGAGAGAGTGTTGTAAAAATATAATTATTTTAATTTATTCAAATGGTAATTGGCAACACAAGGAGAAAATACAATAAAACCATATATCAGTTAAAATAAAAATAAAAATGAACAAACAAGCAAACAAACCATCACGGCATTTTCCCGCAGGGGTAGGTAGAGAGAATGGACCGCCACACTACTCTATCCTGGCATATAGCGAGTCATATAAGCACGTCGATTCTTCCGACTTCTAACATGACCAACCTTTAAATTTTGATTTATTTGGTCGTACCATGTTTTCCTCGGTCTGCCTCCACTACGTACTCCATTTACATCATTAACGTATACTTTCTTAACCATTTTTTCTCCATCCAAGCGCTCCATATGTCCGAACTAATGCAGCGATTTTTTCATAATTTTGTTTATAATATCTTCTTCCGCTCTACATTCCTTTCTTATATCAGCATTTGAGATTCTGTCGTATATCTTTCTTCCACACATACGTCTTAGGAATCGCATCTCTACAGCATTTATTTTGCTCTCATCCTTCTTTTGCTAGTCAAATAAAAATAAAAATGAAATATATGAAATACAGTTTTTAGATCAAATATAATTAATTATGTGGAAACAAAAACATCTGTTTTTTGCAAGTTTTGCGTGATATACTTGTTTATCGATTTACCAGGGTTTTACAAATAAATAAGGTTTTCATTAACATTAATTACTTAAGATGGAGTTTTGTATAATTTTTCAATAATCAATAAATAGTTGAATTTTTTAATGTCAGTTTATTTCAATTTAACCAAATTTAAATTCTAGTTATCTTGCGATATTTTGTGAATTTGGTATAAATATAAAGAAGTAGACAGATTTCAGATCTAAACTGAAAACCCATCTTTTCATATTTCATACCCAATATAAACCTTTATACCTTGTTCTACTATACTTATTAATCGAAATCATCGCGAAAATCAGATGCAGCGTTCACATTTAGATTTTTAGATTTAAAACACGTCTTAATGCGCCCTTAAGGTGATTACATCACAAAAACGGCGCTTTAAAAGTTAGATTATTATTATTATTATTATTATTATTATAAGTAAAATTTCTCATGAAAGACTGGGAGTAACAGAACCCTTTGTTGCTCTTGCCTGCGATAGAACTTCTCAAAGCGCTTTCGAAATAATTTTAAACGAAACCATGACCGAGAAATTTCAATAGTGTGTATAAACTATTTGAAATTCGAAGGCTGTAAAAAAGGAGAAATATTGTCTTAAACGGCTGACAGAGCGTTCTGCTTAGCGCACTCTTGACCGGACCGGCCGCAAATCATCAAATCCAAGACCATCGAACAATGTGCCATAATTCCGCATATGAAAGGATGCCTCAAAGAGTAAGACATTGAGAGCGCCATATTTCACTGGCTCATTTTCGTGGGGCTATTTCGCAGACAAAGCGTTCGCTCGGATGCGGGATAAATACTTCCCAAAAGCATAATGCTTGTTTATTGTGAGCGTAATATGCAAGACTCCGTGTTTCGTGGAAGCAGATAGCGGGTACACAAATACATTCATTAGGATAGATGTGACATGTTGTGATTTGGGATGCTGTATTTGTCTAAGTGGACCGTCATAACTTGTACAACAAATAATGGCGGTGGAGGCGCTACGAACAAAGTGATATTCGTGACTTTGTAAGAAAACGACAGTGATGACAAATTTTAAACGATTGAGTAACACTTTTTTATCAAAGAAAAACATTGCTCCACGATAGTGTTTACTTCAAAGCGCACACAGCAGCTCTCACTCTATAAAAAAAATAGTATTGACGCCAAAGCTACCGTCCTGTTTCGCACTTTACTTAGGCGGGCGCCAACTATTCTATATTATACTACATATTAGAGTACATAGAGTTGGTTCATTCAGTGCCATCTTGACGTAATATCAAGCCGCAGGGTTCGATTCAATGTGGCCGACGGAGGAGGCCTTCGCCTCAGCTGTCACTTTAGCTGTCATTCGGTCGTACCTTTCATACAGATTTGTTACGATGAATCGATGTTTTTTTAAATTATTTTTTTAATTGTATTCGATATATTTTAAGAATGCAAATGATTCTTCATGACATTCCTAGTAAACTTAAAATTTCAATATTTATTAATAAAGCTTTACGAGCGAAATAATCGAGCCTGCAATCAAATCATATGCATTACTTATTTTAATAAATAACACACATTGATTTAATAACACACATTGATTTAACTTATTGAACGCTAAGGCATTAACACTGTGGAATTCCATAGTTATATACTTAGGAAATTGAAAATAACTTTGTTTAATCCACTAAGTACACGTTGATTTAATTAAATAATGGTTTTATCACAAAAACATATCTGTTTAAATTTAATAACACAAAAAGCACTCGCTTCTAAATGTCAAATCACACGCGATACTGAAAACAGGAAATGTATCGACTGTAACTAAAATTTATAACACAGACATATCAAATACATATATATTCACACCTTTTATGAATTCTCGTAAAGATTTTATCAGACATAATGTAAGAAAACCTAAAAATTTGTTGAAATACACTTGATAAACGAGAGCACTTGCTTTGGAGGTTAGAGTGAAGATGGTATGCTCCGAAACATGTCGTGTTTTTTAATAATTAGTGGATTAAACAAAGCTATTTTCAATTTCCTAAGTATCGTTGATTTAATTAAATAATGGTTTTATCACAAAAACACATCTGCTTAAATTTAATAACACAAAAAGCACTCGCTTCTAAATGTCAAATCACACGCGATACTGAAAACAGGAAATGTATCGACTGTAACTAAAATTTATAACACAGACATATCAAATACATATATATTCACACCTTTTATGAATAATCGTAAAGATTTTACCAGAAATAATGTAAGAAAACCCAAAAATTTATCGAAATACACTTGATAAACGAGAGCGGCCGGTACGAATCCCTAGGGGACTCAAAGAAGTGCAAGGCCTCCTCCCAAGTCAAACCATAAACAATATCAAGGAACATTGCGGCTTGATATAATGTCAAGATGGCACTGGTTCATTTCAGGAAGATTGTTTGCAATAGTGTGATTGACAGTGCGTTTACAAAAAAAAAACAGAAGCTGTTTTTATTTTATTTTTTATGAATACAAAGGGCAAAAATTACTTCAATAATATTTTATATTCAAACATTGAAATAAACATACACGTTTATTAAAAAATAAAATTCATAAAAATAGTCCAGTAACTTTAAATGTTTCTTCTATGTTCGCCATAATCTGTGTTGTAGATGTTTATTTGTCTTTTTATTTTTATATACTTTGTATACACAACACTAGTATTAAAAAAAATTAATTAAATATCAGATATGTTTCGGACAACCGGTCAATGTCATAACATCTGTTAAAACTGATCATATTTGTAAATAATTTTATAATATTTTAAATATGTATCTTTATAATATCACCGAGGAAGGCCCGGTTGTCCGAAACATGTCTGATATTTTTTTTTTTTTTTTAATTAGTGCTGAATGTACAAAGTATATAAAAAAGAAAAAGACAACCTTTAAATGTTGTTTATTGATTTTTTCTTGGAAATATAATTGAGGATGAGTAATATTCATAGTGATAATGTACAACGTTAAAATTTAAATGTTTTTTTTTATTTTTTTTATCTAATTTAAAATATCTGGTGTCCCAGCTAATGGTGTATGTAAATTCCTATTTTTCTATGAAATTTGTATTGTTATTGGAAATTCAAAAACAAAACCACAAACACTAACATTTTTTGAAAGCCAGGTCTCTCTATTTTCAAATAAATTGTGATACGTATAATAACAGTGTTCAAAAATATGAACAATAAACTAACTAAAACTAACTTACCATCACGCCGTCTCCCCGGAGGGGTGGGCAGATGGAATGGAACGCCACACTGTTCTGTCCTGACATACGTCTCTCGCTTCCTCTTCATTCATACATCTTGTCATGCACGCACGTCGATTTTTCCGACTCCTCACGTGACCGACATTCAATATTTGATTGATTTGATCGTGCTACGTTTTCCTCGGCCTTCATCTATTTCTAGCTCCGTTCACGCCGTTTACATATACCTTCTTTACAATTCTGTCTTCACTCATTCTTTCCATGTGTCCAAACCATCTTAATGACCCTTTCCTTATTTTGTTCATAACACTTTCATTCGCACCACATTCACTTCTTATACTTGCATTTGTCACTCTATCATAAACAGATGAACAATAAAAAATATTTAATATTATATTTTACATCATTGTTAAGAAGAAATAAGTATAAACTTATGTAACCCTTATGTTGGAAGAGAAGCATGGAACTGGCAAAAGAAGGATGAAAGTAGAGTAAATGCTGTAGAAATGAGATCTCTAAGACGAATGTGTGGCAAATCTGTATATGATAGAGTGTCAAATGCAAGTATAAGAAGTGAATGTGGTGCGAATGAAAGTGTTATGAACAAAATAATGTAAGGGTCATTAAGATGGTTTGGACACATGGAAAGAATGAGTGAAGACAGAATGGTAAAGAAGGTATATGTAAACGGGAAAACGGCCGAGGAAAACGTGGCACGATCAATTCAATCAAATATTAAATGTCGGTTACGTGAGGAGTCGGAGAAATCGACGTGCGTGCATGACAAGGTGTATGAATGTAGAGGAATCGAGAGAAGTATGTCAGGACAGAACAGTGTGGCGTTTCATTCTTTCTGCCTACCCCTCCGGAGAGACGGCGTGATGGTTAGTTAGTTAGTTAAGTATAAACTTTTGTTTGTAATTGTGCAGTTTATACACCGGAGCACTCTTCCCCGCATTCTTAAATGTCATTAATTAGCATCTTTACCCTAAAGTGTTTTCTGCACATCTCCAGCATACGAGTACGTCATTATTATTCCACGCGCCGCATGCCATGAAAAATTCCTCAGCCGAGAGTCGAACCACGACCGCCAGAGGCTAGGGGCGCCCCGCGGAGACACGACACTTTATCACTTGTAAAGATATCAATGTTCGAGCCGATAATTCGATGGGATTATTGTGAACACATTCCCGATCGCCATTACGGAGGAGTCACAGCGAGGCGTCGGGAAATGGCGCATGTGGTAGTAATACGCCGTCCTCATTCGTAATTCCGATTTGGAGACAACTTCATTGCAGTGGAATGTTGGGCCTTAAAGCTGATTCTAATGGCGGCAATCTGACTACGAATGTTGCATTACTTTGAGATAAATGCTGGGAGCATAAGAATACCGCGGTAATGGAATAGTTTCATATTAAAATACCACCAGGGTTGAAAACAAATTCAAATTTGGTATACAATATTTGCCTTGGTAAAACTTATTATAGTATATGAAAACATAGCACTATAAAATCATCGAAATAAAAATAAAAACTGAAATATAAGATATTTAAAACTAAATGTGTGTACAAGACGTGCTTTGTTAACGTATATAAGATAAGAATATGGCAAATAAGAACTGAAATACAAGATATTTAAAATTGAATTTGTATGCACAACGTGCTATATTAACGAATATAAGATAAGAAAATGGCAAATAAAAACTGAAATATAAGATATTCAAAACTTAATGTGTGTGCACGACGTGCTATATTAACGTATAAAAGATAAGAAAATGGCAAATCAGAACTGAAATATAAGATATTTTCAAACTGAATGTGTGTGCACGACGTGCTATATTAGCGTATATAAGATAAGAAAATGGCAAATAAAAACTGAAATATAAGATATTCAAAATTAAATGTGTGTGCACGACGTGCTATATTAACGTATATAAGATAAGAAAATGGCAAATAAAAACTGAAATATGAGATAATTAGAACTGAATGTGTGTCCATGACGTGCTATATCAACGTATTTAAGATAATAAAAGCATGGCAGGATAATAGAGTATGGCTATACATCCTCTTAAGACACATCTTTAAAGAAATTTTGGGATATTTTGTATGGTTTATACATTATTATCATATGTCAGAACAAATACATTTACGAAGAGGCCTAGATGCACAAGCGAAGCTGACAAAAGGGCGTCGATGCGTCTGATAACAGCTTCGGGAAAGCGGTGGGAGTCACCTATGCTCCCTCTCTATTTAAAATTAGATTTTTATATATTTTTATTTTTACTCATTGTTTATAGAATAAAACTAACTAACTAACCATCACGCCGTCTCCCCGAAGGGGTAGCCAGAAATAATGGACTGCCACACTTTTCTTTCCTGACATATTTCTCTCGCTTTCTCAACATTCGTACATCTTGTCATGCACGCACGTCGATTTCTCTGACTTCTCACGTGGCCGACATTCAATATTTGATTTATTTGATCGTGCCACGTTTTCCTTATGAATGTTTTCCTAATGAATGTTTCCCTAAGAACAATGTTGCAAATATTTATAATAAATACAAATTATTGATGAACATCGATTTTCTACAACATATATTATATTTTTGCGATCGACATGTCACTTCCATAAAATATAATAAAACACCAAGAAAACGATTTTTCCATCACCATTGAATTTAAGCTTATTTGAAATTAAATTACAGTATGGTTTTGTAGACCAAAAAGTAATGTTATAGCAAAACATAGCATTTTTATTTCTTTCAATTATTTAAAATATTACAAAACAAATTAATCCTTCATACAGAGGAATTACATAGATATGTAACATACCAAAATTGTATTTTTTTTGTATGTTAGTACTTAAAAATATTTGGTTTTATTTTTTTGTTTATTTACTCGTAAATATTTCTTGTATCCATTATTTCAATGTCCACGTTTAAAACCGTAAACAAAATTAAAAATTCAAGTGTATTACAAACGTCCGTGGAATTCGCGTAAATCGTGTGACCTTTATCATCCTAGACAAGGAGCAGAGAACGGTTGCAGAAATTCGGCAGATTGCGTAATAAAACTGCGAAGCTGTTATAAAAAAACGCGATAAATTAACTTTTTTACACCGATCCGCATTTTTAACGTAACTCTTGGATGTATCGGAAATTGTTGGCAAGGTTGCCTATTCTCTCATGATTTACCACGCCTAATAAGAGCTTCGGCGATTATGTTAATTTGGTTCTTATAACGACGCTTTAATATTGCACTTCAGACGACTTTCGTGTGTCACAAAACATGTCGGACTTTTATGTATTTTTACATGTGAATACTAAAACTGCAGGTATCTGGTGTTGATGCTTAAGAGAAAATGATTGTAACTTTATTAACATTACTTTGTTTATTATTTGATATAATTTTTTTTAAATATGTCAATTAAAGTACTAAAAGGCGACTATGTTCGAAGATGGAACAATCGACAAACGTGAGTTTCACGATATGAGAGATACATATATCAGGATAAAACAGTGTGGTGGTTCATCCTCTCTGCCTTACCCTACAGTGAGAGAAGATGTGATTGTTTGTTAATTAGGTAATAAGTCAAAACTTATTCGAAACTTGAGTATTTGACCATGTTATTTATTGTTTCTTGAACAATTATGAAAAACTCAATATTAAATAATTAATACAAATGAAAACGTCATTTTTTCTAGAAGTTTTATTATATTTTATGAGAATGACATGTTTCACCCTTCTAAGGCATTATCAAATGTTTTTTGACAAAGCCTTAGAAGGGTAAAACATGTCATTCACATAAAATATAATAAAACTTCTAGAAAACTGACGTTTTCATCCGTATTAATTATTTAGCCATATTGTGTATTAATTTGCAACTAAGTATGAAGGATTTCCAGGGATAGCAAGAAGGAAGTTTATATTATTATAATTTAGTCATCATCTTCCTTTCGACTCGTATGCATAGTTAAATAATGATTTAGTTAGTTTTGTACGATATTAGTCAACAGAGACACTAAGGTTATTAGATAATTACGAATGAAAACGTCTATTTTCTAGAAGTTTTATTATTGAAATATCGCATTATCGCCTAAGATAAGTAAATCATGTTTTCCCCTTAAACTATTATATATAAAAAGTATAACATATAGAAAACAGACGTTTTCATTCGTATACTCGTAAATGACTTTAAATGGAGTTCTGCATCATTATTCAAGAAACAATAAATAATCAACTGAAATAGAGTGTTTAAAATTTCATTATAAAACGAATAGAACGTACGGAGATACCAGCTTCTTCGCTGCAGCAGAAAATATCATGTTACAAGAATGGATCGTGTAATCCGGCAGCGAGAAACGTTTGTCTCAGATGAGATAAAATCTCCGTTTTATGACGCGTCTTAATTTTAAGATTTACGACTATCACACATCTATAAAACATTAATTATTTAGTCGATTTTTTCAACTCACTGTTCATTTTTTTTTCGATGTATCGATACAACAGTCGGGTGTAAAAGATTTTTGATCAAGATTGATCAAGACGATTGAAGTGGAAATCATTAATAAACATGTTGTGTATTAAAAAAATTCATTTTAAAATATAATTTAAAAAAAAAACATATTTTCGAAAGGACACGGTCGGCTTCGTTATTTGTTTTGAGATAGAGAACTTATAAAAATAGTTTAATATAGCTAATTATCTAGTCATTTAATAATACCAATAATACTATTATTTCATCTGTGTTTTACGTGTTATGAGATTTAATCCAAATACCGTCAAGTATTTCAATCAAATGAGGGTAAATGGACCAGTATGTGATCACCACAATAATAATATTAAAATAAACATTACTTTTTTACATGTTTCTTCGTACATTTTATAAACTTTAACATAATATATGCGTCTTTATGAATCATCATATATACGTCTATATGTATTTGCTAAGTAAATAATATGTATTGTATATTTTCTTCATAATATTTTCGATTATCACTTTGAAATATTAAGGAATTTATACTCTATAATTTCATTTTTGTGAATTTATGTGAATAAGAACAATAAGGAGTGCGGAGGAGTCATTCCGGGTAGACCAAGACAAATATATCTTTACAGAAATGATTGCCAATGTCGGGGAAATCTGATATGGCACGAGAAGAAGAAGAGAACAATGTTTTTGAATAATCTATCTCGACATGTTTTGGAGGTACTAATCACTGTGAAAATGATAATAATCACTGATGATGAAGATGCAGATCCTTCGAAACACGTCGAGACAAATTAATTTAAACAGTTAAAATTTAGTAAATATTATATTGAACTAATTTTAAATTAACTGTAACTAAACTAACTAACTAACTAACCATCACGCCGTCTCTCCGGAGGGGTAAGCAGAAAGAATGGAACGCCACACTCTTCTGTCCTGACATACTTCTCTTGCTTCCTCGACATTCATACATCTTGTCATGCACGTACGTCGATTTTTACGACTCCTCACGTGACCGACTTTCAATATTTGATTGATTTGATCGTACCACGTTTTCCTCGGCCTTCTTCTATTTCTAGCTCCGTTCACGCCGTTTGCATATACCTTCTTTACCATTCTGTCTTCACTAATTCTTTCCATGTGTCCAAACCATCTTAATGACACTTTCCTTATTTTGTTCATAACACTTTCATTCGCACCACATTCACTTCTTATACTTGCATTTGTCACTCTATCATATACAGATTTGCCACGCATTCGTCTTAGAGATCTCATTTCTACTGCTTTTATTCTACTTTCATCCTTCTTTTGCCAGTTCCGTGCTTCACTTCCATACATAAGGGTCGGCACAAGAACACCATTGTGCACTGCCATCTTGGCTTTTTTGGATAGGCTTTTGTTTGCGATGACAACTTTAAGTGCACCATTTATTCTGTTACCTGCCCCAACCCTTTTTTCAATATCCTTCTCCACCCTCCCATCCTTTGTAAACATACTTCCTAAATAAACAAATTCATCCACTTGTTCCAGATTTTCACCGTTTACACTAACATTATCTAAAAACGTGTGTTATAGTTTTACTCCAATAGATGTTGCTGTTTTACAATAAGTGATCAATAAATGGTTAATAAGTAAATAATACGATTGAAAACGGCATTTTTCTAGGAGTTTTATTATATTTTAGGGGAATAACATTTTTCGCCCTTCTAAGGCATTATCAAATGTTTGATAATGCCATATATAATGTTGTAATATTGTATGTATTGAAGTGTATGTAATAAATATTTGATAATGCTTTAGAAGGGCGAAACATGTCATTCCCATAAAATATAATAAAACTCCTAGAAAACTGACGTTTTCATGTGTATTAATTATTTAATATGGAGTTTTACATCATTGTTCAAGAAACAATAAATATGGTAAATAAGTGTCAATATGTGGTCAATTAGTGTCAGTAAGTGGTTAATATATGCCAATAAGTGATCAATACGTGTCAATTAGTTGTCAATAACTGGTACCTTCATCCTAAGGATATACCCCTAAGTGTGTTCTGGTGTAGGATATAGGCCGGTGCGTGCTTCCTCGCACTGATGTCACCCGTGTAAATAATTGCGATATGAATTTGAGTAAGTCACGCAGGCCGATTCAGAAAACAACGAACTGTTTGTTGCATGACTTTCGCGAAATTTATTGTATTTAACCGCTTGAAGTTTTTATTATTAATTTATGTGCTAAGCGCGCTTTCAGGGGCTTAAATAAAGACTTTCTGTTGTTAACATTCCCTAAACATAAATTTTATCTTTTATTGCGCACGTCCCTACACACTGTTCAGAAAACATATTATAATTTAGATACTTTTAAGAATTGTATGTATATTTTAGCGTTTTGTGACACTTTCTGAGACAATTTTAAGTGTTTTGTATGATTAACCTATCAGTCTATTATTCATATTTGTGATACTAACGAAACTCGTCGTGAAATTTGTAAACTAAATAATAATTTTAGATAAACTTAAGGCGTTATCACTGTGGAATTCCAAACTGATGAATTTTTATGAATTAAAACACTGTTTTTTCCACTTTTTGTACATTTTTCCCGGCGTGTTTCGAAGGGAGAACGATATAAACTCAATCGTTCTCCCGATGATGATGGTGTAAGCCTTCGAAACATGTCGAGAAAAATAAACTCAAAAGTGGAAATAAGTGTTTTATTTCATAAAAATACAACTAAATAATACGTAACCAACTAACATACAATCGCGCCGTTTCTCTGGAAAGGAAGGCAGGGAGAATGTACCGCCAAACTGTTATATTCTGACATAACTCTCGCGCTTCTTCTACACTCACACGCCGATACACGCACGTTCGTCGATTGTTCCTACTTCGAACATGGCCGCCATTCAGTATTTGTTAAATTTGGTCATGCCATGTCTTCCTTGGCCTTCCTCGACTTCTTATTCAATTCACACTACTTGTATACTCGTATATATATTTTTAACCATTCTTCCTTCTTCATCCATTCGTTCCATATGTCCAAACCATCTTAGTGACCCTTTCTTAATTTAATTTAGGACACATTCATCCGTATAACATTCCTTTCTAACGTCTTTATTAGGTGTTCCATCATGTATTGTTTTTCCGCACATTATTCTAAGTGATCTCATTATTCCACTTTCATCCTTCTTCTGCCAACTCCAAGCTTCACTTCCATACATATGGGTCGGCACAAGAACCCTATTGTGCACTGCCGCCTTTGCTTCAAACGATATATTTATATTTACACTGATGGTTTTGAGTGCACCATCAATTTTAGAAAATCAAAATATTCTAATTTGAGACTCTCAAATGAGTGTCTCACTTAAAGTTTATCTATTTTAACCTGTTCGGTGGTATGAACATGGTAAGAGTTTTCAACAGTGTAACTATAATACCGACGGTTTAAGTCACAATTTAAATATTCCATGACGTCATAACTCTCATTTTTATTGCCAACCTTTTAATGTCAGGCTGCGATGTGTGTGTAATTTAACAATAAAAATAAAGTTCAATAATATTATATGCCGACACTGTGCGAACCAAGGGACTACTAAGAATATCGGAGATGAAGGTCCTAAGATCAATTACTGGAAAAACTCTCCGAGATCGGCCCGCAACGTAGACATAAGAAAAACTTGCGAAATAGAGGATATCGTTCAGTGGAATACATCCAGAAGAAGATACTGGAGGGACCATGCAGCCCAAATGGATGGTGACAGACTTGCATATACAGCCGCTTATGAAATCCCTTCCGCACACCGCCCACCTGGAAGACCGCCTAAGAGATGGAAGGACAGCGGACCTCATCATACTACGAGACATGATTTATGTGACACAGATCATCCGATCTATTAAAAGAAGAAGAAGAAGAATTTTAAGTGAATAGAAAAATAAAATTTTGTACTTCTAATTTATCTTGACGTAATCTCGATCTGTTCTGACAGACCGATCGTTGACTATTAATGAAAAAGCATTTTTCCATCTAAATCGCTTAATATTTTTATAGTAGTTCCTAAGTAAAAATATATCTCGTATTCAACGATTTGATACTTTGTTGAGTTCAAAAAACTCACTACCGGACAGCTAACATTAAAAAACTCTTCTATTTTAATTTTTGATAAACTAAAGGCGTTAACAATGTGAAATTCCATAATGATTCATTTATCGATATATTACCCCAATGATGAAGGTATAAAACCTCCGAAACGTTTTGAGAAAATTAAACTCAAAAATGAAAAAAACAATAGTTCTATGTGATTTAATAATCAATTATAATTATTAATGTCTAAAACATTCATTCATACATCCACTTCGCAATACATTTTCTTCGGTGATCACCGCATTGAGAATATTGAGAATACGAAGTATCGAAACCGATCGGTAGTACAACCGATCAGTGGTTAAATAAAATCTTATTGTACAATTTTATTTTTTAAATATTGAATTCAATTATTTATTTATATTATGTGCTAGAATTATTAACCATGTTAAGAAAGTAGAGATAACTAAGCTTATGCAATCAAATTACCTTAATACGAAACTTCCTTTGCCTTTTATTGTGTTAACACCTCTTGTGGGTCGACTTCCGCAAATTTTGTCACTTGTACTACAAGACGCAACTCGCGCAGTTCGACATATGTACATATAGTGTTTTTGAATGAAAATCACTTCCATAAGTGATCATGCTTAGAACGCTTCTCTCAATAGTGTTTTTTTAGTGTAACAGATATCACTTAAATTTTCAGCTATGTATAATTTTACATGTATTATAAAAATGTAATAAAGATAATTAGAATTTTCCGAAATGCATTTCACAAATTTTAAACTAATACAATTTTTTCACAAAAATGACGCAATAGCGGTAATTTGAGTTTTCAGGGATGCGTTGCACAAATTAAAAATTCATCCCACCACCTACCCCTGTTATTATCTCCCCAGACAACTCACATAATCGGTTAACTGTAAAATCTGCCAAAAAATAAAGCTGCAATCGTACCAACCGACTCGTGAGCGATACGAACTTATTATACCCGGAGCTTTTGTGCCGGATTAATTGTGCCCCTTATCATGCAAATCTGGGGGAGGAAATCTGCTATGAATATCGGGAGCGGTCAGGTGTGCACGCGGAGCTTACATGAGAGGGGTGTTATTAATTTTACCTTTAACGATCGTACGGACTATAATGGGGTGATTTCTAGATATTGTTTTGTTATAACTTTAAGAAAAAAAATTTATGTCGTGTTAACCAGTGTTTTTCTTCTTATTCTTCAGTTCATTATACCCATCCACTCCTGGACGTAGGACTCCTCTCTATTTTCCACTGAGCGATCTGCATCCACGAACTTCCCGCATTCTTCCGGATATCGTCACACCAACGCAACTGTGGGAGCCTAACTTCGTGCAATGCCGGCCTCGGAATCCAGCACAAAAATCACCTTTCACAAAAGTCACCCACTTTTCATCTGGATCACAAGCGACGTGTCCCTCCCATCGCCACTTAAGGGTCGCGGGCAACTTGATGACATCGGAGACCTTTGTCCTGGCTCTCATGTCCTCATTTCTGACTCTGTCCTGCAGCTGATACCCATCATGGCTTTTTCCATTGCTCTCTGTGTGACTCTCAGGTTGTTGGCACTTTTTTGTGACATTGTGAATGTCTCAATACTATAAGTGAACACAGGCGTTGAACCAACTAGTCTTAATAAAAATCATCACATAGAAAATAATTTTTAATTGTTATTATTGATGAAAGCGTCTATGATAATATATGATTTATTTTAGTAATATTATACAGAAATAATGTGTTTTGACTTACATAAATCCAGGATAAATTCCGTAGAAATGAGGTCACTAAGAAGGATGTGCAGAAAAACAATGTATGATAAAATATCTAATGATGAAGTAAGAAAGGAATGTAAAGCGGATGAATGCGTGATAAATAAAATCAAGAAAGTGTCACTAAGATGGTTTGGACATATGGAACGAATGGATGAGGGAAGAATGGTTAAAAAGATATATGCAAGTAGTGTGAATGGAAAAAGATGTCGATGAAGGCCAAGAAAGACATGGCATGACCAAATTAATCAATTACTGAAAGGCGGCCATGTTCGAGGTAGGAACAATCGACGAGCGTGCATGTCACGATGTGTGAATGTAGAAGATACGACCATACCACGTTGAATGCACCGGTTGTCGTCCGATCACCGAAGTTAAGCGCATTGGGCGCGTCAGTACTTGGATGGGTGACCGCTTGGGAACACCGCGTGCCGTTGGCCCCCCTTTGACAACCTTCGTGGCAGAGTGGTTACGAGCTCTGATTTCCATGCCGAAGGTCCTGGGTTCGATTCCCGGTGATGGCAGTGTGATTGTCACACTGTCTTTGGTCTGGTGTAGAATTCACGTGACAATAAAATGGCGATAGATTGGCTACCTATCACATGTCACGGGAATCAATATAATAGCTAAAAAAAAAAAAATTGTATACTGTAATTGGGTCCAAACGACCTGTTGTGTACATAAAAAAAAAGATGCGCGAAAGTTATGTCAGGATAGAACAATGTGGGGATACATCCTCTCTGCCTACCCCTTCGGGGAAACGGCGTGATGGTTAGTTTACAAAAATCCACCATTCGATAATATCCTTAAGGTCAAGGGGGTGGCCTTGATAAAACTGTTTAAGACATGAATAATAAAACACTGTTTTCAATATTTAACATTTTATCTATCTCTCTGAACACCAACATTTTTTTTATTGTATTCGCGTATATAAGTATTCAAAAAAAAAATTAACAAGCATTAGATATACGTATACCTAATTCGGATTAGTATTGTCAATAAAAAGTTTTTGCAAGATGTAAGTAAAAACGCGATTCAGGAAATCAAGCATGTTTTGATAGTGAGATTAAATACAGATAATGTGCAATAATTTTATTATATTTATTATACGTCTTGCCAGCTATGGCCTACGGAGCCGAGACATAGACGCTGACAAGAGGTCTGGTATACAAGTTCCTGGGAATTCCAAGATGCTTGGAATAACCTTAAGGGACTGAATCCGAAACGCATATATTGTACCATATAACAAACCATGTTGTGAAGTGGTGGTAGGCTGACCATTTTCAAGAACCGACGACCGATGGGGGAGACGAGTTCTGGTATGGAGACTGCGAACAGAATTCCATAGAGTTAGTCGTCGCTTTGCCCGCTGGACCAACGATATTTTAAGGATTGCTGGACCTGGATGGATGAGATGGATGTGGCGATAAGACAAGGGGGCAATGGCGTGCTTTAGGAGAGGCCTACGTTAGCAGTGAATGACAAATGGCTCATAAGTAAGTAAGTGATATAAATATTAAATGAGAATAGGCTTAAGAATTTGCATTAAATGTTAGCTATAAGACTTAAGTTTTAAAGTTTTAAGTTTACATGTGTAAGTGAGCGAGACATAGAAGGGGGAAAAAAGATTAGATTAAATACGGTCTGGCATCCCCTTGTGATTGATATATATTAAATGTATGTCCCAGGTGAATGGGGAACAGGCCTAGGAAGTGCATAAGCGAGGCCGACGAAAGGGCAACGCTGCGTCCAACAACAGTCTCGGGTATGTGGTGGGAACCCCCTTCTCTGAAATTTAATTTAAAGCTATTTTTGTTTCAACCACTGATCGCTTAAACCTTAGAATTTATATTTCTTGTAAAGGGGGCGGTGGTTCAGAAAAGTTTGGGAACCTATAATTTAGAGCGTGACATGTATTGTGCCCCAGTGCGGGACAAATGGTAATATTTTATTATTTAAAAATTACCGTTAAGAATAATTAAATGAAACCAATTCGATTATTCTTCCAGCGTAATTGACACATAATTACGTTTGAACAGATGTTTTCCTTGAATATTCATCAAATAACGCATAAAGCCGGGTTTACAAAGATACAGTTAAGACGACACTGTTTACAATAATAATTCATAATCACACTTTTGTTATCACAAGTGCCGCGAATAGAGGGCATTATACTTCCTCATTCAACGCGAGAGTTGCTCCACATTTAGGAGGAGCGGCAAATGAATTACGGAAATCTCGCAATATCATCCCCCCACCGAGACTGGCCAGAGACCGGGGTCACTTCAGCCCCTGCATTAATTCGAGCACCAGATATTAAAAATATTTTTTACTCGCATCATTGTCAAGGAGCACCCCACTTACACCGTACTGAATGGCCGAATAATACACATTTTAATATGTAACATTGATTATTCATGAAGGCATTATTATGTTGGTATTAAAATTTGTAATTTTAATATTCTCTTTCACAGCCGATATAGCACGGCTTATGACGTACATTGTATACCGCACACTAGGGCATTGTACAGCTGTGATAATACAGAGTGACGCAGGGCACAATTGATTCAAGTAAAGTATGGATTAAATCGTTTTAATGGCGACACAGTCGGTTAAATCACTGTTAATTCGGCTTTTAGGAACATGCATAAAAGCGTGTTATCGTTTAACGTAGGACACAAAAACTTATATAGGCTTTTTAATCGTTTGCTTGAGTAAATTTTAGTGTATAAAATGTAGTATTATAATAACTATGGAGCGGCAAATAAGTCTGAGTGATAGAATTACAAATACA
This sequence comes from Lepidostoma basale, assembly GCA_022606425.2. Taxonomy (NCBI): domain Eukaryota; kingdom Metazoa; phylum Arthropoda; class Insecta; order Trichoptera; family Lepidostomatidae; genus Lepidostoma; species Lepidostoma basale. Next base: position 1,987,936 of record JAHDVF020000294.1, on the reverse strand, counting down.
GAAATCAGACGCCGAACAAAATTCGCCGATATCATGGATCGGATCGCAAAATTGAAATGGCAATGGGCAGGACACGTAGCCAGACAGCCAAGTTCAAGATGGACTCCCAAAGTCTTAAAGTGGAGACTATGGGAAAACAAAACGATATTGTTTTGGTCGCCGGGAAAAAAATGGATTGAAGCGGCACAGGATAGAGAAAAATGGAAACAGATGGAAGAGGCCTACATCTAGCAGTAGAGGGAAGGCTAGGAAGAAGAAGATTATAATAACAAGCTTGGGATAACAGGCGCTCCTGGATACGACACAAAGTCGAACAAACTTTTCAATGGCAAGAGAAAAGTGATAAAGTATTTTTAAGGCCATCCCTATAAAACTAGCTTACCGTTGACACGATGAAGAAGAAGGATATATAATATAATAATAAGCTCCGGAAACAACCTAAACTTGTTATGGTGTATTTTGATGTATAATTGCGAGACATGGTGCATAGACGATAGAGACTTTAGGGATGTAAATATAAAACGAATTTTAATTATCTAGAGAAACCACAAAAAATGACGAGGTTAAAAGTAGGATCAAATACACTAGTCACTTTTCGAACACCGTATCGGAAAGTGTGTAGAATGGACAGGTCATATTGTTGAATGATTGCAAAATATTTGATAATAATGACTGAGGAATCAAATGACATTAGAGAGTATCTGAAGCAAATATACCGCGAAATGGACTTACCTCCTATACAGAACTAAAGAGGGTCGCTGAAGACCGGACGGAGTAGAGGTAGAAATTCAGAGCTTCGTTGCCAATCAATCCCCAGAATCTAAACTGAAAAATAATGAATAATAATTTAAAACAACAGTTTAAAATTAACGTTTCATTATAAAAAAATACAGTTGTTATAATTACATTAAGTGAAGATATGAATATCGAAACCAGTTCACAGACAAAAGAAATGGGGTAATCACAATGTTAATGGAAACGATATTACAATTACGAATTTTTATGAATAAACACTGTTTTTTTCCACATTGGAGTTTATTTTTCTCAACATGTTTCGAAGGCTTACACCATCATCATCGCGAGAACGATATAAACTGATGTAAGCCTTTGAAGCATGTCGAGAAAAATAAACTAAAAAGTGGAAAAAACATAGTGATTTAATTCAAAAAAATTCGTAATTTTAAAATTTCATTTTTATATTTTTTGGACAAATTTCATCTCATTGGGTTTCTATCGTGTGGTTTCATTTTATTAATAAAATAATGTAATATATTAATTTATGCTTGTGATAAAAACTTAGTTGATAATGATAAGAAGACACGCGTCCCGAAAATATATAGTGTTGTAAACATACGAGTAAACATCTGTTGTGTAAAAATGTTAAAAATAATTTTCACCGAATTCACATGCATACACAAGGGTCGGTACCAGAATACCCATATGCACTACCATCTTGGCTTTTATTTGAAACTAATCATTAAAACTGTTACATTAGCAAAATCGCTGTGAATTGATCCAGAAGAAGATACTGAAGGGACCATGTAGCCAGAATGGTTAGTGACAGACTAGCATATACAACCGCTTACGAAATTTCCTCCAGACACCGTCCACCTGGAAGACCACCTAAGAAATGGGAGGACAGTTGGTCCTCATCATCCAAGGAGACATGATTTCTGTATCACAGATCGTCAGATCTATTAAAAGAATAAGAAAAACTAACTAACTAACCATCACGTCGTCTCCCCGAAGGGGTAGACAGAAAGAATAGACCGCCACACTGTTGTGTCCTGACATTCCTCTCTCGATTCCTCTTCATTCATACATCGTGTCATGCACGCGCGTCGATTTCTTAGACTCCTTATGTGACCGACATTTAATATTTGACGGATTTGATCGCGCCAAGTTTTCCTCGACCTTCTTCACCATTCTGTCTTCACTCATCCTTTCCATGTGTCCAAACCATCATAACGACCCTTTCATCATTTTGTTCAACAAAAGTGTTATAATGAATGTTGTTAACACTTTCATTCGCACCGCATTCACTTCTTATATTTGCATTTGACACACTATCGTATACAGATTAACACACATTCGTCCTAGAGATCTCATTTCTACAGCATTTATTATACTTTCATCCTTCTATTACCAGTTCCATGCTTTACTTCCATATATAAGGGTTGGCACAAGAACACCATTGTGCACTGCCATCTTTACTTTTAAATAATAAGAAGCTGTAAATATTTTCCTTGGTTTTCATCATTTATATTATGTTTTTAGTAGTGGGGGATTTTTAATGGAAATTGGTGATTTGAATTTGAAAATTTAAATTTAGATCTTTTTTAAACATATAATACAAGTATAAATAAACTTTTCGGCCGAAACTCACTAACTAACTAACTGACCGTCACGCCGTCTCCCCGAAAGGGTAGGCAGAAAGAATGGACTGTTTTTCACTTTTACTGATGCGGCACTCCATCCTTCTCTTTTCGCCCCGCGGGAGACGCGGTGTGATGGGTTGCGAACCTCATTGCCACCAATAGGCATCTCCCGTGCACACTTCGATCGTCCAACACCCACAAAATAAATCTAAAACAAATAATATAAAATACAATGATATAAAATAAAATAACAAAATAAAAATAATTTAACACAAAATGTTCTTTTTAGATGGTGCACATGATGCCTATTTAATTTATGTTCCACGTATGCACCGTTTTTTAATTTAGCACATAATGTAATAACACATAATGTTTTTTTCGATGTTGCACATGTTGACATGAACGATCCGGACTTTTGTGTTTATTTAATTTATGTTACACGTATCCACCGTTTTTTAAATTAGCTGTAATTAGGCACTTAACCAGGAAGAATTTTAAAATAAATCAATGGACTATTTAAATATTAAAGTGTAATCAAGACTTTAATTTAGTTAAGATAAACTCCAGATAATGCACACGTCTGGAAATTATTCAATGTTTGGGCACAACCCCTGGGAAGAATGGGCGAGTTTTGCATAGTTCGTTTGATATTTGCACCACACCACATTGTTCTCAGGGCGAATCTTCTCACAGGCAGCGCTATCCCGCGCGGGTCCTTGGGGATCCGATCCTCGGACGCATAAATACCGTTTTATGACGAAATAATGGTAGGGTGGGCAGAATAGGCAAATTAGGTCCCCATTGTCGTCGGAGGATAAACTAGTTATAATATTATATTAATATGCCCCGTGATGTAGTTACACCGGTCACCATAAATATCTCTCTCCTTGTTTCTTTGCTAGCTTTTCTAAAACCAACAAAATAACCCGACCCATTATTTATAACTTACACAGAACTCAACTTGCAGATTAGACATTATTTTTTTACTTGTCATGTGAAAAATGGATTTTAACGTTTTTTTTACTGCCTGTCCACTAGATAAACTTATGTTACTTTTAATTTATAATTCATGACAGAATCAAGTTTTTAATTAAAAGGGAATTAGTCAAATAAAAGCAATTCTCTAGATTTATTGAAATGAATATGTATTTTGGACGAGTAAGCCCATAATATGTGATATACAACAAAGTACGGAGTCGAGGCAGACCGAGGAAAACATGGAATGAGCAAATTAATCAAATTTTAAATGTTGGTCATGTTAGAAGTCGGAGGAATCGACGTGCGTGTATGACTCGTTGTATGAATGCGGAGGAAGCTAGAGAAGTTTGTCAGGATAGAGTAGTGTGGCGGTCCACCCTCTGCTTACCCCTGCGGGACAACAACTTTTGTTTACAAAAAAGTTCATTTATACTTGTGTTATATGTTTAAAATAAGTTAAAATAAATAAAAAAAATTATCATTTAAAAATATATGTTTCATAATCAAAAAATTTATTGAAAATTCACTACAAAAAGCATAACATAAATGTATATTGTCATATGAAGCACTTTGAGTCGGCTCAAACTGCCATGATAAAGCTCACCAATAAGTATATGGCATTTCAGTCGATTTTTGACTGAAATGCAACATATTGAAAAGAAAATGTATTTTGGACGAGTTAGTCCATAATATGTGTTATATAACAAAGTTTATATAAACTTGTATTATATGTTTAAAAAAGATCTAAATTTTAATTTTAATTAAAAATTCACTACTAAAAACATAATATAAATGTATTCTGTCGTATGAAGCGCTTTGAGTTGGCTCAAACGGCCATGACAAAGCTCACCAATATATGGCATTTCAATCGATCCTTGACCGACTGGGCATCAGAGCAAGACTCTCGAGGATGTGCTATCAGAGAGTGTAAAATATTTTGGTAAAATAGTCCGGAGAGAACAGGACAACCTTGAAATGGTCATTATAACGGGCAAAGTAGAAGGAAAGCGACCACATGAATGACCACCGAGCCGCTGGTCCAAGAAAGACGCTGAATGGCCTCTCAATAGCATGACAGGAGCGCGTGTCGAGTTTTCGTGAATAGTTTGCAGGAAGGATATTACCATCACTCATGAAGCACTTCGTTTGAGGGTATTATTTGCAAACCTGGCAAACTCCACCAACAATCAAAAGTGAGATATGAATTGGGTCTTATTCATAATACATTTGCACACAATTTTTATTGATTTTCAGTTTCAAATTCGGCTTCATTCTGAAGAATTTTGCTATTAAAATATAGGGTTCGTTGCAAACATGGCAACCTCCACTTGAGTGTTGCAAAGCTGGCAAACTCCAAAAGAAATTCATTATTTTACTTTAATTATCAACATAATGATGATTATTTCATGGCTGATTACTTTTAAAATACTAACTGGTTGAGATGAAAAAAATAAATATCGTAAAAAGGCGCATTTTATTAGCGTATCAGTTTTTTGCGATTTACTCAAAACACCTAATGATGGTGTTTGCCAGGTTTGCGACTAATCCCCTCATTTGTGGTGTGTCATTTTTAAAATAATTAATATTCGTCAGGGTAACAAAATTAGTTTGTTTTGTTAACCCGACGAAGCTCCGGTGGGAGCAAATCAGTTTTCTATTATTTTTAATAATATAAATTCTTCTACTATAAAAAAAAGCCAAAGAAAATCAGTTTTCATTCTATTGCGGGCTGAAATAATCGGTCATGTTAAAAATGAAATTTCGTCTGAGTAACGATAAACAAAATTATGGGATATACACGATGCATCGATGTTTTGTCGACGTTAAATAACCTATCATATAATAAAATTTTGCAATAAACTTCATTACCCTAGATTTATTGACTTTGACTACTCGTACATAAATCATAACACTACAAACGTGATTAATCGCTATTTTCTTTCAATGTTAGTTAAATTTTTGAAAAAAAAAATATTATAAAAATTACAGTATACAACATTTACATGAAAGAAAGGCTGTCAAAAACCGATACGAAAAGAATTTTAAGTAATAATTAAATACAACTATGTTTTTTAACTACTTCCACTTTTGTATTTATTTCGACAGCGACCGGTTTCGTCAGACTCGAGATATAAGTAATTAGGTTCAAATAACCTGCTGTAATCAAGATTGGAGATTTAAGTAATTGGATTGAACTGGAGATTTTAGTAATTGGTTTCAAATAACCTGTTATGTTACAATTTGTTTCAAGACAATCTCATGGATTGGATTTACGAAGTTATAATATATATTGGATACAAAAGTAAAAACAGCACATGGATAAGAGTAAGATTCCATAGATGGAATAAAATAAGGGGAATTTCCTCAACCACCCCTGGGCGGTATCCGTCAGTTATAATTTATGAATATTTGGCGGGATATTTTTGAAAAGATGTTTATGAAAATAAATCTGAGATCCTTTTGACTGGGGCCCTTGTTTGAGATTAGCGAGGTGTGTCGCCTCCCATTATGAATTAATTTATGTCTCACAATGATAAGCGCAATAAAGCACAACATTCTTCAGTGTTTCCAGCCCCCCGTGTTATATTTTCAATTACATATAATCCACCTTTATTGCATGTAAGCATTTAAGAGTGAATTATGTGAAACGGGTCCGAGGGACGACGCATGCGCTGTGTGAATCTGCATTTTTCAAACAGTTAAATCAAGAAAAAATACTCTTTGATGTGGTGTATGACAATGTGACGTAATTAAAGTAAAATTTACTATTTCGTCCGTCACAGAAAAGTTTTTCTGTTGCACTTAAAAGCCAAATTACTTTTTTTACTACCCGAGGGATTCATATTGTCATTCGTTCAAATACATGTGTATTTTTTTCAGTACAGAAACAGTTGAAACTAGGAAATCAGAACAATTATTAAAATCCAAAAATATTTATGATGACTCATATTTTAAGTGCGCCATTTTAACATCTATTTATCCATGGGCGCACTAGGACAACAAACCATCATGCCGTTTCCCCGCAGGGGTAGGCAGAGAGAATGGACCGCCACACTACTCTATCCTGGCAAACCTCTATAGCTTCCTCCACATTCATACAACGAGTCGTACACGCACGTCGATTCCTCCGACTTCTAACGTGACCAACCTTTAAAATTTGATTAATTTGGTCATGCCATGTTTTCCTCGGTCTGCCTTGACTCGGTACCCTATTTACATCATTAACCATTCTTTCTCCATCCATGCTTTCCATATGTCCGAACCAACGCAGCGATCCTTTCATAATTTTGTTCATAATACCTTCCGCTGTACATTCCTTTCTTATATCAGCATTTGAGATTCTGTCGTATATCGTTTGTTTTGTGACATTAAAAGTGTGTTAAAACGTACTATTGTAATTTTAAAATCTTTTAAATACATGGAAAGAATGAGTGAATACAGAATGATGAAGAAAGTAAATGTAAACGGAACTAGAAATACAGGAAGACCAAAGAAAACGCAATAGGATCAAATCAATCAAATATGAAATGTCGGCCCCGTAAGAAATCGTAGAAATCAACATGGGTGCATGACACAATGTAGAGTATGAATGTAGAGGAAGCGAGAGAAGTATGTCAGGACAAAACAATATGGCAGCCAATTCTTGTTGCCTACCCCTCCGAGGAGATGGCATAATGGTTAGTAAGTAAGTTAGTAAGTGAGTTAGTTAGTATTGATATGGGCTCACCTGAAACACTGTGAAACTCTAGTTGTTTTTCTCCAAAAAAACTAAAAAAAATAAAGAAAAACAAAATTGTGTAATTGAATTTAAATTTAGACTTGTAATCAAAATTCACATAGACGAGATAAACACGTTTTCTCCTTGAACAATACTCGCTATTAAAACGTTAATTTACATGCGAAATTGAAAGAATCGCGCTCTGAAGAGAACAATTGGGCCGGAGAATCAATCATCCTCGTCTGAACATCGCTAATAGAATTACCCCATTCAGTGGAGCGCAAACCGAAACTGTACAAAGTTCGCGAACAAAAACACCAGATCAAATTTTTAGCAACAAAAGTGATCCCACTTGAGTAGTTTTATATCACATTTTTAACCATCCGGTTTCAAACCCCAGATTCTCAAATGCCTCATTGTTAGGGTGACCGTGGTTTAACAAACCGTACGTAATACATATTCGCGCCCTGTTTCTAAAACTCTTTATTTAATTTTTTAAATTATAAAAAAACAACTTGCTGTAGAAATTTATAAAATAAAAACCCTATAAAATATAATATTTTTAAAAGTTATTCAAAAAGTTTTCATTTCCACAACGAGGAAGAGTGTCTGCGATCCGAAATAATGTAAGTATTGTAAAATACAATGTTTTTCAAAAGTGACGAGTTACTCGTATTAAATATACATGTTATCCAAATGTTATTAAAAATACAACGTTTCTAAAAATCTACACCAAGGAAGTGTGTCTGCGGTCCGAAACATGTATGTGAAGAGTGCAATAAAATGTTGTGAAAATACAATGTTTTTATGAAGTTATTCAAATGTGAATCCACAACAAAACTGATAGTGAGTATATAAGAAATTCAACATGGAATTAATACTTCCAACCATATTTGTATATTGTCTAAGTTCAATTTAAACAAATGCTAGTAGCGTATCTTCAGAAACCGATCAAAAAAACATGTGTAAACAATGACAAAAATGTAACAATTTCAAATTATACAAACTCTCGTATATTTTTTTAATATATAATATTATATTATAGATTTTTTTTCGTTATATGAAATAAAGAGGTCACAAAAATATATCACCAAAAGGTGTAGGTAGGATAACTGGAAGGGCTCCTAAAAAATATGTCGCTATAGTAGTTTATCCTTCTTGATTCAACTGGTAAAAAAAGAAATTAAATGTTAAATGTAAAATGAATTTGGAACTCGAAGTCCGAAATTTATTATTTACCTGATAATTGAGAATGAAAATGAAAAGGCTAGAATTACGGTAATAACTACACGAAAAAACTAAATAAATAAAATTCTAAATGTCAATTATTCTTGTAGAACAAACGATCAACGAACATGTGTTGATCGTTTGGTCGTCAAACGAAATTTTCTATTCAAACACAGTTCTTTTCTATTGAATTAAATGTGTAACATAAATATTTCGTTCTCATTTTAAAAGATCTGTTTTTTTTTAATTAATGATTGTTTAAACTATTAAAATAAATCCCTAATTTCGGTCAGAAATCCAGGATCACAGGTAATAATGTATCTACGCAGCGGAAGGGTGGGCACGAGGGATGGGACCCTAGTTTTAGGGTGGCAGACACCCCGCCAGGCTCCCGGTTGTGCGTGTAATTCGCGTTATAATGTTTAAGGGTGCGATTTACCTTACCTGGGATGCGTGCTGAATATTAAGCTCCTAGCATATTTAAAATTAAATATCGTTGTCTGTATTGAAAAGCTGTGAATGGAAACATGTTAAATTTTCCACTAAATTCATAAAAACATATTTTTTATAGTCTTAAGACAAAAAAATAAGTAGAATTTTATAAAAATAAATATTGAATATGCATTATTTTCATTATAGTTAATTTTTATAGATATGCTTTAACATCATAAGAACGATTTAATCTAAGATAATTAAAGACGGAAAAGGACAACAAATGTGTAAATTATAATAAAATAATAAAACGAAACTAACTAACTAACTAACTTACCATCACAACGTCTCCCCGGAGGGGTAGGCAGAAAGAATGGAACGCTACACTGTTCTGTCCTGACATACGTCTCTCGCTTCCTCTACATTCATACATCTTGTCATGCACGCACGTCGATTTTTCCGACTCCTCACGTGACCGACATTCAATATTTGATTGATTTGATCGTGCCACGTTTTCCTCGGCCTTCCTCTATTTCTAGCTCCGTTCACGCCGTTTACATATACCTTCTTTACCATTCTGTCTTCACTCATTCTTTCCATGTGTCCAAACCATCTTAATGACCCTTTCCTTATTTTGTTCATAACACTTTCATTCGCACCACATTCACTTCTTATACTTGCATTTGTCGCTCTATCATAAACAGATTTGCCACACATTCGTCTTAGAGATCTCATTTCTACTGCATTTATTCTACTTTCATCCTTCTTTTGCCAGTTCCATGCTTCACTTCCATACATAAGGGTCGGCACAAGAACACCATTGTGCACTGCCATCTTAGCTAATAAAACGAAGGCCTCACAAAAATGTATATACATTAATCCCACGTGTTTTGAGGGTACACCTTTGAAACACGTGGGATTTTGGCCTCCTCCACAATAGTCCTCGACTAGCTCTCATCTGGGCCATCTCTATATATTCTCCAAGTTCTCCCAGTTTCCTCCTGTCGTCTTCGATAAATTTGCCTGTCTTTTACTGGTCTGTCTCTTGATCCCTTTTCGCGCGGCACCCATGTGGACATAATGTCGTCTGCCATTCTTTCTACATGACCAGTCCATCGGAGGTTTTGAGACAGATTTACACAAATGTTTTCTAATCAACTAATGCACAATAATATTTATGTTATTGTACAATATTTGATTGAATCATGAACAATGATCTACAGCCCACATCGAGCCTCAGCCTCCAGTATTCTTGGCCTCCAACTCCTCCTGTCCTCCGCTTCGACCCTCCAACCTGACACTCGTAACAATTTCGCCTCATCTCGCCTCCTCCTCTCTATCCTCCCATACACCAACAGTGTTTTAAATTAATATGATGATAATTTATTAATTACTTCATAGTTATTGAAACATACTCGTATTAGACAATTTTATATATTTATAGTTACTTTAACAATGTTAAACACAATATAAAATGTTTGCTATTAAGATGTTTCGGATTCATTACATTACTAAAGTACTCGAATTTATTGTTTCTCGAACAATGATGTAAAACTCCATATAAAATAATTAATACAAATGAAAAAGTCAGTTTTCTTGCAGTCTTATTATGGTTTATGGGAATGACACATTTGATACTGCATTTGGAAGGTAACATGTCACTCCCATAAACTATAATATAATAAAACTTTTAGAAAACAGACGTTTTCAATCGTATTAAGTGTTCTGTTTCGTTTTAATATGTCTATTGAATAGTGTATAATCGAGCTTCCATACTATTTGAAAAGCTTGTACAATTTAAGCACCGACATTGTCGGCTGCGCAGTCTGGACCGTTTCAGATTAATTACTCTGAAAGTGGAATGATTCCGTCCCGGTTGTCTCTATTCTCATCCCAGAATCCAGGAACGAACCGGACTGCAGACGGATTGAACAATCGGGATTCCGAAATCGAAATGAAACACCCGAATTTTAGGTATTGCGCTTCTATTTTAGAGTACATTCTGAAATTGTGATGTTTTTAGCGTACAGTGCAATGAGAAAGTATTGATTTAAAATCTTGTTAAGTCTTAAAAAATTATCGAAAAAACTACCAAATAATTTCAAGTATAATAATGTGGCTTTTTGAAAAAGATCTTATCAAGGTAGACGTAAATTATATGAATACACTTAAATTATAATAAAAAAATAACTAGAAAAATAAAAAGAATTATAACTCATAACGCGTCTAGAATCCGTAACCCTTGTTTTTGTGCAGTGTTCAGTGAAGTTTTCTTCTTCTTCTTCTTAGGCCGTTTCCGGTCTCTCCGACATTGGCAATTACTCTGTCTTTCGCCGCCCGGAATAATTATTGTGCGCTCAATATTCCAGTCCAACCACATTAATGTTGCACAGAAAAGATTTTTGTCTTCGGTTAGGACCATCAATTTTGGCCATCAACTAAGTTAGAGGATTACTATATATTCCACAGCACGTCCATTCTCAACGAGCTTAGGTCTGTTTTGACAGCAAAGCTGCCCACTTTTAGGTTTCGCCATATCTGGCTACCCTCACCTGTTCAGCCCATCGGTCAAGATCGTTTCCTAAGGTTGCCACGAGGAGCCAGAGACAAGAGCTGGTTATCTGGCAGAGGCCAGTCTTTCTTGACCATCTTCCATTCAGCAGATGTGACCAGCTCGGAGTGAAAGTAATAAGTACTACTCCTTCCATATGAGCCCAAAATCCTAACTAACTAACTAACAAATCCTAAATCCTCAAAGCCCAAAATCCTCTTAATGTATATAATCTATCAGACTGACTAACTAACTAACCATCACGGCGTCTTTCGAAAGAGTGAGCAGAAATAATGGACCGCCACACTGTTCTTTACATTGACACCTCACGTGACCGACATTTAATATTTGATAAATCTGATCGTGTCACGTCTGTCTCGGTTTCTATTTCTTTCGGTGCCGTGTTAGATCCCTCCAACGTTGGCGATCACTGCAGCAAAGGTACATCTGTCTTGCGCCACTTGGAACAGGTTCTGAATTCTTGTTATTCCTGTCCACTCTTTGATGTTCCGCAGCCAGGACAGTTGCCTTCTACCAACTCTCCGACGTCCCTCCACTTTACTTTTCTATTTTTTTATTTCTCATATTTTTCTCCCCTTAGCACATGACCCAAATATGAGACCTTTCTAATTTTCACACTCGACAAAAGCTCTCGATTGGCTCCGGCTTTCTGTAGTGCGTCTGCATTACTGACCCTATCGGTCCACGGTATACGGAACATTCTGCGGTATATCCACATCTCGAACGCTTCCAACCTTTCATTACATTCATTTTCATAGTCCAGGTTTCGCATCTATATAGTAGAACAGACCATATATAACATTTAATCATTATTTGTCGGAGTTTCCAGTTAAGATTATCGTTGCAAAATAATGCTCTCATTTTATTAAATGCAGCTCGTGCAACTTCAGTTCTGCATTTTATTTAAATGTCCGGGTCAAACGATTTAGTGATAATGCTGTCAAGGTATTTAAATTGGTCGTCAATTTTAACATTCGCACCATTCAGTTGCAGAGTTGATGAAGAATAGAAGTCGGCCATATGTCACCATTTGGTCTTCTCAACGTTGATTTCCTCGATATTTCTTATTCCATTTACGTCGTTTACAAATATTTTCATTACTGTTCTTTCTCTATTAATTATTTTCATACATCCGAACCAAATATTATATATGTTTAAGGTAGTATAATGACATTATTTTATATAAAGCGAACTGAATAATTGGCCACAATCTTCGCTAATACAAAGCACCAGTGTACTAACTTCTATATTCTGAACGAACATCGTTCATGGCATGTGTTCCTCTGTGCGAGAGATGAGGTACGTGGACCTGTTATCTGCGATGAATGGTACTGAGAGGAATTGAATGGGACCGTCCCGAAGTGACTGCATCGCAATCAGCAGGAAATTAGCTTTGCCAAACTCTCCGATTCAAATGTCTCTCTCATTCCCCGCTCAATCTATACCTTGGAGTATTGGGCACACACAATAATCGCTTGTGAAAATGTTCCTGATAATCGCGATTGGATCTTTGTTCAGAATATACATGAACAAAATATTTAATTTGTTATATAAAACTAACTAATCAACCATCACGCCGTTTTGCCGGAAGGGTAGTCAGAGAAGACGGACCGCCACATTGTTTTGTCCTGAGCTTTCTCTGCATTCATATATCGAAACACGCACCTTCGTTGATTTTTTCGACTTCGAATGTGGCCGCCTGTCAGTGATTGATTAACTTGGACATGTCATATTTTTCTCAGCCGTTCTCGATCTCTTTTTCTATTCACGCTGTTTCAATATAATTAAGTAACCCTTTTTCTATCATCCACTCGTCCTATATGTCCAAACCATCAGAGTGATCCATTTTAAATTTTACTTAGAATGCAATCATCTGCCTTACATATCTTCCTTATTCCGTCGTTTGTTGTTCGATCATACATCGTTTTCCCCCCCCAGATTATTCTCAGTGAACTCATTACTACGACATTTATCTTACTTTTATCGTTTTTTGTCGCCAGCTCCAAGCTTCACTTCCATAATGAGGGTTGGCGCTAAAACTCCATTATGTACTACCATATTTGCTTCAATGGATATATTTCTATTCGCAGTGATGGCTTTGAGTGGACTTTGAAATAAAATAAAATTATGGAAATCAAATGAATGAATGATATGTAGGTAACATAACCAATAAGGAAATAATAAATACGAATCAAAACATCAGTTTTCTAGAATTTTTTATATTATATATGTTATGTTAATGACTTTTTTCGCCTGTCTAAGGCATCATCAAAAGACAGATAATGCCTTAGACAGACGATACATGTCATTCACATAAAATATAATGAAACTTCTAGAAAACAAACGTTTCATTCGTGCTAATTATTTAATAAAGAGTTTTACATCCTTTTTACATTTTACATCCAACATTTTCAAGAAACAAAAAATAAAGAAAAAGAAACACAAACTATTACCTGCAGCCAACAAATTTCTAGTTAAATATGTATATTTTTAATATATATTCTATAAAAATCACAATGAGAAGTATTTTAATTACATTGAAATGAATGTAATTCATGTGGCGGCAGCAAGGGATTAGCTTAAAGCGAATCGAAATGCATCGTAGGATTGTTGCACTTCTTTTTGTTAAACTATTATATTTGCTGGATGGGTTGCACTTGGGTTGCTATTTTTTTTACCGACGTTCCCGATGTAATAGTTATTCTGTTATTTGGGACGGAGACAAATCTAACAAATCAAAGATCATCAAAATCGGTCCATCCATTTTTGAGTTATGAATGGTGTAACTAGCACGACTTTGTTTTATATAAAGATAATTAATACGTGTTTATTAATACATAATCCAGCTGTTCTGGAAGGAAGTCAAAAAAGCCCGGAATCCTCCCGAAAATGGTTGTGCGAAAGCAATTTTGAGTTGTGAGGGAAGAATGATTACTGATTTTGACAGTATACAAGGAAGATGGATGGAATACTTTAAAGATGTATATGGCAGTAAAATGACTGAGAGTTCAATGAGAAGGAGCGTTACAAATGTGAGTTGTACGAATAGCGAAAGAGATATGACAGAAATAAGTTTGAACGAAATAGTAAAATCTGTAAGCTGTATGAAAGGTGGAAAAGCTGTTGGTTATGATTGTGTCGCTTTGGAGTTTATTAAAAACGGTGGGCCGGTTGTTGCAGCGTGGTTATACAGACTCTTTAACCAGTGTTTAGAGGAAGGATATACGCCGCTTGACTGGAGGAGGGCTGTTATCATGCCTCTATATAAGGGAAAGGGGTCTCGTATGGACTGCGGAAATCACCGGGCAATAAGTCTGTTAAGCGCCGTTGGTAAACTCTACGGCCGAATTTTAATAGAAAGAGTAAAAAAGACGACGACTGAAAGAGTATGGGATGTTCAAGGCGCTTTTATGACCGGAAGAGGATGTATGGATCAGATTTTTGCACTTCGAACGCTTGCGGAGAAGTTTATGGCCAAAAACCGTAAGCTTTTCTGTGCGTTTGTCGATTTGCAAAAAGCCTATGATCGAGTGAACAGAGATAAACTGTGGTCAATCTTGTCCGAATACGGAGTGAGCACAAAACTGATACGGGCGGTTGCTTCTCTCTACGAAGGGAGCACTGCCAGTGTTAGGGTAAATGGAGACATCACGCCTTGGTTTGATATCACGAAGGGTGTTAAGCAGGGCTGCGTGATGTCTCCATGGTTGTTCAATCTGTATATGGACAAGTGTATGAAAGAACTTAAAGGTATAAATGCTGGTGCTAAGATGAGTGATTTATCTGTAAACTGTCTGCTTTACGCGGACGATGCCGTTCTCGTTGCGGATAGTGCGGACGAATTACAAATCTTGGTGTCGAGAATGAATGAGGTATGCAAGTCAAATGATTTAATGATGAATGTCGGAAAGTCAAAGGTGATGGTTTTCGAAAGGGAAGAGCAAATGACAGTTTGTAATATAAGTGTGAACGAAGAGAACTTGGAACAGGTGAGGGAATTTGTGTATTTAGGTAGTAT
The DNA here is from genome assembly GCA_022606425.2 of Lepidostoma basale. Classification (NCBI taxonomy): domain Eukaryota; kingdom Metazoa; phylum Arthropoda; class Insecta; order Trichoptera; family Lepidostomatidae; genus Lepidostoma; species Lepidostoma basale. Next base: position 1,972,613 of record JAHDVF020000294.1, on the reverse strand, counting down.
GTTCACAGCAGATGCCCGAACGGATAGTGACGTCGAAAGAAGGGTTGGTGCGGGTAACAAAGTGAATGGAGCTTTAAAAATAGTTATTGGAAACAAGAATTTATCAATGAAAGCGAAAACGGCCGTTCACAATGGAGTTCTGGTCCCAACCTTAATGTATGGAAGCGAAGCATGGAACTGGCAAAAGAAGGATGAGAGTAGAATAAATGCGGTAGAGATGAGGTCCCTAAGACGTATGTGTGGTAGAACGATATACGACAGAATCTCAAATGCTGATATAAGAAAGGAATGTAGAGCGGAAGAAGGTATAATGAACAAAATTATGAAAGGATCGCTGCGTTGGTTCGGACATATGGAACGCATGGATGGAGAAAGAATGGTTAAGAAAGTATACGTTAATGATGTAAATGGGGTACGAAGTCGAGGCAGACCGAGGAAAACATGGCATGACCAAATTAATCAAATTTTAAAGGTTGGTCATGTTAGAAGTCGGAGGAATCGACGTGCGTGTATGACTCGTTGTATGAATGTGGAGGAAGCTAGAGAGGTTTGCCAGGATAGAGTAGTGTGGCGGTCCATTCTCTCTGCCTACCCCTGCGGAGAAACGGCGTGATGGTTTTGTTTGTTTTTTGTTGTTTGTAATCCAGCTGTATTGTACATAGAGTATTTTGTGAGGTATTTGTAGTAGATAAATCAATGAAAATATCTCTAATAAACAATAGTTTACATGATATCACGTGGGTCCTTAATTACTTTGCCCAATCAAAGGAACAATGTCGATCGTTGTTGTAAACCGAGAGTCATCGTGTACCAGCTAGCGGTCCTTAAGGGACTCTCATAATACTCCCTCACCCCGGTTTGATTAATCAACAAGGGACGAGAACTATGAGAACATTATAATCCAAAGATATGTATACATATACAAGCGCACAAGAGACTAATTGATTATACTACACATAAACCAATGTATCAGTAGCCGAAGGGCAAAAAAATCAAGTGCAAAAATACTTAGTACATCATATATTAAAAATTGGCATAAATGCTTTTTTAAGTAACTAACCATCACACCGTCTCCCCGAAGGGGTAGGCAGAAAGAATACACTACCACACTTTTCGTTCCTGACATATTTCTCTCGCTTCCTCAACATTCATACATCGTGTCATGCACGTGCGTCGATTTCTCTGACTCCTTAAATGGCCGACATTCAATATTTGATTTATTTGATCGTGCCACGTTTTCCTCGGTCTTCCTTAATTTCTAGTTCCATTTACATCGTTAACATTTTTTTTTACTATTCTTTCTTCATTCATTCTTTCCATGTTTCCAAACCATCTTAATGATCATTTCATTATTTTGTTTATAACACCATCATTCGCACGGCGTTCACTTCTTATACATTATTTTCATTCGACACTCGTCATACACAGCGTCACATTTCTACTGCAATTACTACTGCTCTTTCTACTGCATACACATGCGTCTAAGAGATCTCATTTCTACTGCATTTACTACTGCTCTTTCTACTGCATACACATGCGTCTAAGAGATCTCATTTCTACTGCATTTACTACTGCTCTTTCTACTGCATACACATGCATCTAAGAGATCTCATTTCTACTGCATTTATTCCAGTTTACATCGTTTTTATTTAATTATAATTTGAGTCGTGGAAGACCGAGGAAAACTTGATCACCAGAATAATAAAATTTTAAAGGTCGGCCATGCGAGAAGTCACAAGAAACGTCATGTGTGTATGAATGTGGAGGAATCTAAAGACGTGTGTCAGGATCGAGTAATGCGGCGGTCCATTATCTCTGCCTACCCCTCGGGCGAAACGGAGTGATGGTTTGTTGTTGTATTTGTTATTTTAAATGAACTTTTATCAAGAGATTTCAGTAAAATCATTAGATAATCTTATTCAAACATGTAATTTTCAGCTTTCAATTAAAAAAGTGTGTATTTTCTGGATATGATTCTTGTCATTCAACCGCTAGTAACTCCAAAATAATATTTTTTTTAGATAAACTTAAGGCGTTAACACTGTGGAATTCCATAATGACGTTTTTTTATTAATTAAAACACTGTTTTTTCCACTTTTGAGTTTATTTTTCTCGACATGTTTCGAAGGCTTACACTTTCATCATCGGGAGAACGATATAAACTCCCGATGATGAAAATGTAAGCCTTCGAAACATGTCGAGAAAAATAAACTCAAAGTGGAAAAAATTGTGTTTTAATTCATAAAAAAATCGTCCAAAATAATCAACTTTATTAACTTATAATTAAATAAAACGAAATTTTTGAACTACTTACACTTTGTCTTTATTTCGACAGGGACCGGTTTCGCCAGCCTCGCTTGCATTGACAGACTGGGACACCAGTCTGTCGATGCCAGCGAGCCTGGCGAAACCAGTCGCTGTCGAAATAAAGACAAAAGTGGAAATAGTTAAAAAAACATCGTTTTATTTAATTATTGTTTAAAATGAAATTCCATCAAGAGATTTCAGTTAAATCATTTGATTATCTTAAAAACTTTATTAACGTCTTGTTCATTTGTTCATTCCTGTATAACATCGATTCACATTTTTATTATACCCAACACAAGTAGCAAACATAAAATATAGCCATAAAAATAAAACAGAATGACGATCCTTACCTACGGGCCGATTGGTCCTGTTTTTATAACAGATTGAAATTCTTCGGATTAAAAAACTAACACCTCATGTTACCGTTCATAATACATTCGACATTCCAGTCAATTTTTCACAACCTAATCTTCTACCAACGCCCGTTTTTTTTCTCCTTTGATCTTTGTTCTGTCCTCCTCATTACGGAGCGTTAAATATCATTTTACACCTTCAATCAAAACCTTCTATTGTGTTGTGTTTTTGCCGACGCACGCAAATGGAAGCTCTCTATTACAGACCTTATTCTTGCTGTCTGTTCACTATTATTTTAGGTGCTTTCTTTTACACGTGTTTGGGATTGCGTTTACAAAGGCCCTTGGTAATAATGATGTATCTGAATATCCATAACAATGAATTGACGCTTTTCCACATTCGGCGAAATGAAATTCAAAACAGATATTGAAAATATTCGTTCAGCGTTCAATATTTTCATAGTACTTACTAGTAAAGATTCCTTTACATCCGTACATCTTGTCGCGCAAGTTTTTGACAGTTTAACTCAAAAAAATTGAATCTGAATTCTTGTTTTCTATTAGAAAATAACAACAAATCTTTACATATTTTCTTCTATAATATATTAGCGATAACTTTGTGTTGCGGATTCATTGAAAAATGTTTATTACTTCGTAAACAACACTAACTTAATTAAAAATTAATATTAAAATACAAACATGTTTCGGACACAGGAGCCCTTCATCAGTATTTTGTTTGTTTTTATACATACAAAATAAATATTTAAACAAATTTTCATGAATTTGATCAGTTTTGACAGATATAAAAAAATACATTTTTTAGTATCTATCAAAACTGACAACATTCGTGAAATAAAAATTGTTAAAATATTTATTAATATTGGACACATGGAAAGAATGAATGAAGAAAGAATGGTAAAAAAAACGATGTAAATGGAAACACAAATAGAGGAAGACCGAGGAAAACGTGGCACGATCAAATAAATCAAATATTGAATGTCGGCCACGGAAGGAGTCAGAGAAATCGACGCGCGTGCATGACACGATGTTTGAATGTTAAGGAAGTGAGAGAAATATGTCAGGAAAGAAAAGTGAGGCAGTCCATTCTTTCTGCCTACCTCTTCGGGAAGACGGTGTGATGGTTTGTTAGTTAGTTAGTTAGTTAAATATTTGTTTTGTACATATTGTACAAAAAATAACAAAACACTGATGAAAGTCTTATGTGTTTGTATTTTTATTTATGTTTTAATAAAGTAAGTGTTGTTTTCAAAGTAATAAACATTGTTCAAGTCTTAACATATTTCCAAACCACCTTAGCGATCCATTTTTAATGTAAGGTAAATGTAACATATTCATCTGCCACATATTTCTTTATAATATCAACGTTCAGTATTCCTTCATACATTTCGTTTCCTTTCATTAATCATTTCTGGTTTCGTATTTCTTCACTTTCGTTTGTAATATGTAATTGATTTATAGCACAGAAAACGTATTCAAATTAGTTAAATATTAATAATTTGCTAACTCTTAAAGCGCCGTTTATGTAATGTAATCACCTCAAGTGCGCATGAAAACATCTCTTATTATATAATATATAAACATCTAAATATTAACACTGCATCTGTAATTTACGATTGGTTATAAAATAAAACTAACTAACTAACTAACCATCACGCCGTCTCCCCGAAGAGGTAGGCAGAAAGAATGGACTGCCACACTTTTCTTTCCTGACATATTTATCTTGCTTCCTCAACATTCATACATCGTGTCATGCACGCGCGTCGATTTCTCTGACTCCTCACATGGCCGACATTCAATATTTGATTTATTTGATCGTGCCACGTTTTCCTCGGTCTTCCTCTATTTTTGGTTCCATTTACATCAATTACATATAATTTTTTTAGTCTTCCTTTTCGGTCTTCCTCTATTTCTGGTTCCATTTACATCAATAACATATAATTATAATTAAAAATAATATTAATCAAAAAAATAAGTTAGGTTTTTATTTAGGTATGAAATATGAAAAAGATCGGTTTTACCTTTACCAGCTTAGATCTCAAATTTGTTGAATATATATGATTCTAAGGTATAACTAGATATTGTTTAAGCTATGAGGTTCGCAACCCATCACACCGCGTCCTCCGCGGGGCTAAAAGAGAAGGATGGAGTGCCGCATCGGTTAAAGTGTGGCAGTCCGTTCTTTCTGCCTACCCTTTCGGGGAGACGGCGTGATGGTTAGTTCGTTAGTTAGTTTTGTTTAGGCTATAATAAATTAATATAAGTAAACTATTGTAAACCTATTCTGAAATACATTTATTATTAATTATAATTTTATATGAATGTATGAAAGAGCTGAAAGGGTTGGATGCAGGTGCCAAAATGAGCGGAGTGTGAGTAAGCTATCTCATGTATGCGGATGACGCTGTCCTATTTGCAAACAACGAGTATGAACTACTGAGAGATGAGTCCTGGTGAATAGTATGTATAAGGTATGCATGCGAAATGATCCTATGATGAATGTGAATAAGTCCACGGTGTTTTTGAAAAAGAAGAAATCATGACAGTCTGCAACATTAGCGTGAATGGTGAAAATTTTGAGCAAGTAGACGAGTTCGTGTATTTGGGTAGTATGTTTACAAAAGATGGGCGAGTGGAGAGGGATATGAAAGAAGGGTTGGGGCACTTAAAGTTGTCATCGCAAACAATAACCTATCCAAAAAAGCTAAAATGGCAATGCACAATAATGTTCTTGTACCGACCCTTATGTATGGAAGCGAAGCATAGAACTGGCAAAAGAAGGATGAAAGTAGAATAAATGCAGTAGATATGAGATCTCTTAGACGAATGAATGGTTATACTACGTGTATGATAGAGTGTTGAATGAAAATATAAGAAGTGAATGCGGTGCGAATGTTGGTGCTATGAACAAAATAATGAAAGGACCATTAAGATGGTTTGGACACATGGAAAGAATTAAAGAAGAAATAATGCTAAAAAAAGTATATGTTAACGATGTAAATGAAATTAAAAATAGAGGAAGATTGAGGAAAACGTGGTATGATCAAATAAATCAAATATTGAATATCGGCAACGTGAGAAGTCAGAGAAATCGACGCGCGTGCATGACACGATGTATGAATGTCGAGGAAGCAAGAAAAATATGTCAGGAAAAAAGATTGTGGCAGTCCATTCTTTCTGCCTACACCTTCGGTGAGACGGCGTGATGGTTAGTTAGTTAGTTAATAAATTTTAAAATATATTTTGTCATGAAGGGTTTACATGTGTTATTAAAACATTACTTTTTTTAACGATAAAATAGTGTTAGTCAAGGTAAGTGCGTGAATCATTTTTTTACTTGTACAATTTGAGTGACCGTATATTGACAGTACCAAATGGGTATTACACGCGTGTACACGATCCATGACTGATCGAAATCGGACGAGCGAACAAACCCTTATTTTTTCGTGTAAAATAGAGCGGCCGCGACCTCAAGGCGAGGAAATAACATGATTGATGAGGCAGCCCCGAGGCAATTACTGTGTTTTTATACGCTCCTAATTCGGTAGCCGCCCTCACCTTCTTCGCCCCCCTCAACACTCCTCACGTCTCACGTCTTCCTGTAAAACTTCCCTTAGTCAGTTGTTCTCAAGTGATGGTTCCGTTTTGACTGCATCTTTCGATTCAATATTAAATAATAATAAGTCAAAATAATATAATAACATCAATCTATCAAAATTGATCATATTTGTAATTTTTTAACAATATTTTAAATATCTTTATAATATCACTGAGGGAGGACCGGGTTGTCTGAAACATGTTTGATATTTAATTAAAATTTGTTTAAAAAGTTAGTGTTATGAATACAAAGTACCTATATAAAAAAGAAAAAGAAAAATATGAAACATATACAACACAAAGTATGGCGAACATAGAAGAAATAATTAGTCCATTGTTATGGCCGCAACACTATGATACTTCAACATTATTAACTGATAAAATTTATAACACTGTTATGATATCACAATTTTTATTATTTGTTGTAACAGCTGTTTCGCTGAATAATATAAAATGGGGCATCATAAAAATATTAAAAATTTTAACAGTTAATAAATGATTATTAAATAAAATGATGATTTTTAATAATTACTTCCACGTTTGTCTTTATTTCGAGAGCGATCGGTTTCATTAGGCTGACAGATATCGATAGACTGGATATTCACGTTAGATACATTTATTATACCAGTCTGTGTATGCCAGCCAGCCTGGCGACACCGGTTGCTGTCAAAATAAAGACAAAAGTGGAAGTAGTTATTAAAAAAACATCATTTTATTTAAATAATTAACAAACCAATTAACCATCACACCGCCCGTAAACAAAAAAAAGGACAACCATACTGTTCTTTCCTGGAATAATTCTCTCAATTTCACAACATTCATAAAACGTGTCATGCACAAACTCCTTACGTGGTCGACATTTAATATTTAAATAAGATTAAAAAAACATTGTCGTATTTTCTGACAAGAAAGCAGTTTGATATACCTGATATTAAACTTTGCCATCCCCTGACCAGATTCCCGCCATATAATGATGTTAGGCATGGATGATTGTCCGATTACGTCGTACGTCGAAAATAACCTCAAAGTGGATAACATGTGGTGGGAATGTTTTTAACTTCAACCCCCCTTCGGCGTGTTTTTCACTTTTACCGCACTTCCAGGAAACGCGATCAAAGGAATTTTAAAAGATTTTTCGATCATTTGACGCTCAATCAGTTTTTTTCCCTGTCACGGTATCAACTTTGATCATCGTTTCAAATTGTGTGATCAAATAAAGGACGAGGAATTTCTAATCTCGTTCTCTTCCTTCGAAAATAATATAGTTATTATGTCGCTGTACGATCAGACATGTTCGAAAATGGGCATGATACGCCTATCAATTTTTACTTTTAATGACGTTATGATATATTGATCAAAAGTATTGTTAGATTATTTTTCATTGTATCCTTAGATATACAAATTTAAATTTTATATAGACATTGTAATTAGACGATTGTGCAGTACATCTCAGATCTTAAATTGCAAAATGCAGATATAAGAAGTGAATGCCGTTTGAAAGTAAGCGTAATAAACAAATAATAAAATTATTATTTCGATAATATCGAGCAAAAAGTATAATGGCAAAAAATACGCATAGTACAGTGTACCACATTAATATGAATAAAGTATGAAACCAAAGCAAACTGAGGAAAACATGGCATGACCAAACGTGGCACTGAAAATATCAGCTTACATCACTCATAACATTGATCCACTGGTAGCGGAAAGAATGACTGAGAGAGATATGAACTATTATACAAAATGTACAAAATGGATGGAATATACGGAAGGCCACTTACGATAAGCGGAAGAGGACTTCAGCATGATGATATGATAGAAGGCATGCTGAAGAGAAGGATAAGTGGAGGACCATTAACGTACATTGGTTGGCACCATAATTACGGAAAAGTAGGCCAATGAAAGACAAATGAAGATGGCAGGAATAAGCAATGTTTTAGAGACATGATTAATTCCTTCTGCAATAATAAGACTGTAACGAAGGAATTCCGAAAGGTGGTGCTGTTGTAGGAATGAAACTTCGTATGGTATTTTTTAACTGGAGTCCTGCATTCGTCCATTAGGATTTACCCCCCTCAGCACAAAAAAATTACATGAACTACACGAACATGAGAAGAACACCTCCATAGCCCATACCTCTTGGAGTGTTATGGCTTCAATGCACCGGACAGGTATGCTCGCGCTAGAAAACACGATCTGTTGTGCATACCGCAAAGCAAAACAAATGACACGGAGTATGGTGCTCTTGAATGAGGTGTCAGTCCATGTGAACATTCTTCAAATGACCTATGCGTCCTTTAGGGATCGTATAGTTACATACCTATCAATTTGCTGATGTATACCATATGTATTCATTATTTTAACATGTATATCTATGTTATTTTAACGTGTATTATTTTAACATGTATGTAAAATGTATTTTTTTTTAATTAAGGTATTTTAATGTAAAATTTATACAGTAATTTGGTTCTAAAAACCTGTTGTATACAAAAAGAACACTGCACGATGAGGTTAAAGCTGTGGAATACATTTAGAATAGGAAATGTAAGCATCAGGTACGCGATAGAATTGGATGAAGAAGAATCCTCGAGACATTATGCACCCCGCGGATAACAGGTCAAGGAGAAGGGTGCATGACCCAAGCAAAATTAACAATCATGCAGGAATCTTGGGGGGTATGTCAGGATAGATGTCAGTACAGAGATAGTGTACCAGTCCATCCTATCTCTCATCTCTTCAGGGAAACGCCGTGATAGTAAGTTAATTAAGTATACAGCTTGAACATAGATTGAGTGATTACATCTTGGTAGTAGGTATTTCTCAAATTAATATACTCGTATGTTTTTCAAGGAAAAAAAATACCAGTGTGGCATTTTATGAAATGAAAAACGACTTCTGCATCTAATAATTTGAGTTTGAGACAGACGATTGTAAAATGTAGCTTTATGTAGGTATTTACAAATATGGATTATGTAACAAGAGTGACCTTGTAATAAATGTGTCTAGATTATACATTATTGATACAATCAAGACTTATAGATTTTCCATACTGTCAGCGATTAAAATTGCAATATATCATTCATTCATATATACACTAGTGTTTATACCTTCTAGCTCTTTACTACACTTGTCCATGTATCGATTAAACAATCACGGGCACATCAAACATCCCTGTTTAACACCTTTAGGGATATCAAACCATGAAGTAAAAACCCCGCTTACTCTAACACACGAAGTGCTTCCTTTCTAAAGGGATGCAACCCCTATAATCAGCTTTGTGCTCACTCCATACCCCGTCAAACGATTGAAGATAGATACATATATACTAAACTTCAACACGATCTTGTGAATAAAAGTATTGTTTCTGCATCACTGTATACCTTAGACCATAATGTGGCACAATGTGCTGGAAACGTGCGTAGCCCATCGTCAATCAACGTTATTATATCCGAACGCTTAAAAAATCAATAACATCGAAAGGCATTTCGCAGAACCGAGCTGAATGGACGGCCACATAAATAAACGGGAAATAATAGTGCTTTTATTTCTGTTTCTTCTGTTTGCAACTTTCGTTATTGTGTCTTATTGTTGGAGCGCGGACTGCACAAAGGCCACGGCGATTAAGTCCTTTGTTGGGAATGCTCTGGGAACAATGACTTACCTGGCAACACTCGTTTCGTTCTGCGCCAGGGGTCGGGAACTTCTGCAAAATAAATTGCACATTTTATCCACGCGAAATCGAATATATAAAAAAGCTATTTCATCCTGTTGCATCCTTATCCAGGAAAAACATACCGATTCTGAAACATTAGGGAATAGATCGGCCTGAACTGTGAAGTAACTGTTTCCGCTGAGAATGAAGCTTTTTATTCAATTCAATTTATTCAATTTTTATTCAATTTATTCAAAAAAATTATAAACATTACAGAATAACAAATCCAAATCGTTTATAATCACATATACAAAAATAAAATTAACAATTCAAAAAAAAATATTTACAAATAATATAACAGGAAAACAAATGAGAGCAAGTCAGAAAAAAAGAAAAACAGAAGACAATTAAAAAATATGTATATTCGAGAACAATAAGTAGAGAAGCAAATAGTAATTTAATACATAAGAGATAGATGCTTTCTGAGGGTAGCCTCACTATCGTGAAAAATGTCCACATCCGAAGAAATGCGGTTTAATAGTATTATTGCCCTGCCCACGGGTATTACCTTAGGTAGATTGGTTCTACACAGTGGCAGGTGAAATAATCTATGTTGCCTTTGTCGCAGATAATTGTCGGGGACAAACAAAGTCAAGTCATTCAAAATATCAGAGTTATGTATTCGACCACGAATCAGTTGAAAAAAGTGAACACCCAGGTGGATAGTTCGTCTTATTTCCAATGATTGGTAGTCCAGCATACCCAGCAAGAAATCAGTTGGGTAGGTACAGCCAGGGGTAGTAACCGTTCTCTTTAAGGTACAGAAATCGTAAGAATTTTATCTGTACCTTCTTGATTAACAGACAATATTTCTTAACATAAATCTTATACGTAAGAACTTATGTAACAAAAGCCACCGAAGGGGTAGGCAGAAAGAATGGACTGACACACATTTCTTTCCTGACATATTTCTCTCCCTTCCTCAACATTCATGCATCGTGTCATGCACGCGCGTCGATTTCTCTGACTCATCACGTGACCGATATTCAATATTTGATTTATTTGATCGTGCCACGTTTTCCTCGGTCTTCCTCTATTTCTGGTTCCATTTACATCGTTAACATATATTTTTTTTACCATTCTTTATTCATTCATTCTTTCCATGTATCCAAACCATTATATATATTGTGACAAATTTATCTATTGCAAATTTAAGTTGAATTTGAAACACAAACAGTTTTTTTATAATATTTTTTTTTTAAAAACAATATGAAAGAAATTGCTTTGATTACAACAAAGCAATTTCTTTCGTGTATTTAACATTCGCTTTTTTCCTTTAGCAAATTGACATTGTTTTAAAAATTTGTGTTTTACAAAAACTGTATTGTATTTTAGAATTCCTTCATTTTAATAGTATCATTTAAGTACCAATAACATAAATAAAAGAAAAATCTTGAATACCTAGTGTGGGTATAATATTTTATGTTTAGTACAAGTTTGCATATATTAGTTTCAACGACATGTATGGTGTAAAGCTACGGCTGTTCATCTAAAATTAACAAAAAGAGAGTTATGACCATCAGTTCTCGATCTCTGCATCGTGTAAGTAGACTGACATCTGCCTACCCCTGCCGTGTCACTGTGTAAAATATTGATATCTAATTAGGGTGGTCCGCCAGTGTTCCTCCACATGACTTTATCTTCTCTCCCGCACCCGGCTTCTCTACTCTTTTGTACTCCTCGCCCATTGTTGGCTGTTGCTTTCGGTAAACATTTCGTTTTCTTCGCCGCTTCCATCTCGTTCATCTCGTGCTCCAGCACAAAGAGCTGCAGAATTCGCGACAATGGCGAGGACGGACGCATTGACGCGGTACGTTTCGGAATGCGGGTAAATTATGGCAAGATTCGGATACGATTCGGTAGGATTGGACAAGTTTTAGACTGTATTTTGTCAGCACATTCGTGCGCATTATGACGCAAATTTATCAAATCACTTTCGTAATCCTAACTATTTCAATATCAAATTGCATCAAAGATGTATCAAAATAGTTTGTTATCTTAAAATACCATGAAAAGATTTATCATAATAAAAAATATACTTTGGAAACTGAAATATAACGTTGTATATAATCCACAAAAGCATGACATATAATCCACAAAATCACGAAAATGTATCATTTGATATATTATTGTGACACCTGATGATGTCAACATAGGTTGACGAAACAGCTGTCGCGTAAAATAAAATACAATTGTGATACATAAAACAATTTTTTTTTAATTTAAAAATTTACAAAGTTTTTTATTTAAACAGTTTAAAATGTTCAAATATCAAAGTGTTTCCGCCTAAACAATGGATTATCTAATTAATTAAATGCTTGGTTTCTAGAATTTTTGTTATATTTTATGGGAATGACATGTTTCGTCTTATATAGGCATTATCAAATGTAAGATAATTGTTCAAGAAACCATAATTACTATTTAGAATACCCCTAAATAACTCATTAACTAACCATCACACCGTCTCCCCGAAGAGGTAGGGAGGTTTTCGGTTAGTAAAATGTCACCAACAAAATGTCGGTTACCGAAACAGCTGTCGCGACAAAATATAATCAATCGTAGTATTCATAAGAAGGTTTTTTAAGATAATTAAATGATTTTACTGAAATCTCTTGATGGAAGTTCATTTTAAATTATAATTAAATAACAGGATGTTTTTTAACTACTTCCACTTTTGTCTTTATTTCGACAGCGACCGGTTTCACCAGGCTCGCTGGCATCGATAAAATTAGAATGTTTTTTATTTAAACAGTTCGAAATGTTGAAATATCAAAGTGTTACCGCCTAAACAATGAATTATCTAATAAATGAAATCGTCTGATTTCTAGAAATTTTGTTATATTGTATTTTATGTGAATGACGAGTTTCGTCTTATATAGGCGTTATCAAATGTAAGATCATTGTTCAAGAAACAATAATTATTATTTAGAATACCCCTAACTAACTAAATAACTAACCATCACACCGTCTCCCCGAAGAGGTAGGCAAAAATAATGGACTACCACACTTTAACCGATGTGGCACTCCGTCCTTCTCTTTTCACCACGGCGGGAGACGCGATGTGATGGGATGCGAACATCATCGCCCCTAATTGAGATAAATGAAAACATTGCAATGGAAGCATGGAGATTTCAGATAAGTCATTAGGTTATCCTTTCTCCTTAAATACTTTGTCTACATTTAATCTCCCAAACCTCCATTCCCAATCAAGTGCAAATTAATCATTTATTAATTTCTATATAAATTATGTCTTTTCAAATGTATGTTTTTTCTAAATAAATTTTTTATTTTATTTTTTATATTATCATCATGTATTATTATTATTAAATATTATTTATTAGTTCTTACTGTTAAAAAATAAATGTAAGTACCTACTTATAACAAATAGCACAGGTTTATTTTTAAATTTGAATTATTATATCGATTTTTAAATTAACGCGTTTTTTATTAGTCTTTCTCTGTTTAGTTTTTATTTTATTTTTACACCTGTAGATGGAGGTATCCTCCGAAACATGCATGTTTTTTTAATATTTTTTATTAAATAGTGGATTAAACAAAGTTTTTTAATTTCCTAAGTAGATTATCACAAATGTATATGTCTGTTTCCAAGATTTTTTTTTATTAAATTAGCATGTTTCGCCTTATTAAGATTTGATAATGTCTTTGCAAGGTGAAACAACTCATTCCCATAAAATATAATTAAACTTTATGAAAACAGTCGTCCCCATTATACGTATTTCGTCATTTTATACCACGAACAGCTTTGTTACAGCCTCGCATAGATGATAAACAAAATAACACCCGAATATTTGTTCAAAATACCTTTTTTTAGAAAATGTCTCATAATTCGTATCATTTCCGGTAATTGCAGTACAATATTACATAAATGTTAACTTTTTACGTTTTACGAGAGAATTACACAACCTTGCAAGTGGAAAAATACGAACTAAAACAATGAAATTTTTCCAAGAGCTTCGCATTACGTAAAGTGAACTTTTGCTTCTCACGTACTTGCCGCTACTTACGAGCCAAAATGTTTTCCAGGTTCAACAAACGAAATAATTACCTGCCTACCACAAAGGAATTTCAAAGAGCCCGTTTCCTTAAAGTTCAGCGATTCACATCCCCGTAAATGGACGCACGGCCAAATATCTCGGTGACGATTGTGTTCATATTTTCTGCTATTGCTCGAGGCACGTGGTTTCGGTTGTTTTTACCGGGTTTGCTTTGCAAAAATGATTTGTGACGCAAGAAAACACAGTATCGCACGTCATTTTTGGTTTCAATGAACTCAAATGTTTTTAATAAAAAAACAAAAATATTATGAAACATGCACACGAAGTAGGTGGGTAGGTACTTAAAATGAGTAGGTACCTACTGCTCTTTTTCTTGTAGTATGCTCAGAGTATTTCTGAAATAATATTGTTTCTTTACGCTTATTGAGAGACCTTGTTTTTCATGTCATATTTGAACAATATTTTATTTTGTTTAAAAGCGTTTTTGTCTACAGTATTTTTGTCTCTCTTTCTCAAACGAATCTTCTTCTCCGGTCTCAATCTAAAGATTGGTCTACAACACGGCGATGCATCTCTTTTTCCACTCCGCTCGGTCCTCGGCAACTCTCTTCAACTCCGCATAGAAGGCGCAGTCCATATCTCGGCAAATCTGGCCTAGGTACTCCTGGCTCCTCCTCTGCCAATCTATCCCTCAACCATTCCCTCCAATACATCATGCAGGAAACATTCGTGTCGCAACACAAGACCAATCCATCTCGCGCGCCTCTCCGCTATGGTATTTTTCAAATGAATATAACTCGAAATATAATAAATGCAAACTAACTAACTATTTAACATTTCCTCGAAGCGATAGGCAGAAATAATGGACCGCCAATCTGTAATTTCCTGACATAGAGTTCTCTCGATTCCTCAACATTCATATGTCATGTCATGCACGCGTATCAATTTCTAAACTCCTCACGTGGCCGACATTTAATATTTGATTTATTTTATGTGCTGCGTTTTCTTCGGTTTTTCCCTATATCTTGTTTCGTTTACATCGTTTACAAATACTTTCTGTATAATTATTTTATCATTCATTACTTCCATGTACCCATACCATCTTAATGACACATTTATTATGTTGTTCATAACACTTTCATTTGCGCTGCATCCCATCTTATTTGCATTTGCATAAGGGGTCGTGGGCTTTATAAGATAACAAAATGCAATAAGTTATTAACCAACAAACTAACCATCACGCCGTTTCTACGGATGGGTAGGCAGAAAGGATGTACCGCCAAACTGCTCTGTCTTGACTGACTCTCCCTCGAGCTTCCTCTACATGCACGCTCATAATTTGTTATTTTAGACACATTTTCTAAAACAAGAAACAGTTCACACATATTTTGGAAAGTAAATATTTTGAAGTAACCGAAACATAAGGTGAAAACAATCCTACAGGAAATAATTATTTCCCATAGAACACACAAACTGAATTTCATTTGAAATAATTAGAATGTGAAAAAATTCACACAAATTGTATCAAATTATAAATAATTCAAGTAAATTAAAATACTAACTAGACTGAAATTAAATATGAAAAGATTTGTTTACAAGCCTAAGGAAAGACGGAAAAATTATCTAGTCAAAGTTGCTTAAAGCCAAATTCATTCAAAAATGTTATCATCAAACGATGTCAAACGACATTCAGAGATGAACATCATTTTTAATTTTCAATTAAGCAACAGGGAAATGTCATCCGTTTCATGTTGCGGACACAGATTCACAAATTAAACCACATCACATAGGAAATCCCGGAATTTGCGGCTTTGAGACATCACGTAATTAATTGAAAAGGCTTTTTCATTATTTTTCATTCGGAGTAAATCGAGTCCACGGTTCGGTGATGCGAGCCCAAAGCGGACCAGAGGGGCTCAGGCTGAAAAGGCCTGTTTGAGGCCAAAGCGAGCCGGCTTAGAGGAGCCCACTAATTGGCATTGATAAAAGGTGGCGGCGCTAGTTCAGTTCTAGTGGCCTTTTCCCTATTCACTCCCTCCGCCGGCCTTTTCACCCGCGGGGGAGACGCTTGCCAACACAAAGTGCGAAGTACGCCAGTGGCTGATGTATGAATACGGATCTCTTTGATTTCGCTGGTAAAAGCTGGGTCAATTTCAGGTCGCCGCTACAACCCCCAGCGTACGCGAGCTAAGTTAATATTTTTTGCAGATATAATAACTACTAATTTTTACTCTTATTTACCAGCATTACCTGTCAATCGTATTAATTTATATAGTATATTTTTCAAGAATCAAGTGTATCTCAATAGAGACGAAGATGCAAATTGGAATGTGGTTGATCAAGGTGTTTACAGGACTTATGACCTGTCATTGGTTGGGTTAAGCGCACGCTTTATGTAATACAACATTCCCCATTCCACCTTTCTTTCTTATGGCCACCATGTCTGACAAATTTTTGGAAGTTGTATATATTTTAATTGGCAAGACCAACCTTTGCATGGTAGTTTATTCAATCTACACACTAACGCCATCTATGAAGATTGTATTATAAGCATTAAGCAGAATATCTTTTTAACGCAATGTGAAAGGCTACCGCCATTTAGCTTATTTAATATATTTTTATTTATTGTAGGGTAACATACAGTAATTGTTACTACACATACAAATGAACAAACTTACAGTTAAATAAAGACATAGAATGCTACCCGCCGCTTACCCGAAGCTGTTATAGGACGCAGCGGCGCCACTACGTCAGCTTCTCTCAAACAATCCCTTGGCGCGCCTCCCACCCACGCAGGACTTACATAAGCTGGAGAATGCACCATTCCAGAAAAAAAAACAAAAGACAAAAAGGATATCTAGGCCACATTTAATCCAGTTTAATTTCAATCCATTTCTATGTCCCAATCCAACAAAACAAAGCAAAATATGGTACATGATTTTATGGCCTATTATAAAATTGTGACAGATTAGGGATGGGAGAGAAATCTTGGAATGATGAAAAAAAAATCCTAAGTAAACAGAGAAAACAGTCATGGAAACTAGGAACAGGAACACACACAGGGAACCTAACATTTTAATGTTACATAGTATACAGAGATGATGATTCTGAAGGAACCACATCGAGAGACCATGGATCCAGAAAGAATTTCTAAGATCGTGATGCACGAGACTCCAGAGGGCCGTCGACCACCAGGACGACCACTAAAGAGATGGAGAGAAGGCTGGTCGTCTTCATTACAGGAAGAAAGTTGATATCCTGCATAAACAGATCGCAATATCTACAATCAGAAGAAGAAGAAGAGCATACATTAAACCTGCGACAATTTCGTATTTAAGAATACAAAATAAAATATCTTTCTTTGACAGTGAAGACAACGAAGACGACCTTCGTGGCAAAAGCTCTGACTGAACCTGAAAAGCTCTGACTGAACTGGGTTTTCCCAGTAATTGATCTCAGGACCTTCATATCCGATGTTCTTAGTAGTCCCATGGATCGCACAGTGTCAGCCCGCGTCTCTACAGCGTAGGTACGTCATGATAGGTCGCACGCATGTTTTATAAATTCCGATTCAGCTGTCGATACACATGTGCTTGTTCTTCCAGACCAGATTCTTCAGACATCCTGACACGGCAGAGGCTTTACTAACTTGTTCTCATACTTCGGTATAAAGGTCATTTTGGCTGCAGATCTCTATTCCCAAACATCTGAAACTCATTACTCGCTCCACAAGTATAGCCATATTTAGCCTTTGTGATACTGTGTGGAATTTGTACAACATTCTTTGTAGGTCATCTTCAGACTCTGCTATTAATGCGGCATCGTCTGCATAGCAAATGACGTTCACAGTTTTACTGACACGAACAGAATTCACGTGACAATTAAATGACGATAGATTAACTACATATCACATGTCACGAGAATCAAAATGATTGCGATACCCTTTACATCGATTTGGCTCGCACTGTAATGCTGTAAAGAACTATTCTACAAAATAATAAAAAATGGATTAAGCTAGGAGAAAGTTTATGCATGTGCAATAAACACAAAGATCCTTGGCAAAGCCTAAAGAAGTGGAACTCATTCGCACCTCGCGCTTTGCAGTCGCACGCCGCCATTTTATGCGCCCGCTAAAGATGGCGCGGCGGTGTGAAAAGGTCAAAACTTTAATCGCGAGCTACTTGCCGGGAGAGTTTTTTCTCTCTCCATAGTGAGAAGTGTCGGCCCTTTCACGAATAAAGTGAGCAAAGGCGATATTGAAAGGATCCAGCTACTGAGAATACTCTCCCGGCTCTTTGTCAAGGCGGGTGGAAAAATTTACGAGGCTTTTCAGCTTTGGTTTACGCCGGAAAATGGCGACGGTAATTAATTAATACGAACTCCGGAGGGGTGCCGAACTTTCTTTCAGTTCACAGTTCAATTAATAAAACATCGTAATATTAATTAGTACTTACACAGTATAAATTTGTAAATTATTGAAACACCCTTGAAATCGTCTGGTTTATACTAGTTAATGGATGGCGCTAGTGTAGATTGAACTAAAAAATGTGAAGTGTTCCTCAACATTGTAGCATATATACATCTTCCAAAAATTTGGCAGACGTGGTGGTCGTAAGAAGGGCGAAATGGGGAATGTTGTTAACCTAAAGCGATCGCTTAACCCAACCAATGACAGGTCAGAAGTCCTGTAAGCGCCTTGACCACCATATTCCGTTCCCAGAAAACAATTTACATATTCGTCTCTATTGAGATACAATTAATCCTTATAAAAAATAATTTACCCGCAATGGGTAAAATCCAGTATTTGTCTACAAGTATTTGTATACATTCAAAATGTGGTTTATAGTACTATTAAAATAATTATAATATTTTATGATTAGATGAGACTCGAATGACTGGAAGTGTGACGGTGGGATATACTCTGTCGAAAAGTAGGTACCTATAAAATGCGGTGAACGCCAAATTGCACGAGAACAGCAAGACTTCCAGTAAGTTCAATTGGCGTCTAATGTGATCATTGACCTTACAATCAGAGTTATAGCGAACAGGGGGAGGGCTTATGGCGTATCTTTGGCGCCACAAAACCAAGACCTAGCAGCTAAGGGAAAGAAACCCCCACAAAAAATCTCCAGTAACACTTCCAAGGGTACATCAAAAATTGAATGGGCTTTGCAGGAAAAAATAATCATATTCCAGAAACATAATTATGTTAGCTGATCCAGAACGGCATAGAAGAGTGAGAACGCCAATGTTGCGATGATGCACTGAAAGCAGTTTGATATATGATTTGGTCCTGGGCGAAATACTGACATCAACTTCTTGGGATAGATTAATTAACACTATTAGCTGGCATCCATGACTGACTTTGGATTGTCGTACTTTTGATGATGGATGATTTAATTAAGAATCACGCCGTTTTTACAGAGGGGCAAGTAGAAATAATGGACCGCCACTGTATAATTCTTTCTTTTTTCTTTTCAGACAATTTTATCCCACTGCTAGATATAGGCCTCCTCTAAACTCTTCCGACATTTTCTATCTTGCCATGTTGCCATCTACGACCCGCAAGTTGGATAATATCATCCGTCCACAATTTTTGTGGTGTCAACCCGTCATTGAGCGTCTGTATAATATTATGATATATCTCTCAAGTTTCCTCTACTCATCGTGACAAGCATGCTCGTAAGTTTTTCCGACTTCAAATTTGGAATTTTTTTATTAATTGATTAATTTTGTCATTACTTACATCGGTTTTTTTAACTAAATTTTAACACATAATTTGTAACCAGTCTCCCTTCAATCATTCGTTACATACTCGTGTATACAACCCATCTTAGCGCCGCTTTCCTATTTTATATGAGAAGTCATTTTTCAGCAAAACATCCCTTCCCTTATCCTTTATTCGGTATTCTATCATGCATCGGATTGCCGCTGGTTTTGTGGATTCAATATTGAGAAAAATGTATGTTTTCAAGAATAACGAGTATCATTATATTATACGCGCGTAATATTCGAATTTCTAGAGCATTACGCGATATGAACCTAGCAAAGCAAAGGTCGTTCTTCATAGTTATTTACAGCAATATTTCATTAATATTTTTCTTCAATCAGTTCAACTAATTACTCAGTTCTCTTTGGCTAAGCATACATAGCTAATCCATGCTGGGTGACCGTGCTCAAAATCCTCGTTATAGGGGGCTGCTGGGTTATTATATCCTGGTTCCCGCTGCAACAACAGGTCTCTGAATCATTTTTAGAATCCTATTCTCAAACCAGTAGATTATTTATTATTATTTAAGAGTAATTGTGGCGACCTTCGTGGCCGAGTGCTAAGTGCATTGACTTTCACCCCGAAGGTTCCGGGTTCGATTCCGGCGAGGGCAGTGTGATTATCACACTGTCTTTGGTCAGGTGTAGAATTTACGTGACAATAAAATGGCTATGATAACTATACTATGATAGCTATAATACCCTTTAGATTGATTTGGCTCATGCCGTCATGGTGTAAAGAGCAATTCGACAAAATAATAATAATAATAATAATAATAATAATAATAATAATAATTGTCACGACCAGCCGGAGTAAGACCTCTTGGAAAGCCTAGACAGTGCCTAATGGTTTATATTCTAGCTGATCTGACTAAGCTGGACGAAAGGAACTGCTGAAAAGGCGCAGGATCGAGGAGCTTGGAATAACGTAATCATAAAACTAAAACTTCTCAAAAATTCTCCGGCCATCTGACGGTAATGAAAAGTGCAACTGATTGTTATTAAATGTAAACGCGATTATTTTATCGGTTTTACAGCGATTTTTTTTATTTATATATAAATACTTCTAACAAACTTGTTTGCCTTGCGAGGGTAGTCTCAAAGTTTGAGAATGCTCTCGCTAGGCGAAACAAATTTGTAACAAGCATTTATATATAAATAAATAAAAACTGTAAAACCGATTAAAAAATCATGTTTACATAGTAATTTATAACGGAGTATTAAGAAATAAAAACCACAACCATCAATAATATGAAATAATTTGTTTTGTAAAATTGCCGTTTTCTTTTATCAGAACATTTTTTCACAATCGGATAATTTTCTTTAGCAATTTCAAATCAAGTAATCAAAACTTACAATGTGAATATATAGATTATAGTTAATAAAATCATATTTGTTTTGATGTATGGGCACTGTGGAAGTTATCAAAGATTCTCATAATTTACGATAATCTATGATTAGATTAGTAATGAAATTGAAAAAGATATCTCTGTGGAATAATAATAGTACCTACTCTTATTTAAATAATATTCTGATGTAGCCCATTGTGTCCGAAGCAATCCGCTGTCGGGAGTACATTTCATTTGACGGTTTAAATTAGATCAATGATTATTAACGTGTTTCCCATAGTACCTCTCCGGCAGATCTGATGTTCTTCCCGCCGTTACGCTCGGCTGTGGTCGTTTTTATGTTTGGCCTTAATGACAATCATTACTTAGCAAAAATCCGAATGTGTGAAATGGAAAAAAATGGCCTCTCTAATAGCCGATCTGTTGCCCGCCCGAGTAAGTGGTTTACGGAGAAGAATGGAGTTCCTACGAACTGCAGTCCGCCATTCTTAGATTAATTAATATCGCAAACAATTTCACGTACGTATTGTGCCCCATTGTGCGCGCGAGACACTACGCCGGCGCACTGTGTGGCCGTGGGTTTTTCTATTATTCCGAACGAGTGTTTCTTTTTTCTTCGCCTTTCTCCTTTAGATTAAATTGAAATATAATAGACTACCGATATTTCTTATTAGGAAATAAATGTTTAATCGCAAACGTGGTTACGATTTGGATACACGAGTATTAAATTACTCAGTTGAGTTTTATTATTTATGGTTTTCACAGAGAGAGCCATAATGTATTTTGAAGTTTACGCTAATAATGCTGTTTTATACGTTTCGTCACACGTCACCCTACTTACAGCTCGGTAAAGCGTATAAAGTAACTGTTCTGGATCGCCATTGCTCTGCCGCGGGCTCCGGCCATCATGGACGTATTCGGACGTACAATTCCAGTGTATTCTCATTAAAGCTGTTTAGATTGTCATTGTAATCTCAGGAGCGCGGAGACTCTCACAGCCTTACCCGTGACGGCCACACAGCGCGCCGCCCTCGCCCTCGCCAACGGTAGCGACCGCAATGACAGAACAAAACACGTTCGGCTACCAAATTCAAAATTCGAATTGTACAGCCATCACCAATGGCGTCCCTTTCACAAAACGCTTTTTTCCACTGCCCAGCGGGAGTCAGCTCTTCGGAATCTAATCTACGCTCTCCTTTGTTGCGAGCCAAAAAATAATCGAGATCTGGAGCGAACGAGTGCGCAGCATCATCAGAGGGTAGAAAATAGCGATTGTCATGGTCCTAATTCAAAATTCAATTACGTGTAATTAACAGACTGGCTACCAGGAGCGCACGGCGGAGAGCGGGTCTTTGTGCGGAGACGCTAGACAATGTGGCTGCGCCGCTGCGGCCACCGGTGGAATCCGCTCTTTAGCGCCCAACTTATGATTCCCCGATCACGCCGGTATCTTAGGAATGTTAAAATTTTCATTTTTTTTCCTATTTATATTAACATCCGGTTTAATTCCAATATCTTTGCATAACAACATATGTATAATAAATCTATTAAAAACTAGCAGTGTTTAAAATAATCATTTAAGATCTATTTATAGATAACATTTTATCAATATATTTTTTTTTAAATAAGAATGTATCCTTCGCACTTACACCTATTATCGAGCACTCGCAAAACAAATCGGATCTGATATACCAAATATTGAATAGCCGATAAAATACTGTACAATAATATTGCGAAACAGCATCAGGCGGGCCGAACAAACATAATACAAACACTTTGGACCGATTTCAATCGGGTGCCGCCGGCGAACTAAACGCCGAAAATAATTAATAAACGCATTCTGACAATAATTACACGGCGATTCGCCAACTTAACACAGGGACGTGTTATAATCTCCCGTTTTGTCTTATTCTGTCGGTCATCCTCCATTCAATTAGTTTTTTTTGGCCGGTACAATATTATTACGATTTCTTCTGATCAGGTGCATGGGGGAGGCGAGAAGAGCCGGCCGTCCCCCGCGGCGCACGTGATTGCTACTGCGGCTCTCGCCTCTTGCTTCTTGCTCACTGTTCTCGCCTCTTATTTGCCGCAACCTCTCATAGGGAAATCACACTATATAAACCCTCTGGCTTCCCGAATAGACACCTGTTATTACTTGTGTTTCTTCTTCTTCCTTGCTATAGACCTATGTCGTCTGTTCTCCGAAGGGTTGCTCATCATATGAGGAGGATACCCAGCTATTCTTTCATCTTTTAGAAGGTCTTTAATAAGTACGAGTCCCATGAGGCTGATTATGTAGTGCAATATAAGGGAGTCTGTTGGTGTCCATTGCTTGGGCGTGACCGTACCAGTAACTCTTATATTCTATCTATCTAATATCATCTCTCTATCTGATATCCTCAGCCGTACATATCTCTCTTATTCTGGTGTTCCTTGCGCAATTTTTTAGTGTCTTAGATCATCCTCTGCCATTGCTTCAACAATATACCTATATTATGTAATTGTTTATAAAATCACTTCTTTTTCTTGTGCCATATCAGGTTTTCTTGACATTGGCCATCACTTTTGCAAGGGTTTCTATAACGCTCCTTATTCCAGTCCAATATTTGATGTTACGCAGCCAATTACGTTTGCCTAAGGTCAGGATCACGTCGTCCCTCAACAATGCCCATTGACGTAAGTTGGAGGATCTTATATTTGTCTCCACGCAAGATTTGACCGAGATAGGAAATTTTACGGACGTGAAATCACCATGGAATACAATTTGTAAAAGAGACACAAATTTTGAATGTATAAGACATAAAATCGCATAAGCAAATGTATCATATATTGTTTCTTGACAATGATATAAAACTCCATATTAAATAATTAATACGAATGAACACGTCAGTTTTCATGTTTAGAACATTTGATAATGCCTTAGAAGGGCGAAACATGTCATTCCCATAAAATATAATAAAACTTCTAGAAAACCGAATATATTATAGTTTTTCGTTTATATTATTGTTTGTATGTAACATAAATAGAATTAACGCGATATACCTACAGAAGAAAATATGGCCCAAGTAAAATAATTAAATACTAAAATTCAACCATGTTCGGAGTTGACGTGAGTCCACGACACATTTTATAAATGTAGAGGATTCTAGAGAAACAAAACAGAAATAAGAGTGTTTAGGTATATATTATCTGCCTACCCCTATAGTGAAAAGGTGTGATAGTAACGCAGAGTAATATAAAACGCTATCATAATTGATTTGTTTTAAGCAAATGCATTGTTCAAAATATTAATATTATTACTAATGGGACACTAATATTTGATAATGCCTTAGTAAAACTAATCATATCATTCTCATAACATATAATTAAAATTCTAGGAGAAAGACGCTTTCCTTTATTCCTTAAGACGACGCATGTTACTCCTATAAATATAATAAAACTGGCGTTTTTTCCATATTGATTATAATATAAATACTAGTTAGTTGGTTGGCATATGTGGTTAATGTGTATAATGAAAATAAAAATTAAATTATTAAAAAAATCATTTATAATGTATATTTAGTTTAATTCCACATGATTTTAAGCTTCGACCTGTTCTTTACAGCATCATTAATAAATTTAAGACGCTTAATTAATAAAATAATTGTGAAAATAATAAATATAGTGAATCGCATCTTCCCATAATCTTAAACTACATTAAGTGTACATGATTGTTATTTTATAATAAAGATTTTTTTACTTTTTATTCTCCCCATGGTGGTGCCCTGAATGTTCGGGCTGAGGTGTTCCATAGTTTTATAATAAGTAAGGCAAATGTCGAAACATATATATGACAGATAGCTCATGGAAATCAGAGCTTAACTGAGTCAGCTCTGTAGAGTTGAAAGTAAACACAAAACATAGAAATAAAACCATAAAATAACTAGTTATTTCCTTGGGATAATCACTACCAAGGAACATAATATATTGTAACTAATAAAGGTAAAAAACTGTTTCGTCCAGTTTCAACCAAGAAGGTGGCAGTGAGATGCTGAAACTAGTCGAAGCTAAAAATCTAATAAAATTGTACTAAACATGTGTTATAACGCTGGCCA
The DNA here is from genome assembly GCA_022606425.2 of Lepidostoma basale. NCBI lineage: Eukaryota > Metazoa > Arthropoda > Insecta > Trichoptera > Lepidostomatidae > Lepidostoma > Lepidostoma basale. The sequence goes on along the minus strand of JAHDVF020000294.1, from coordinate 1,947,398 downwards.
GCTAATCCGACTGCTGATAAGCGGGGGAGTATTCAAAAATCTTGACTTCATTTTGAAGAATCCGAAAATATCCATCAACTTAAAAAGGAGAGTATTCAACGCCTTTGTTCTGCCAGAGTTCACTTATGGTATTAAAACAATCACAATGTCTCAAAAAGAGCCAATAAGCTGAGAGTCACGCAAAGAGCAATAGAGAAAGCTATGTTGGGTATTAGCTTGCGGGAAAGAGTCAAAAAAGAGAACATACGAGCCAGGACAAAAGTCTTAGACGTTAGCAAGTTGGCCGCAACATTTAAGTGGCGTTGGGCAGGACACGTCACACGTGACCTAAATGAAAAGTGGACAAGGCGAGTACTGTGCTGGTGCCCGAGAATGGCAAAGTGGAAAAGTGCGGGAAGTACCTGGATGCGGATCGCTCAGGATAGACGGGAGTGGAAAATACAAGAGGAAGCCTACGTCCAGGAGTGGACGACCACAACAGGCTGAAGACAGTGGCGGTACTCCCATAGAAGCACTGAAGCCCGGCTTGCGTAAGAAATTTTTAATCAAAATGCTCAAATTTAAGTAGTAATGCCCCCGCATAAACCAACAATCCACCAAATCACCTTCCAACAATGTTCCCATCAATGAGAAATAGCAACAAGAGCTGAACCTCTGTAAGCCAGAAGAGGTTTTGATTAAATTTTTTTACGCAAGCCAGGCTTCTGGGCTTCTATGGGAGTACCGCCACTGGCTGAAGATGAAGAATATATTATTATTATTATTATTATTTTGTTGAATCACTCTTTACATTATGACAGCATGAGCCAAATCGATGTAAAGGGTATTATAGTTATCATAGTGATTCTCGTGACATGTGATAGGTAGCAAATCTATCGGAATTTTATTGTCACGTGAATTCTACACCAGACCAAAGACAGTGTGATAATCACACTGCCCTCGCTGGGAATCGAACCCGGAACCTTCGGGGTGGCAGTCAATGCACTTACCACTCGGCCACGAAGGTCGTCATATGCTATTAAAGGATTTTTTTGTGACGAATTTTTATGAATTAAAACACTGTTTTGGATTTTTTTCTTCTACCTTATTTTTGCAATGAACTTCTACCAAGAAATTTTAATTAACAGCTTAAATAAATAAACGTGTAATCAAGTGGGGTTTTTTTTGGAAAAAGTTTGCGGCGAGCCTCCCACAAACAAACAATGCGAACCGTTCCTCGTACAATTTAAATCATCGCCGAAGAATAGAGCACGTATTCCTGAGAAACAAAAGCACTGCTTAAAACAACGAAATATTTTGGGAACCGACGACCATTCACGACTCGGTCACATTTTCTTTACATTATTACTGCCGTCAATGCCACACAGCACCATTATGCCAACGTGTGCACAACTTTTCCTTGTTTCCGCACAAAAGTCGATTTTATGGTATTGTATATTATTATTATTATAAATGAAAAAGGACGCTGTGTTGCTGATCATTGTTGCTTTTGAGTTGAAACTCCAATGACACAAAGCGGCCCAAGTGACAAATCTTTGTGACTTGAGTTCAATAGAGTTGCAAAGAGAAAAATATAATTGCATTGACCAAAATACTTTTCATTATTAATCGTTTTTATTTGCAACACAATTCAGATTGAAATCCTTTCTATAAATAAATTAACATATTTATATATTTTTCTAACGAATCGAAGTAGGGGAAGGGGGGGGCTAGTTGTTACGGGGGCAAGTTGTTACATTCTAAATAACTCCCCCACCACTAGGTTCTGTGGCGTATGTGTCGCATAGTATGTCCAGGTATTGTGTCCGCGGTGCTCGACGGAACGTCGCTCTTGCCAGTCGTGCGTTATTCAAATAAACTCGATTATAGTGTATTTCGTATCTGAAAGTAACTTTCGTTGACTGATTTTGAAGTTTAATTGTTCACTAACTATAAGAGGTAAGTTGATTCTAAGTAAATTGGTAAAACTCTACATGTCTCTGCTTACATTCAGATAATATATCGAAATAATAACACTTTCCGTGTTAATGTTATAGCAATTTGTTTTCATTTTGGGTCAGGGGGGCTAGTTGTTACAACGATGGGGGGGCAAGTTGTTACAGTAAAAATTAGCCCCACTACATTTCCCTTTAACTTCAAATAGCATATTTATATAAAATTATTAAACTATTTATTATTATTGTTCTAGATTTTATATAACAATGGTACGGACATATAAAAATAAACAATAGAAGTAAAATTTCCGAGGAGACCTACAAAAGAGCAGCTAAAGAAGTAACAGAAAAAAATATATCTATTCACAGAGCTGCCGAAGCATACAAAGTAAATTTTATGACATTACATCGTTATATAAAACGTCAAGAGAATGGTCCAACCACATCTAACTTAGTGGGCTACAACAACCCTCGGAAAATATTTTCTGTCGATCAGGAAAAGGAGCTTACATTATATTTATATAGATACTATATGGCCATATAATCGAGATGTCTTTTCAGAGGAAGACTTCGAGCCTTCCGAAATTACCGATCGTCCAATGCCTGAGAACGTTAGCACTAAAAGTGTATCAATAGATAATACCAACGAAACCATGGCAGAATCCGTTTCTGTGGTCAATGAACCACATTCATCTTCTCCTTTATAACCTGCAACCTCCAGTTGTGAAGCTCTACCTCAAAATCAAGAGAGCAATTATCTATTTTCACGGAACCACAGCCATCAACAAGTGTCATCAATAAAATACAGCATACCACGCCTGAACAAATAAGGCCATATCCTAAATCTGGACCAAGAAAGGGAGTTGATTATTCCAGAAGAAAAATTTAATCAGCAATATTGACTGACACTCCGGTTAAGAACCAAATCGAACTGGAAGAGAGCTCGAGCAAACAAAAACAGGCCGTTTAATCAATTACAAAAAACATTTCGATATGTGCATTTAAAAATAAAAAACAGTAGAAGAAACTGAAGTAGAAGCAAGTACTGGATTCTTCTTCCGACTCGGAACATGAAGAATGTCTGTGTTTGGTATGTATGGAGAGTTTTGATTGCTCTAAACCTGGACGGGAATGGATCCATTGCACCGCATGCAATAAATGGGCTCACATTTCCTGCATTCATGGCGATAAAGTTAATTTTAGATGCCAAAGTTGTGATTCGGACATAGATTTAAGTGATTAAATCTTCAAAAATTAAATTTTACATGTTATTATATATATTTTACATATTATTGTTAACAATAACATACATGTTTGATTTTTGTTTTAGTTCGTAACAACATGCCCCCACCTTGTAACAACTTGCCCCCCCGTGGGGCACATTGTTACACTTTGATTTTTTTTTTATAAACGCTATAATTATTTTTGTGGACTTTCTATGAACACATGTAAATTTTTTTATTATATTTTAATACATGTACTTTAAGATATAATCAATATGATGTCTCTCAAAATAAACAATTATCAGATATTCAACTTTTAATTTTTTTGTAACAACTAGCCCCCCCTTCCCCTACTGTAAAACGTCTGTTTTCTAAAAAAAATTATTCGATTTTATGAGAATGACACTTTTCACCTTTCTAATGCATCTGATATGCCTTAAAAATGGGAAACATGTCATTTACATAAAATGTAATAAAAGTTCTATAAAACAGACGTTTTCATTAGTATAAATTATTTAATATGAAGTTTTATATCATGGCTCATGAAACAATAAACAACAATAGAAGGTAAGTGGTAATAAGCAACCGGGTGGTGGTCTAGGGTATAGAACGCTTGGCTCCTGATCCAGGGGACATGGGTTCAAGCCTGGACACGACCAGATTCCTTCTTCATCAAGATTGTAAAATAAATTCTAATATCATAGATGTAAATCCTTGATATTAGTCTCTTTAAAAAAAAAAGTAATACGAATGAAAATGTCAGTTTTCTAGAAGTTTTATTATATTTTATGGGAATGACATGTTTCGCCCTTCTAAGACATTTTCATCTTAGCTTTTGTTTGCGATCTCTTGAATACATCCGTTCATATGAGACTTAAAATCATTCAATATGATTATTGTAACACAAAGAATATTAGGTACTAAAATTCTACTATTTGAAAACGCAAAATTCAGTTGATCAGACTGTAAGGAATTTTGAACCATTGCTCAAGCAACAATGAAGAAGCAAATACATTTGAGAACAAGATGTAATAATTGAGATTTTTTATGTCTTCCTTTGACTTGAATACATAAATTCGGTACAATTAGTGAAACGGATTGATTACATCTAATCAACGACGAATCTTCAATAAATTAAGAAGAATCACATCTAAGTGAGCTAAGAATACATTCTGGGGCCTCGTCCGTCCAAAGAAATGTGTTACAGGATCTATTATAATATTGATTGCGTCCAATAAAGAGTGCCATAAACTAACTTTACTGCCGCCTTTCTGTTCAGTACTTAACCTTAGATGTTCAATCTATTCAATAGATTTATATGGCCACAATAAATATTACACATAAGCCACATATTAAAAATAAATCCATTAAAAGAGCTATCGGATTCTTCAGCACAACGAGTTTATGGTTTGAAATTTACACGCCCCATCCTGGTGTCTTATTCCGAAGGCATTTTCACGACTTAATTAACCGATTTATTAATTTAGTATCGGGAATGAAATCGGTTATAAAACGTTATATAATTCGAAAGAAACACTTATTTGCATTTTATACAATCGTTCATTATACGAATCAATTTATTCTGGTCTATTTTTTGCAATTTCGTTCGCTTTATCGTATTATAGATAACAAAAGATTTAATAGCGATTTCTTGCCGTATGCGGGTCTATCTCTGATGTGTATTACTCTAAATAAATTGAACGGTGTCGGTGTGAATAATTTAAAAATAATAGTGTTTATTGTTGAACTGTACCAATTTTATTATATAAGCATTGTTAATAGATAATGTTTTCCTCTATTCAGAACGGCAATATTGAAACACGTTCATTGTGTACGTGTCTTAAATCACGCTTGTATGTATGTACTTATGCCGTCATAACACACATTCTCGCAGTTATTCCGGACGCTGCGCTGAGTAGAAGCAGCAAAGGGGTTATTCACGTGAAACATCTTCTTCTTCTTCTGGTGCCGTGTTAAGTCCCTCCAACGTTGTAAATGACTCCAGCGAAAGCATCTGCGCTCTGCGCTATTTGTGATAGGTTCTTAACTCTCCTAATTCCTGTCCAATTCCTTATATTCCAAAATCAAGACAAATGTATTCTGCCAACTTCCTAGGTAAAAATAAGGAAAACCTACGAAGCATGCATCTTGCCTGTGATGACATATGGTTTGGAAACAATGTCCCTAACCATAAATACTGTCCACAAATTTAAATGCGCGCAACGATTCATAGAGCGGCAAATGTTGGGCATAAGTCTGAGTGATAGAATTACAAATACAGAAATCAGACGCCGATCAAAAGTCGCCGATATCGTGGATCGGATCACAAAATTGAAATGGCAATGGGCAGGACACGCAGACAGACAGCCAAGTTCAAGATGGACTCCCAAAGTCTTAAAGTGGAGGCCATGGGAAAACAAAAGGGGTGTCGGTCGGCCACAGAAGAGATGGGCCGACGATATTGTTGTGGTCGCCGGGAAAAAATAGATTGAAGCGGCACAGGGTAGAGAAAAATGGAGACAGATGAAAGAGACCTACATCCAGCAGTGGAGGGAAGGCTAGAAAGAAGAAGAAGAGAACTCCCATCTACTATGTATCTTGCCCATGATGATCAGCCGAAGGTGGTATTTTTCTCCCCTTAGCCCATAACCCAAAAATATGAAACACTCTACAACTAGCCAATGGGACCGGCTCTCTATAGTACATGAAAACATCTAATTGAACACATGTTAATATAACATCTGATCAGTTATTTATTTTCATATTACTGTAATATGAAAAAAAAGTTAGTAAAAAAATTGCGAGTAGGAAAACCTGTCACGAAAAAATCAATCAAACATTTAATTTCGGCTGCGTTAGGAGTCGGAGAAATCGACGTGCGTGCATGACACGTAAGAAACACATAAGAAAGTGAGAAAAGAATGTCAGGAAATAACAGTGTGGTGGTCCACTATTTCTGCCTATCCCTTCGGTGAGATCGACATGATGGTTAGTTAGCTAATAAAAAATGCTTTTTGATAGGCCAAGGGTTTTAATAGAGTATTTGTCGTACTGAACATACTTAAATATAAAATTAAATAACAAAGGATGGAAGCGAAGCATGGAACTGGCAATAGAAGGATGAAAGTAGAATAAATGTAGCAGAAATTAGATCTCTTAGACGAATGTGTGGTTACTCTCAGTATGATAGTGTCAAATGAAAATATAAGAAACGAAAGCGGTGCGAATGATGGTGTTATGAACAAAATAATTAAAGGATCATTAAGATGGTTTGGACACATGGAAAGAATGAATGAAGAAACAATGGTAAAAATATTATATGTTAACGATGTAAATGGAACTAGAAATAGAGGAAGACCGAGGAAAACGTGGCACAATCAAATAAATCAAATATTGAATGTCAGCCACGTGGCGAGTCAGAGAAATCGACGCACGTGCATGACACGATGTATTGATGTTGAGGAATCGAGAAAAATATGTCAGGAAAGAAAAGTGTGGCAGTCCATGATTTCTGCCTACCCCTTCGGGGAGACGGAGTGATGGTTAGTGAATTTAGTTAGTTAGTTTAAATAAACAAAACACTCCGCGCTATAGCTGGCAAGACCCTACGTGATCGAGTTAGGAATACAGCAATCCGATAAATCTGCGAGGTCGAAGAAGTGGTCAGACGGGGACGTCAAAGACGGCGATACTGGCATCAACACGTAGAAAGGATGAGCTCAAATAGGATACCACACATAGCTCTCCATGGAACGCCAAATGGACAACGCCGACCAGGAAGACCCCCGAAACGGTGGAGGAGCTCAGCGTCTCAAGAGAACCCGCCTGATATAACAGTGAAAAAGTGCCAAAATTGAAGAAGAAGAGAAGAAGTTTAAATAACAAAAATATCTATTATCGGTTTCCAATACTGAAAAAGATTTTTTTTCAATATTACTAATATCCATTTTGAATGCGTGTTTTATATTATAATCTAGTTTGTGCCTCCAGTCGCGGCTGGGCACATTTTGACAAGCACTTAAGAACCCTTCGACTACAAATATTTTCCTGTATATCGACATTATCGGATCGGGAACAAAATGGATTTCCAAGGAGTGGAAAAAAATCAATTACGCCCTGTCAAAAGCAAAAATGGAACGTAAAATGTCGACATAGAGCGGACACAAAGGCAACTACAAAAGATATCAATCGAACGGGAAAATAACAATAAAGTCACGTGAAAAACTAAATGGCTCCAGATTGCAGTTCAGATGTGATCGCGAGGCTGTGTAGGCGCAGAAACCGGGACACTCATAATAAGCTAAACCCTGATTTCGTTTTGTTCTTCAAGTGAAATATTTGATTTTAAACTATTCTTCAATTTTCTTAGACATTCTTTTTTATTTCCTATGATAACTTAGGAAAGTTTTCACATTTGTGTTTTTTTTTAATTATCAAGGCCACTCTCGAGAACTGTGTACAGAAAGCAGACCCTAAATTTATAATAAAAAATACGATTGTTAAGTGGTTTTACGTGGATTTAATTTATGTAAATATATAACTTGGGATGATGTTAAGCATCAGGCATGCGATAGAGTCGGGTGGAGAAGATTCCTTGAGGCCCTATGCACCACGGAGGTGTGACAGGACAAAAAGAAGAAGAACAAGATATAAATTATGACAAATTTGTTTCGATTTATATAATTTAAATAAATTAAATCCAAGTAAAACCACTAAACAATCGTGTTTACTATTATAAATAAATAATGGAGTTTTACTAAACTAATACCTTAACCATCAATAAGCAGACCCCAGACAAAACATCCTAGAGAAATCATGTTAGGAGGGCCGACCCCATTTAAAGTGAAAAATGGTAAAGAGAAAGAAGAAAAGTTTTCCAAAATTGTCACCACACGTCAAAATAGAAAAATTCCTTATTGTAAGACTTGTATAATTTGTATTTATTATCAAAATGTAATAACTTATGGTGTCACTGATATAAAAATTTATGTAAACAGCTGTCGAGAAAATTTCATAGATATAATACAAATAATTTGTGACATTATAACAGTGTTCCAAATTAAACAGATAAAATGTTCAACTATCATAGTGCTTCGGCTAAAAATAGATTATCTTTAAAAATGCGAGTTAAGGTAATGTAATCATCGGCAAGTTTTAAAACCCACATATTGGACCACTCTGTGAAAATGTGTGGAGGATATGGTACAACCATCAGATGGAAAGACTTTACAATTACACCAAAACTAGTAAGGTTTATAAAAATATGCCGCCTTAGATGTTTAGGACACTTCCAGTTAATGGAAGAAAACCGATTTCCCCAAAAAATTCTCAACATACAACCAGATCGAAGACGAAGTTTAGGAAGACATAAATTAAGATGGATGTTGCAAATTGGAGAATGCGGACGATGGATCGGGGAAAGTGGAGAAAATTTCTGAAAGTGGCCAAGGTTCTTAGTAGGCTATAGCTCTAGTGATGATGATACTGATACACACCTTTTTGAAAAATTATTTTGATTTTATTAATAGATAGTGAAGTAATACGGCTTGACTACAGTGGGTCAGTATTGCATTTGAACGGCCGTAACGTTAAAAGGGTGGAAATTTTAAATACCTCGGCACCATACTACCACAATCTCTTGACCCAGATATAGAGATAAAATGCAGAATTGAGGCAGCAAGAGCTACGTTTAGTAAAATGAAATGATTCTTCTGCAATGATAACATAAACTTGAAACTCCGCCAGAGAATGATCCATGTGTGGTCTGTTTCATTGTATGTATGTGAAACGTGGACTTAAAAGTCAACTCAATCGTCGAATGCTCAGAATTCCCTGGACAGACATGGTTACCAATACCGAAGTTCTGAAGCGAGTTAGAGTTAACAGGGAGCTGTTATCAACCATCAAGGTTCGGAAGATTTCACATCTGGGTCATATACTGCGTGGGGAGAAGTTCCACCTTCTACAATTGATATTAGAGGGGAATATTGAGGGACGCTGCGGGCCCGGCAGGAGAAAGATGTCCTGGCTGCAAAACGTTAGGGAGTGGACCGGCATCCGAAGTGTGGAGGAGCTATTCCGAGCGGCGCAAGACAGGGACAGGTTTGCCGAGGTGATAGTCAACGTTTGGGGGACCCGACGGGGCACTTGAAGAAGAAGAATAGATATTGAAAATCTTTCTTAAAATAGTAATGAAACTTTAAAAAAATATATTTCAAACGCTTTATAAATGAGCTCGGTTTCAGTAAATCTGATATCAACTAGTAACCAGGTATAATCGGAGTCAATGGCGTGAATAAAATGTATATTATCCAATCACTATACCAAAAAAACGTTTTTCATCAATTACAGAAAATTTAATTCAATCGGTCTAAATTTTTCAAAATGTAAATTGAAAGAGATACGAATAAAAACGTATGTTTTCTAGAAGTTTCATCAAATTTTATGTGAATGACATGTTTCACCTGTCTAAGTCATTATCAAATGTCATAATGCCTTAGAAAGGCGAAACATGTCATTCACATAACATATAATAAAAATTCTATAAAACAAACGTTTTCATTCGTATTAATTTTTCAAGAAAAAATATAAATTAAAGAGATTACATTTGATAATTAATACGAATGAAAACGTCAGTATTCTAGAAGTTTTATTATATTTGATGGGAAAGACATGTTTCGTTTCTTAGGCATTATCAAATATACATTTGATAATACCTTAGAAGGGCGAAACTTTTCATTCCCATTAAATATAATAAAACATCTTAAAAACTGACGTTTTCATTCGTATTAATTTTTTAATGTGGAGTTTTGCATCAAGGAAACAATAAATAAATGAAAGAGATTACATTGGTTTTTCATCAATAATTTTTCATTTGTCAATTTAATTATTCCGTTCCTTATATGTCAATATTTGGTTTGCAGAAAGTAATTATATGAAAACATCCATATATACAAAATATGGGGAAAAAATCTAATATTTAGGAACTCTTTATGAGGAAAAAAAAATTCAGTAGGTGTACAGGGGATGTTTTAAAAGTGTAAAGTGGGGTGAGCTGGCGCGGGGTACAATGGCCACACAGCCATCTGGCACTAATTCAACCATTAACTAATTTAATCTGTACCCCCATTGATTGTCTGTTGAACATTTCGTAATTTTTGTTTACAAATATGTTTGCTCGCGGGGCCGACACATAAAGTACACCTATGTTAAGCGAATGTTTTGTATTGCATTTATGGTCGGCAATGCATCGACAATGTAACATTATTGCATTTTGAATAAAAGGCGAAATGTACACTATAATTTATCATTACTATTATTGTATTTTTGATTAGTTTATATAAATGTCGAAGATAATTTGAACAAGCATTTAATACACTTTATTGATAATGCTTCTAAAATATCTAAATGCGCATTATATCAATTATATAATTTATAATTATGAATGAAAACATCTGTTTTCTAGAAGTTCTATTATGTTTTATGGAAATGGCATTATCAAATGTTAGCAAGACAAAACATACCGTTCCCATAAAAAATAATAATACTTCCAAAAAACAGACGTTTTCATTCATATTAATTAACTAATATTCAGTTTTATATGATTGTTCAAGAAAACCTCTATGTAATTAATAAAGTTGGAATACATAATTCTTTCTTCTTCTTATCCTATCACACTTCAGTGGTGCATATGGCCTCAAGGAGCCTTCTCCACCCGACACTATCGCATGTCTGATGCCGTACATCATCCCAAGTGAGGCCTCCTGCTTTGATCTTATCCCTTAGGGCTCTTCTCCGTGTGTATCTAGTCTGCCTTGCTTCCTCTTTCTACCAATAGGAGACCAGTCTAGTGCACCCTGAGCGATGGAGGCTGGGTTCCGTCTCAGAGTGTGACCATCCACAGCCATTTGCATCTAGCGACTTGTTCTCTAATTGGGTTTTTGCCTTCCATGGTTCAGAGAACGGTATTTGACACTGTTTGGCACCTATTTATAAACACCTGGAGTTTTCCAATGACGTCCGCGCTAGTATACATAAGAAGAGCGAAATATTGAATGAAGAAAAAATGCTGAAGTTATTATTAGTTAACGATGTGAATGGAGCATGTTTAATATGGTAAGTCGAAAAATGAAAAAACGCGACACAACCAAATCAATCAAATTGTATATGTCGGCCACGGGGTAATCGGATAAATTAACGTGCATGCATGACACAATGTATTAATTGTGAAGGAGTCGAGTGAAGTATGTCATAATAAAACAGCGCTGCGGTCCAAGAATAAAAATATAAATAATACAAATGAAAACGTCTGCTTATTTTAATTTATGGAAATTACATGTTTCGCTTTAAAGGGGCGTTATCAAATGTAATTCATTATCAAATGTATTTGATAATGCCTTAGAAAGGCATTATGTCAATTCCATAAATTATAATAAAACATCTAAAAAGAGACATTTTCATTAGTATAAATTATTTAATATGAAGTTTTACAACATTGTTCAAGAAACTAACTAACTAACTAACCATCACGCCGTCTCCCCGAAGGGGTTAGCAGAAAGAGTGGACTGCCACACTTTTCTTTCCTGACATATTTCTCTCGCTTCCTCAACATTCATACATCGTGTCATGCACGCGCGTCGATTTCTCTGACTCCTCACATGGCCGACATTCAATATTTGATTTATTTGATCGTGCCACGTTTTCCTCGGTCTTCCTCTATTTCTGGTTCCATTTACATAATAAACATTTTTTTTTTTCACCATTCTTTCTTCAATCATTCTTTTCATGTGTCCGAACCATCTTAATGATCTTTTCATTATTTTGTTCATAACACCATCATTCAAACCGCCTTCACTTCTTATATTTTCATTAGACACTCTATCATACACAAAGTATCTACACATTCGTCTAAGAGATCTCATTTCTACTGCATTTATTCTACTTTCATCCTTCTTTTGCCAGTTCCATGCTTCGCTTCCATACATAAGGAAAGAAACAATAAATAAAAAGATATATGTGTTTTCTTTTGTGTCACTTTCTGTAATTTTGAATATATTTTTCAATGCTTATTATTAAATAAAGTTAAAATATTTGAATAAATTCAACTTATACCATTGCGCTGATTCAATTTCATTTATTTCAATGTGACACTTGAAAATTTAGAAGCAAAACAAAACTGTTTTATCTTTATACAATCTGCGATTTGTAGCTTTTATTATGGTCAATACACTGTATTATAGAATATTTAAACATATATACTATAAAAAGCCACAATATATGAATGCGTATAACCAGTATAAATAAAAACTCCCATGACTAAAATCAGATTTGTTAGGTACTCGACTGCCCTTATCAAATTCTAAAAATAATCTTGCATCCGTCAAAGTTGCCCGTCGACCAAAGTTACCCTTACGCATTCCGCATTAAAGATTATTATTGCGTATTTCGATCAAAGCGCATAGCAAGATTTGCGTGCACGTTTTGAATTGGCGGGTAAGTGTTTTCAATATTTAAACAGGCATTATTTATTTATAACATTAAGCTTTGGTATTGTTTGATATTTTTAGCGATACAAATCGGGGGCCTAGCATAAAGGAGGGCTTAGGCCCGCGTTTCGTTGGCGCTATTCACGATACGTTTATCGCGAGCGAGAGATCGCCAAATCTCTTCACGTCACTAATTCCATTTGAATGGGCATTGTAGGTCCGCGGCGGTTACCAAACTCGATAATTGATCCCAAGCATCCAATTCCAAGATCGCAATCAGTTACGAATCTCGAGCTCTCGCTTTAGTTGCGAATCTCGGGAATACAAACTGTTACCTTCTCAGTGATTTGTAAGTAGATTAGGTCATATAACCTATTGATGTTCGATATTTAAAAAAAACACCTAACTAATCTTCTAAAAATTCTAAATAACTTATATTTTGTATGAAGCACTCAAAAAATAATTTTAAAAAATAGTTCATTGTTTTGGCCGAAACACTATGATATCATTATTACTGTTAAAAATTAAAACACCGTTATAATATCGCAATTTCTTTTTATTCACGATGAGTGTCGCGACAACTGTTTTGCCAACCGATGTGGGCTTCATCAGATGTTACAATAAATGTTTATTGTAGCACCTGATGATGCCAACATCGGTTGGCGAAACAGCTGTCGCGACACTCACAGTGAATAAAAAGAAATTGTGATATTATAACAGTGTTTTCAATTTTAACAGAAATTAATAAAAAAACATTTAATTTAACATTTAACGAACAAGTCGCCAGACGCAAATGGCAGTGGATTGGTCACACTCTGAGACGGAACCAGCCTGCATCACTTAGGGCACACTAGACTGGTCCCCTATAGGAGCCACCTGGAGAAGAGCCCTGCAGGATGAGGTTAAAACAGCAGGCCTTACTTGGGATGATGTTAGGCATCAGGCATGCGATAGAATCGGTGGAGAAGGTTCCTTGAGGCCCTATGCACCACGGAGGTGTGACAGAACAAAAAGAAGAAAAATGAAGAAGAGACACCACTTTACATTTGTCAAAACCAAATTTCGCTCCCGCCGGAGCTTCGTCAGGGTTATAAAACAAACTGATAAACAGAGTTTATTTTGTGACCCTGACGAAGCTCCAGTGGGAGCGAAACTGGTTGGTTTTGACAAAAATAAAGTGGTAAAAAAACTAGTAAAAGTGTTTTCAAATTATGTTTTTTTATGAAATATTGTAACTAATATTTTTCTTCTTCTTTCAGTGTTATGTTTGGTCCCCTCTACTTTGAATGTCACTTGAGAGTAAGCGTCTTTGTCTCTGGCAGCTCGAAACAGCTCCTCAACGGTCCTTAAGCTAGTCCAGTCCCTTATGATGTGGAGTCAGGAGATTCGCCTCCTGCCGACACCTCATTGACCCTATGTTTGGCCCTCTATGATCAGGTGCAGAAATTCAACTTCAAATAATTCTAAATAACTAATTTATACGATATTTAAACCTATTTACTTATTTGTTTTTCGTAAATTGTATAATGTATTTTGAGGCCATTAAGAGTACGATGAGAATCTATAAAGCATGCACAAAACCAATAATAATATATGACGTTGAAGCAAAGGCAAACACAGTAAGGACCAAACAAGTTTTGAGGGCTTCCGAGTTGAAGACACTGAGGACGATAGCAGGCATGACACTGAAATATCGCTTGAGGAATACCAGAATAAGAGAGATATGTGAGGTTTCGGATTTTATAAGATGGAGCAGACAGCGAAAAAGGGACTGATACGGTCATTTTCAAAGAATGGACACACCACCAGACTCCCCTATATGGCACTACATAATCAGCCGCACGGGACTCGTTCTTGTGGAAGACCTTCTATAAGATGGAAGGCAGCTGGGAGCTACCTCATAGGAGAAGCAACACTCTGGAGAACAGACCACATAGGTAATATATAATGAAATTAATTGAAATTACACAATAATTTTACCGGGTGGTATTTATTCATATTGGAATGTATAAAAAGCATGTTCTTTGGAATCTTGGATTTATCCATATCTGTTGGTATATTCTTCAACCAACGTTTCGGAGATCGTTCAAAACATAAACTATGTCATATATATGTATGATATGTTAGGAAATAAATACTTTATTAGAAAGTAAATTAGAAACATCTTAACCGCATGTTTTTAAAAAAATGCCATTCCATTTTCTATTTATCAAATTCAAACAATGGAATGACCGGACGAATTTCAAATGTAAGCTCACCGCGTCAATTCTGGCAGAAAATTATTAATGCGTGAAAAAGCTTTGGCATTCATAGTGTATTTATCTGGTCCTAAACATTCTATGAAAAACATTGAAGGAGATTAAATTCTGTGTTATTCGTACGTAGAGAATGCCCCAAATAAATCCGTACAGTTTAATTATTTTCAAAATAATACGAGTAGGTATATATGTTTTGAAAATCGAACGATTCACGGATTATTTTTAAGTGAAGCAAAATTCAAATGAGAAATGAGGGAATATATAATTACAGAAAGTTTATAAAGAAAAAAATGTATAACTCACGTTGTATTTAACTTGCTCCCAATATAAGAGCAATATAAAAACCTTACGAAGCTAGGGTGCAAGCGAAATGGCAATGGGAAGGTCACGTAGCCAGAAGCTCATATGAAAAGTAGACAAGAAGACTGCTGACTTGGAGACCGTGGACGGCAAAGAGAAGTGGCAGGGTGACCGCAACTACAGTGAAAGGATGATCTGAACAGACACATCGGAATAACCTGGATGCAGTCTGCACAGGACAGAGTGACATGGAAGCACATGGAGGAGGCTTTTGTCCAGGAGTGGACGGGAATAGGCTGATGAAGAAGAAGAAGAAGAAGAAGAACAGTGTGGCGATCCATCATATCTGGCTAACCCTCCGGGGAAACGGCGTGTTGGTTAACAGTTAGTTAAATGGTTTATATATTATTATAGCCCGTAACGGGGCGAACATGTAAATAAATGGATTTTATACAAATTATAACAAAAACCTATCTAAAAAAGCTAGAATGGCAGTGCACAATGGTGTTCTTCTACCGACCCTTATGTATGGAAGCGAAGCATGGAACTGGCAAAGGAAGGATGAAAGTAGAATAAATGCAGTAGAAATGAGATCTCTTAGACGAATGTGTGGATACTCTGTGTATGATAGAGTGTCGAATGAAAATATAAGAAGTGAATGCAGTGCGAATAATGGTGTCATGAACAAAATAATGAAAGGATCATTAAGATGGTTTGGACATATGGAAAGAATGAATGAAGAAAGAATGGTAAAAAAATTATATGTTAATGATGTAAATGGTACCAGAAATAGAGGAAGACCGAGGAAAACGTGGCACGATCAAATAAATCAAATATTGAATGTCGGCCATGTGAGGAGTCAGAGAAATCGACGCGCGTGCATGACACGATGTATGAATGTTGAGGAAGCGAGAGAAATATGTCAGGAAAGAAAGGTGTGGCAGTCCATTCTTTCTGCATACCCCTTCGGGGAGACGGCGTGATGGTTAGTTAGTTAGTTAGTTAGTCATATTTCTTTGATTTTTAAGTATCAGATATATACTCGTATATGTCTGAAAAATTACAAATACCTCAATATTGTAAAACAAGATTTTTTTTCAATTTAAGATTTAAAAAGTTGTTTTACTTGTTTACAATAATTTGATATGTAAACGGTTTATATTTTTTTAACTCATCCGGTACCAGTGTAACTGCAACCGTTCGGATTGCGCTACATGGTAATTGAGCATGAACATCGCGTGTATTGAATTCCCTTGCAATCTGTACAAACATATTCAGTTTCAATATAAACATCTCTTTTTGAAAACCCGACCCGACATAATTGGTGAAATTCACCTCCTTGCATTTTCATTACATGCTTACACCTTTCTCCTTCTATGTATAAAAGATTCATATTCTGAAAGTAAAATTATATGAAATGTACTTAATACAAAATAAGGTACAATGCTTCGTACTTTCGTACGAAGTACTTTATTTTAAGTATGGCATTATTAAAAATAATTTTACTGTTAAAATTTAAAACACTGTTATAATATCACAATTTCTTTTTATTCACAGAGAGTGCCGCGACAGCTGTTTCGCCAACCGATGTTAGCACCATCAGGTGTTACAATAAACTCAATTATTGTAACACCTCATGATGCCAACATCGGTTGGCGAAACAGCTGTCGCGACACTCTCAGTAAATAAAAAGAAATTGTGATATTATAACAGTGTTTTAATTTTAAACAGTATGTATAATAATGTTGAAGTATCATAGTTTTTCGACCAAAACAATGAATGAACTGTTTAAAAATAATTTTAACATACGTTTTGATAAGAATTGAATGGTGTAAAATAACTAAAAGCAAAAAATAATGTAAATAAAAAAAAACTAAATTTTTTTTTTTTAAATGTACATGTAGGTGAATTTCAGTGCGGTTAAGGCTTCGACCGGTTTCGGAATTCGATACTCTTCTAGTATCTCACTAGAAGATGGCATCGAGTTGCTGAAACCGATCGAAGGCATGAACCAAAGTGGAATTTAACTAAATATACATTTTAAAAGTTTTTTTTTTTACCCACACAAAAAAGTACCAGAGCCTTCTTTGGACGTCTGATATGAGCGAACTGCGAACTGCGAGCTTTAGCAGGGAAGACTCTCGGGGACAGAGTTAAAACTATTAAATAAGACATACCTGTTATACGGAAGACATCGAGATGGGGGCAGTACTGGAGAGACCATGAAGATTAGAAGATGGGTGTGTTTTCCCACAATATATCCGTTAGACATCACGTGCCAGGAAGACCACCAAAATAATATAAAGATTTCTGGTGTTCCACTTTCCAAGAGAATGAACAGGCCAATTTCCTAGAATAAAAAGAAAAAAAAATTTAAGTAAATCCTGGAATATAAAAAGGGAGATTTTCTTTTCCAACAAATATTTTTCCACACAACTAACTTCAACCGATTGAAACCCAGAACGACTTTCCGGCTATCCTTAAAAATCAAAACTTGCGACTGACATTTCAGGAGATGATTACCAGCATCATTAATAAATTAAAGACACGAAATAAATAAAATAATTGTGAACACAGTGAATATAATAAAAAGTCAATGTAACAAAAAGTCTCCTAAGAATCACAGAAATGAAAACTCTCCGATCCGTTGCGGGAACGACACTCCGAGACAGAATAAGAAATTCTGAAATAAGAAAGATCTGCAATGTAGAAGGTATCGTGCAATGGGGAAGACTGAGAAGACGCTACTAAAGAGAGATCATGGGGAAAGAGCAAGTTCTGAAAGAGTGATAAATATAGTATCAATAGGAAATCGACCTGTAGAAAGACCACCTAAAAGAGGGCGAGACAGTTGAACATCTGCATCCCAGGAACAGGCTCCGAAAAATAACAGGACACAGTTCTAAATAAAACAAAAGAAGAAGAAGAAGACAGTGAATAAAGTGAATTTCATATTTCCATAGGCTTAAGCTACATAAAGTGTATATAATTATTATTTTATAATACAGATTTTTTAAATTTTTATTCTCCCCATGGTTGTACCCTGAATATTCCGGCTGAGGTTTTTCATAGTTTCTTCAGCTGTGATGTGAATGTCGGAACATATATACATACATAGATAGCCCATGGACCCCAGAGCTTGATTGAGTCAGGATCAGGCCTGGGTCCCTTTTGTTTTTCTTTAATCACAAAACCCCAGTAACGTAAGTCCCGCAAGGACCAGGGACGGGCCTAGAGTTGAGAAGCTGACGAAAGGCGACGTCCGCCTATAACAGCTTCGGGAAAGCGGTGGGAATCCTCTAAGTCAGGCTCATATAATCACCAACAAGGATCATAATATTTTAAACTAGTAAAGAAAAAAAACTACAACCTTTGTTTTATGTATCACAGACAATATCATGTATGCACTGTACAAAAATTTACATGAATGAATCGATGTGAGCTGTTTGAATGTGTGTAATCAAATTCCTCTAAATTTAGAACATTTTTATGAATTCCTTAATGCTAAGTCCCGTATGCGGTAAATATTTTCATATGAGAGTAAACAATATTTTCTTCGGCACGTGAGATACCTTTGTAGCCTTATTGAGATTTGAACAGGTGCCCGCGCTAACGAGACTACGGCATGTCACCATTATGAAGAGGACACTTACAATGTCTTCTATGGGAGACAGTTAATCCAACAGTATCACAAGCTTCGATATTCAAATTCAAATGGAATTCTTTTCATCAATTTATTCTTTAACCTACCCAGAATAGATAAAAAGCACGGTGATCCGAAAATTTTGTGACGTATATATTTTCACATTTTTATTGTTTACGTGTGTTCGTAAACGCCATTGTTTCTGATAATTACATAATGTAAAAGAAGTATTTATGGTTATTGAATTTCAGGATTTTTATTATCCAATTTCAACTTAAAGTTGTCATCGCAAACAAAAACCTATCCAAAAAAGCTAAAATGGCAGTGCACAATGGTGTTGTTCTACCGACCCTTATGTATGGAAGCGAAGCATTGAGCTGGCAAAAGAAGGATGAAAGTAGAATAAATGCAGTAGAAATGAGATCTATTAGACGAATGTGTGAATACTCTGTGTATGAAAGAGTGCCGAATGAAAATATAAGAAGTGAATGCGGTGCGAATGATGGTGTAATGAACATAATAGAAAGGATCAAAAGGATGGTTTGGACATATGAAAAGAATGAATGAAGAAAGAATGGTAAAAAATTATATGTTAACGATGTAAATGGAACTAGAAATATAGGAAAACCGAAGAAAATGTGGCACGATCAAATAAATCAAATATTGAATGCCAGCCACGTAAGGAGTCAGAGATTTATTTGTAATGTTTTCTTCTTCTTCAGCCATCCCTCCACTATTGAATGTAGGCCTCTTATATATATATTTTTTAATTCCTCTCGTTTTTAGCTTTCCTTATATACCCCTTTATAGCGACTGGGATAACATCATCAGCCTAATATTTTTAAGGTTGACCTATTGCTCTCTATTTAACCCACGTTCTCCATCTTAAAACTCGGGATGCAAAACAATTGTGATACGTATAACGACAGTGTTTCAAAATTAAAATATTTAATAATTAATGAATAAAAATGGATGCCAATACACATGCTTACGACTTCGTTTTCTCATGGCTATTCAAGGGTACCCAATACAATAATACATCCACGCATAATATCGAAGTGACCTTGACGATCTACTAATAAATTTATTTCACAATTCATATTCGAAGAATGATTTTCGTAAAACATATTGTATTTGGTACCGACTCATTGTGAAATACGTAATAAATCTATGGAGTGACAGATAACAAAAAAAGTATATTAAATAGTCTGGCCTAATTTATGATTGTGATTAATGTTATTTCGGCGAAAATCAGTGAAATAAAGTACAGAACAGGAAATTTAATATAAAATGTACCTCCGGCATTATACGGACGATTCTAGACTCAGTGTATTAAATTTACACAATTTCCTGTACAAATTATTATTTGTATTCCATTTTGACTGTGATATTTCGAAATATGATGGAATTATGTATTCGTCTCTTCGATAACAAAGAATCAATTGTGAACGAAACACATTTCTTCAAATCATTTGAATCAAAGCGAAGCAATTTTATTAATGCCAAAACAAACATTTTTTTGTTATTCCATAACTTTGGCGGCTATAGGAAAGCTTTCACGGATAATACGAAAATTACACAAGGAAAATTTATCCAAACCACGCTGCTGTCTCCTCTAAGCACACTGCCGCGTGGCCAGTGGCGGCTCATTCAAATATAAGTTATATTAATATTAAAAACTTACTAACTTATTAACCATCACGCCGTCCCCCCGAAGGCGTAGGCAGAAAAAATGGACCACCACACTATTTTTTCCTGATATATTTCTCTAGAATTTTCAACATTCATTCATCGTGTCATGCACGCACGTTGGTTTCTCCAGCTCCTCACGTGGCCGACATTCAATATTTAATTTATTTAATCGTGCCACGTTTTCTTGGATTTTTTAAAACTTATTTATTTATTCATATAATATAACAGTAATATGCAAATACATAACATATTAGATGCTTCATTTAGATGAGTAAAATTATATTTTCCTCGGTCTTCCTCTATTTCTAGTTCCATTTACATCGTAAACATATACAATTTCTTAAGCAATTTCTTTATTTTTTTAGATCTCGGCCGTGCTGGAGGATGTTCGGCATTTTGTCCCTGATTTTGTCTCCGACAGCGACAACATAGATAGTTTTACCTACCAGCCGCCAGAACCAACCTGCCTCTGGTGGTACCGGTGGGAAGAGCAATTAATCTGATGAACGCGGCCTCCTCGGAGGCAAATATTCTCATGTGTTTCTGGTAGTATACTATACACAATATATTATTTTACCTGTTCTTAATAAATGCCTTAAGCCTTCATTTTGTAATGTCTATTGATAAAATAAACTGATTTGATTTGATTTATTCTTCCTTTATTCATTCTTTCCATTGGTCAAAACAATCCTTTAATTAGTATTTAAAATACTTATTATGATGATTAAAAACGCATATTTTTCGTTGACGCGATGCTAAAAATTAATCAAAAATATATATATTTTATAAAAAATATATATGATTTGTACAGAATATTTAAACGAAGGAGTAGACGCAGAACCTGAATGCTTATGTTTATAAATAAAAAGGTTTTAAGTTGCTGAATGTTCATATTATATCAATAGGAAAAATGAGTGAAAATTATCAATAATTTTCGGAGCATGGAAAATAAAGGCGACTTTGAGTTATTAAATATCGAAGGGCCGCCACTGTACATATTTAGTTCCATCAAATAATAATGGTTGACAATGATAGATTCACTTGCGGGCCGTCACTCAAAACAACAAAAGATGTAACATTTCCAAAACGTTCCGACTTCAGTACAAATGTTGCAACAATACGGCGTGTGTGTACCTCGGTATAAGGTAACAAGTAGCCGTGATGTGTTCTGTACACAATACCTAGATGGGGTTATAACCTCACAGTACCAAATACTAAATTTTTGACAATGGAATCAATTAAACTAATTGTCTGATTGAAGAAAAATATTAAATATTCACGTTACCAATTTTTTTTTAATTTTATAAAAACGTTAAAAATATGCTTGGTGTACTTTTATTTCGTGCAATAAAACTAGAGCGAAATATGAAATAACTAAACAGATTGGATTTAAAATGTCGACCATGTTATAAAGTCGTGCGTATATGACACGTTTATAGGAATGTAGATAACTCTAAAGAAGTAGGTATACTCGTATACCTCAAGATATGTTAGAAGAACGTGGTAGTATATTTTTTCTGTCTCCCTCTTTGATTTTATGAATTTTTTTAACTTACATTTTTTTTTAAATGAAGAAATAACAAATACCAAAATTAATTAATATTTTGAAAATGTTTACATTTAACAATAAAGTTTACATGGAATTATTTATTAGGTGTGACATAATTTTGATTAACAAATTTTAAATCGTTCATTGTTTTGACAGAAACAATATGATACTGTACATTATTAACTGTAAAATAAAACGCTGCTTGTAATATCATTTTTTTTCGTGACAGCTATTTGTCAAACTATGTTGACATTATCAGTTGTTAAAAAGCGTTTTAAAATTTAACAAATTTTAAATTTTCTTATAACCGAGCAACATCTATTGTGATGAAATCTTCCATACGAAAATCAGTCATTTTGCCTTATCCAGGACCGACTCTTTAACGTTAACGTTTTTTTCTATATATAATAAAATATTTTGAAAACAATTTAAAACTAAAATAATTAACCAATGATTTAACCACTAGCTCGTTTCCCAAACATGGGTGGCAGAGATAGTCCAAACTGATGAACCTCTTCATTAGTATGTATATCCAGACTCACTTTTAAAACCTGTCAATATTAATATAATAAATATTGTTTATATCATCCCTGAAGTATGGCAGCGAAGCATGGAACTAACAAAAGAAGGATGAAAGTAGAATAAATGCAGTAGAAATAAGATCTCTTAGACGAATGTGTGCATACTCCATGTATGACAGTGTCGAATGAAAATATAAGAAGTGAATGCGGTGCGAATGTTGGTGTTAAGAACAAAATAATGAAAGGATCATTAAGATGGTTTGGAAACATGGAAAGAATGAATAAAGAAAGAATGGTAAAAAAATTATACGTTAACAATCTAAATGGAACCAGAAATAGAGGAAGACCGAGGAAAACTTGTCACAATCAAATATTGAATGTCGGTCACGTGAGAAGTCGGAGAAATCGACGTCCGTGCATGACAAGAAGAATGTAGTGGAAGCGAGAGAAGTATGTTAGGACGGAACAGTGTGGCGGTCAATTCTTTCTCCGGAGAGACGGTGAGATGGTTAGTTAGTTGGTTAGTTAGTTTTGAAGTATTTATAATATTTGATATCATACATCTTCTTCTTCTTCTTCTTCCTCAGCCTATTCCCGCCCACTCCTGGACAAAGGCCTCCTCCATTCGCTTCCATGTCACTCTGTCCTGTGCAGACTGCATACAGGTTATTCCGACGTGTCTGTTCAGATCATCCTTCCACCGTAGTCGCGGTCGCCCTGCACTTCTCTTTACCGTCCACGGTCTCCAAGTCGGCAGTACATCTATAATAATCATACATCTATAATAAGCTATATAAAATAAACGTTGAGAGTGTTATCCCCCGCTTACAAAACCAAATTCAATTATATATTCATCCCTTTACCGCACTGTAATATTTCTCTCGCCGTGAAATTTCACTTTATTTAAAATGTGATTGACAGTTACAATAATAGCTCCATATTGTCACGGGTGAGATTAGGGGTGGGGGACGGATAGTGCCTACTAGTGACGGTACCTAAGTATTTGTGACCAAACACATATTGTATATATGGATAACAAAAATTTGATGCGTAATATGAATTAGATCTCTGTTTATAAAATTTAATATTTTATACATTCCGGTCGGTTTTTTATTTAATTTTATTAATTTATTGAATTCTCGAAGATTTAAACTACATTTCTTTGCAAGAACATTTTCAAATAACTAACTAACTAACTAACCATCACGCCGTCTCCCCGAAGGGTAGGCAGAAAGAATGGACTCCCACACCTTTCTTTCCTGACATATTTCTCTCGCTTCCTCAACATTCATACATCGTGTCTTGCATGCACGTCGATTTCTCTGGCTCCTCACGTGGCCGACATTCAATATTTGATTAATTATATCGTGCCACGTTTTCCTCGATTTTCCTATATTTCATGTTCCATTTACAACATTAACATATATTTTTTTTACCATTCTTTCTTCATTATTCTTTCCATGTGTCCTAACCATCTTAATTATCCTTTCATTATTTTGTTCATAACACCATATTTCAAATTGTTCCAATATGAGCTATGTTTGTCACAGCCTTTTATGGAATTTCAAGAAAATGTTCCTTTTTTGATACTAAATATTCATAAATAGGCGAACAATTAATGATATGATGTTGCTTCACAAAATCATTCACTTCAAAATAGACAACTCCGAACTTCTTAGTAAATTATTACTGAATACCCCTATGCTTCGCACAAGACACACTGCAAACCAAATATTCCACCTTCCTGCTTATCGGACTAACTACGCTCAGAGTGCGGCGGTGTACCGGACGTGCGACACGTACAATAAGTGCTTTAGTAACATCGATGTGTTCCTATATTATTATTCATCTTAATGAAAGTGATTTTAAAAAAAATGGTTGGAGCAACCCTTCGGGGCGAATGAAATTAGTTACTCTATTTTTTTTTCTTTTCATGTCTTTTTCTTTTTTCTTTTACATTTTAAAATTATATTTTATTTTTAATTCATTATTACTAATAGTTTTCTCTTTATCTTATCAAAGTGTTACTTTATTACTCTTATATATTTAACCTTATGTCAGTTGTTATATAATATTTATGGTAGCATGTTATTGGCCTTGTTTTGTTGTCTCTATGTGTTTATACTCATATACTGTAATTGCTGTTTGTTACCCTCGATAATAAAAAAATAAAAATAAAATAAAAAATATGTGGAATTTACAGCAAGAACAAATTGTTTACAGCAAAAATAAACTTATCGAAAAAAATATATAATGAAAGTAAAATAGAATAACAAACCAATTAAAAATATTATTTTTAAAACAGGAATATACTCGTATTTTTTAAAACAGCACAATCAGAATTGTTCATTTAATTTGTTTTAAGAATTTTTTTTTTAAAATTGAAAATGGTTTTGGTTTACATTGATTTTATTGTATTTATATACTCGTATATATATATATATATATATATGTATATATATATATATATATATATAACTTATATATATATATATATATATGTATATATATATATATATATATATATATATATATATATATATATATATATATATATATATATATATATATATATATATATATATATATATATATATATATATATATATATATATATATATATATATATATATATATATATATATATATATATATATATATATATATATATATATATATATATATATATATATATATATATATATATATATATATATATATATATATATATATACATATACATATATATATATACATATATATATATATATATATATATATATATATATATATATATATATATATATGTATATATATATATATATATATATATATATATATATATATATATATATATATATATAATAATAGTGACAAATTGTTTGTTTATAAAATAGTAATTAGTAGTTTGTTAATAATTAATAGTGACAAAACAAATTTGTCACTATTATACGAGTATGTATAATATATATTTTTTTGTTAATAATAAAAAAATCAATGTAAAATCAAAAAAATAAGCTCGTTTACACTTTTAAAAAATAAGCTCGCATACTCGTACTCGTAATATCATGGAATTTTACCAAGTTATAATAAAACCAAAACCATTAATGAAGTTTTATTACCTACGGACTGATGGGGTTGGGGTTGATATAGTATATATTACTATTTTTACAACAAACCTCCCATGATCCCGTTTATCTTGTTTTCATCTTAAATCTGCCTCAAATTAGTTATCAACTCCGATTAATCAGTGCTGATTAAAACGCTCGTTTTCATTGAAGCGAAGTGAGATTTGCGCCCCAAACATTTTTTCACAACTCTGTCAAAAGGGTAGGTGGACGGAATAAGGGGTATAAATAATAAATTGAAAAGTCCCAGTACAGAGCGGGGTATCTAAACAAAGGGTTTGTAGCCACCCTTGTGATGTCGGATAATGCCATAGTTGTCACCCCAAATCACGGCGCAAGGAGAGTCGGACGCGTTTGTAAAACTCGACTTCACTTTGCCTCATTGGGACATTATTCCTAATAAACGCGAAGTGTTTAGTATTTTCACTGAAGCATCTGCTTGTTAGTAATTAATGATTGTGAAATAACAAACTAACTAACTAACTAACTAACCATCACGCAGTTTCCCCAGGGGTAGGCTGAGAGGATGGACCGCCATACTGCTCTGTCCTGACACACCTCTCGAGCTTCCTCCTTTGTAGCCGCCTTTCAATATTTGATTAATTTGGTCATGCCATGCTTTCCTTGGTCTTCCACGGCTCCTCTCTCCATCCACACACTACTTGTATACAACTCGCATACTCGTTTATTCATTGCATGCGTCCAAACCATCTCAGAAATCCTTTCTTAATTATGCTTATGACGCAATCATCTGCCGTACATTTCTTCCTTATTTCGTCGTTCGTTGTTTTATCATATATTGTTTTCGCACATTATTCTCAGTGATGTCATTTTTACGGCATTTTTCCTACTTTCATTCTTCTATTGCCAGCTCTAAGCTACATTTCTATACATAAGGGTTGGCACTAGAACTCTATTATGTTCTGCCACCTTTGCTACAGTTGATATATTTTATACCTTTGAGAGCGCCATTTTATTTTATTCCCAGCACCGACCCTTCTTTCGATGTTTTGCTAGTTACGTAATAATTATTTGATTGGATTTAATTTAATTTAAAAAAAAATTAAATCCTGAAGACTGTCTTCGCCTCCAGTCGGACATCAATAATATTGTTAACTGGAGTCACAGTAATCAAATGCAATTCAATGTCTCTAAATGCGTTATGCTATCATTTACTAGAGCATTGAGAACTGTATATCATAGATACACAATGAACAACCAGCAACTGGCACATGTATCTACGATGAAGGATCTCGGAATCATCTATGAGAGTAGGCTGACTTTTCGTGTACATATCGAGAGGATTTGTGGCATTGCACTGAGGATGTTGGGGTTCATCGTCCGGACCGGAAGAGTTTTCAGGGATCCCAATGTGCTCAGAGTCCTATACAACGCATTGGTTCGGAGCAGGCTCGAGAGTGGTTCTGTGATATGGAGTCCTCACGAGGCGAGATATTCCGTTATGCTGGAGAGGGTTCAGAAAAAATTTCTGAGGTATCTCTACATGAGGGAGTATGGTAGTTATCCGTGGCTCTATCCCACGGCATTTCTTCTGGGAATTCTCGGAACCAATTCTTTGCAGCTTCGAAGAGATGGACATCTAATAACCCATTTCTTCAGATTAATTAGGGGATACTTCGAGAACTCGGCCGTACTGGGGGATGTTGGTATTTTTGTCCCCGATAGATATCTCCGACAGCGACAGCACAGATTGTTTTGCCTACCGGCCGCCAGAACCAATCTGCCTCCGGTGACACCGGTGGGAAGAGCAATTAGTCTGCTGAACGCGGTCTCCTCGGAGATCGACGTCTTTCATGTTAGTGAAAGTACGTTCAGGGGGCAAATACTATTGACTTTAGAAAGTATCTTGTCTTCCTAATGTCGAACCATCTCTAATGCGTTCCTGGTACTTTGTTATATTTTTATAATATTTTACCTGTACTTAATAGATGCCTTAAATATTTTCCTGTTTGTAATGTCTATTGAGTTAATAAACTGATTTGATTTGATTTGATTTGATTTGATTTTAATTTGATTTAACTTTGCAGGTCCAACGAATCTCTCGGTTAGGTATCCTGTCTCTAAGCGTTTTATCCACGATAGGTCGCAATGTTTTCATTTCTGCTATTTTTAGGAGATTATTTATTCTGACAGTGCCTGCTCTTGCTTCGATTCCGTAGGATATTATGGGTCACATTCGTTTCCGTGAAACCATCATTATTATTTTAGAGCGATAACAACGCGGAACCTTCCTAGGGAGAGAACTATAAGTCATTTAATCTCAAACAACTGTTAAATCAGAAAGAAATATTAATATTTACATAAGCAATAAGCACATCTTAATATTGTTTGGTTCGTCATCGCATAACATTAGTATGTACTTGTGTATTAAATATGATTCTAAATTTGTATTATTGTGTATTGATGTAAGTACTCGCATATAAAAAGTACTTATACAAGTACTCTAGTTTAAAAATATAGTAATTTTAGCAATTGAGGGAAGCCTGCCCACCTGGCGGCTAGTTAATTTTTTCATTCTTTTTTTGAAATCCAACAAATCAGATCCTCGCATGAGCTGTGACTGGATAACAAAACGCCTCACAATGTGACGTTGTCAATTTATTCAATCCTACCATTGTTGCGGGTAAAAAGCTCCCTTTCATTGTGAAGGCGGTAAATTCGGCTTAACAAACAGAATAACTCCTCTCGAAACTGGCTGAGTAGACCGAACTCGGCTTTCTAATTCAATTTTGATGATGTTACATAACTTTTCTCTTCCTTATAAATAATTACTCTTTATCGTGTAAAATTATATGAGTTAATACAATTCATATGGATCTTTAGAATAACAATAATTAATGTGAATAATTACAGAAAAAAAACATGAAATTTTGTTCAAGAGACAGATGATTCTATGAATTGAAACAATTCATACGAATCTTAAAAAGAATAATAATTCATATAAATAATTACAAAAAACGTTAAATATTGTTTAAAAGTGTAAATAAAACACCACTAAATTTGAATACGAATAAAAACGTCGGTTTTCAAGAAGTTTTATTATATTTTATGTGAATGACATATTTCGCCTGTCTAATGCATAATCAAGTATAGCGAAAAATCAAACGCGTTGTTATATATTTACACGAGATAAAGGAGCAGAACGCGGTAATTAAGGAAATACATTGTTCATAAAAACAAATTAAGGGATAAGCCCCAGAATACAAGAGAAGTATTACCAGGAAATAGCTAAATTTATAAATATATTATTAATATATGTAATGACTTCTAAGTGATATTATAATTGAAATCAGAAAAGAATTTCAGTGTTTAAAATAAAGTATTTCTGAGCAAGTAATTTTGCTAATTTTTAGTACCTAACATATTGCAAGGACATTAGGACATTATTTAATGTGGCAAGAATCAATCGCGTTTCTGTTTTTATAACAGTTGTATCAAGTCCTCGCGACAGTGACTATCACTTGAGAGTAGACATATCAATCTCTGGTAGCTCGAAACAGCTCCAGTTAAATATGACATATTTATGAAATCGTCATATTTGTAAACGTTTTATTTTGTTACAGAGTAGTGTCATGAAACGCTTTACTAAAGAATTATCATATGTAACAAAATACAATACATGTATAATGAAGTAGTGCTATATGTACGGAAACAGTATTACAACAACAACAACAACAAACCATCACGCCGTTTCCCGGTAAGGGTGAACGGACCACCACACTACTCTCTCCTGGCACACCTCTCTAGCTTCCTCCACACTCATACAGCGAGTCATACACGAACGTCGATTCTTTCGACTTTTAACATGACCAACCTTAAACATTTTATTAATTTGGTCATGCCATGTTTTCCTTGGTCTCCCTCGACTCCGTACTCCATTTACATCATTAACGTATACTTTCTTAACTATTATTTCTCCATCCATGCGCTCCATATTCCGAACTATTCATAATTTTGTTCATAATACCTTATTTTGCTCTTCATTCCTTTATTATATCAGCATTTGAGATTCCATCGTATATCGTATAAGCGGTCACATTTAGATTTTTAGATTTAAAACACGTCTTAATGCGCCCTTGAGGTGATTACATCACAAAAACGGCGCTTTAAAAGTTAGCATATTATTATTATTATTATCGTTCTATCACGCATACGTCTTAGGGACCTCATCTCTACCGCATTTATTCTGCTCTCATCCTTCTTCTACCAGTTCTATGCTTCCCTTCCATGCATTAGGATTGGGACCAGAAATCCATTGTGACGGCCGTTTTGGCTTTCATTGAATATTTTTTTTTACAGTATTACTTTTGCAAAAAGTCTAAGCCGAGAACGCGGCAAAGTCCAAACGCGTACAATATGTGTAAAAAACATACGGATGATTGTTCCTAATCTGCGCGCAGAGGCCACAAAGGCCTGTGAGAGGAGCAATGAATAATGTAATGTGCCCTCGACAATCATTAAACGTCATTGTTGCCAAATTATTCCCGCGGAGAGGCCCTCTACAGGGAGGGGGTGTCCCCAGATAGGCGAAAGAACGCCCGTGATCAAAAGTCGTATGGAAATGTTCACAATCGATTCTAGAATCAACTTTTCTTTACTCAATTGAGTTATTCGCCAAAGTTTAGGAAAATAGATACACAAATGAGGTATTCAAAATTATTCCAGACTTTTACGGGTTCTTGTACTCGTTTATTGTGCCCTGAAGTTTGTGGGATATTCGCATAATTTAATTTCGTTTTATAGTTTTGTATTATACCTAAAATATAATATTAGTTAAATCCTTTTTGGCATTATTTTTAATCCTTTTAATCCTTTTAAACAATTGTTATTCTTTTTCTTTGTAAAAGTAAGTGATGATTTTTAATGTTTTTCAATATGTCTAAATTATTATTTATTTTCTTGAACAATGGTGTAATACTCGATATTTCGCCTGTCTGCATTCAAATGTTTGAAACAAGTCATTCAAATAATTAATGTTTTTAATTTAAAATTCTTGGTTCATTTTAAATAATGAAAACAAAAAAAAAATACAAAATTTCTTTATTATTATGTATTTAGTGTGCTTCCACTTGTGTTTATGTTCGACCGGTTTCGGCTTGCTGCCATCTTCTGGTCTTGAGACCAGAGAATAATAAAGAAATTTGGTATGGATTCTTTTTTGTTTACATGTCACATAAGTTCTAATAAAACCTTTGGAAACCCAACGTTGTTATTCCTATTAATTGTTCAAATTATCTCACGTGAAATATAAAAGGATTTTCGACATTTTTTAAGCAAAGACACGTTTTCAATATTTTAGGAATCATTTACTTAAATCAACCATACTCAACCTGCGGCCCGCGGGCCGCATGCGGCCCGCCAAGCTTTTTTGTGCGGACATTTATTATCAAGGACATAATTTACAAAATCTGCCATTCTATACTTCGTATATCTTGATACATGAACAATACTAATCTGAAAGCTATTTTTGAAGAAAAAAGAGAGGAAAAGAAGTACATCCATTTTTGGAAATAAGTTCCTTAAAAATACAACACTGTAAAAAAATTGTGCTTTCCTGCTCCTCACGTTGTTTGCATCAACATATCTTTGTGAATCATCATATTCCAAAATGAAATATGCAAAAAACGTATACAGGAATCGACTTACTGATTCTCACCTTGATGACGTATTGAGGGTAGCATGCAGCAATTATGAACCCGATTTGTCTAAAATTGTTGAAAATTTATCTCAATGTCAAAAATCACACTAATTTTTAAATAAACGCCTTGATACATGTTACTTTTGAGTTTAACTTTTTTCGCTATTGTAATTTTTATGGAACCGTATGCTGATAATGATAAGTGATATGTACTATTATTATTCTGTTTTAGTTTATATTTTTTTAAATCTCAAATTGTTTTCCAAAAAATGGGGGGTGGGGGGTTTCATGATTTTTTTCTTCATACCAGTATAGTGTTGCGGCCCGCGTAGCTTTACAAATATATGTATGTGGCCCGAAGACAAAAAAGGTTGAGTATCATTGACTTAAATAATAAACCTATTTCTATTCATGTATATGTATATATTTATATTTTTATTAATTTTTGTAGAAAATTACTAAAATCAAACACTGAAAAATTCTAGTTATTTAGATTTCAATGTATTGCGGCATGGAAATTTGTAAGCGTAAAATTAACGAACATACGACTATTCATAACATTTACAGTATAACCAAGCGAGCTTAAACGAAAAATAAATATGTGTATTTAAATCCATATCAAATAGAATTTTTAATGAGTGCAATCCACAAATCCACACCTTGCATGTCCACACATTTCTTTGAAACAAAACTTGGTGAAACACATTTTAAAAGAGTTTTATTCATTACTCTGACAGCGAACATACATTTCCGCTGTCAATAGCAATGCTTTAACCATTGTGCAAAACATAAACTGATTCAAAAGGGTTGCTTTGAACAATCATTCCTATCTTTTATATTTCGCAAAGTTGTCACTCCGGGGGTTGGTTGAAGTGGGGGATGCTCCCCGCGGCGGGCGACGGGCGGAGGGGGTAGGAAGGTTAAGCTTAATACCCCCGATGAGGTCGCGGTAAATCGAGGGTGCTTATGGTAAACTAAGCGAAAAGAGATTTTCTAACCGATTGATAAATTGTTGAAAGTGCGTTCATATTGAATTAGATGATGCCAGTGAAGATAGTGGCTTCGGTTATGTGATATGCGTTAATTTTTTTTTAACTGTTATCACCATTTTTGAAACTGGTTACTGGATTAACGGATTAAGTGACCCCAAATAAATACACGATTTAATAGATAATATGATTATCTTGTACTACATTTTTATACTATATTTATAAATTAAATGGTTTTTTATTGTATTTGCTAAAAAAAAGAGTACGGAAATAAAGAAATATTATGTTATTTATCTTTTTCTTTTTTTATACACTTCGTTTATACAACACTTACACACATTTTTTTTTTTAATTACACAGACATGTTTCGGACAACCAGTCCTTTTTCAGTGACACATTTTATAAAGATACATACAGATTTAAAATATTGTAAAATTGTTCACATGATCAGACGGATGTTATAAAGATTTATTTTGGAACGTTTTGTAATATTTTAAATCTGTATGTATCTTTATAATATGTATCACTGAAGAAAGACTGGTTGTCCGAAACATGTGTATGTAATTTTTTTTTTTTTAATGTAAGTGTTGTATAAACAAAATATATAAAAAATAAAAAGAGAAATAAAGCAATTACAACACTAAGTATGGTGTATATAGAAGAAATATTATGTTGTTTAAATTACAATATATTTTATAAAATTGAAATTATACGAATTTATTCTTAAAGATTTATTATCATTATTGTAACTTGTTTTATGTTATGTGACAGACTGGTATCAACTAGGCTGATGAAACCGGTCAATTTAATAATATACCTTCAAGGGTAATAAATTCATAGAAATCTTTCCTTATGTTCAATACAGACTTGCAAAACGAAGTTTTAGTAAAAATATGTTATATTTATATTTTTTTAAACTACATACTTCGATGAGTTGTCGTCATTTTTATTACGTGCATGATTTAAAAAACCTTTTTTTTAATTAAAATGATTTGAATAATTTAAAATAATTGGGGTGAAATTTGAGATAATAAAAATCTTGTAATAATATATCATAAATATCAGTTCATGGGGGGGGGGGGGGAAATACCAATACTTTCTAGAAGATTTCATTTATTCTCATACGCGCACGTCAATTTTTCCAACTTTAGACATTGCCGACCTTTCAAATTTGTTTCATAATTAAATAAACCATTTGTTTGTTAACCACGAAACTATAATTATGTTTGACACCAATTGCTTTCGCTTGTACCCCTCTTCATCAGGACAATATAAAGACAGAATAAAAAAAATGGAGTCTTGCGGCCAATATCACACCTAAGGCTAGCTCGCACGTGGATCAGTTCATGTGGGACACTTTTTTAACATCATCATGGCATAAGCTACGAGCATCCCAACCATATTTAAACTACTGTCTCAATCATTGATATAAATGTGGCATATAAGAGAATATACGACACTTTTCACGCACATCTAACATATTTTACTCTACGATAATTAACATTGACAGTACAAAGCGTCAAACACTTTAATAATATGGTGTATGTGTGAATGTGGCCCATGGTGAAAAACTCAGGTCTTTATAAATAGGTGTCTCTTCTCAATATTCAAGATCTTTAGGACCTAAACTATGTTAAATGGCGTTTTCTGGGCCATGGCAGGCGAAAAACTAATCAGAGAACAAGTCGCTATGCGCAAATGGCTATGGATCGGTCACAACCTAAGACGGAATCCAACCTGCATCGCTCAGGGGGTTCTAAACAGGTCTCCTATAGGTGGAAAGAAAAAGTGAGGCAGACCTAGAGTCACCTGGAGAAGAACGCTGCAGGACGAGGTTAAGGCGGCAGAACTAAATGAAGAAGAAATGGTGTTATGCATCATGTGTGCGATAGAGTCGGTTGGAGGAGAATCCTTGAGGTTCTATCCACCACGGAGGTGTGACAGGGCAATAAGAAGAAGAATCAAATCAAATCAAATTAAATCAGTTAAAATTTAAGGAATCTATTGAGAACAGGTAAAATGAATTATATAATACCAGGAACGCGTGAGAGATTTTTCGACTCTTTGAAGACAATATACTCTCTAAATTCAAAAGTATTTTTCTTCTGAACGTAATTTTACTAATATGAAAGATGACGACCTTCGAGGAGACCGTGTTCAGCTCTTCCTACCGATGTAACAGAAGGCAGGTTGGTTCTGGCGGCTGGTAGGCAAAACATGAACAAACACAAAACAAAACATTGGGCTTGCTGGGGACCAATAGTTTGCAGATAAGAAGAGATGGGTGCACACTTACCCATTTTTTCAGACTTATCAGGGGAGAAGATCGACGTCTTTCATATTCGTGAAAGTACGTTCAGAAGACAAATACTCTTGACTTTGGAGAATATCTTGTATTCCTAATCTCGAACCATCTCTCATGCGTTCCTAGTATTATATATTTTTATGTTATACCTGTTCTCAATAGATGCCTTAAACTAAAATTGTTTGTTTGTAATATCTTTTGAGAAAATAAATTGATTTGATTTGATTCGATTTGAAAACAATATGATGTCTCTGTCGGAGATATCTATCAGGAACAAAAATACTAGCTTCTGATCAATCTAAAGAAATTATGAGATGCCCAGTTCTACAAAGCTGCAGAGAGTTGGACCCCAACATTCCCAAAAGAAATGCCATGGGATAGAGCCACGGATAGCCACCATACTCCCTCATGTAGAGATAGAAGAAGATGAATGTGACCCATGAATTTTAAATACTCATGAATGAGGTCCCCTCGAAGCGCTGGTAAAACATCTGCACAAATAACCGGACCATTATTCTCGATTCCGTGATTTTTAACAACACTTCCAGCCGTCTGAATGCCTAATTTCGCCCTGTGAATGTAACAATAATGATAAAAGAAGCACGGCATAATCCCCGGGAATACTTAGCACTTCAAACAGCCTCTCCGACCACAAAAGGAAGAATGGACGGAACAAAATCTTCATTTCGTCTAACATGGCAACTCGGCTTCCTACAAGACGTGCCGCACGGGGTGTCCCGAACCCAACCTTATGACGACAGTTATATTCATACCATTATCCATTTCATTCAATAAATAAAGAATAATGACAAAATTATGCATTGACTTTTGTATGTAGACTTCATACATCACGGATACACACCGCACAGATATCATAAATATTTACGCATTAATTCCTTAACTATATATTATAATATTCAAGTATTGATGATGTTAAATCGTTGCCCACAATATTAAATATATTACAAAATTACAAATAATCTTGAATTATTACGCCTGTCGACAACCTTCGTGGCCGAGTGGTAAGTACTTTGACTGCCACCCCGAAGGTTCCGGGTTTGATTCCCGGCAATGGCAGCGTAATTGTCACTCTGTCTTTGGTCTGATGCAGAATTCATGTGACAATAAAATGGCGATAGCTACCTGATTAACTACCTATCACATGTCACGAGATTCAATTTGATATACCCAATACATCGATTTGGCAAGCGCTGTAATGATGAAAAGAGCGATTCAACAAAATAATAATAATAATAATAATAATAATAATCGATAAAATATCAACAGCAACAAAAATGCATGATGCAATTTTATACATAGCACTAGTATTTCTAAAATAACAAATGTTGAAATCGCGTACTTGTCGAGTGTCATTCTAGAAATACTAGTATGAAATATGAATATTTTTATTCATTCTATTGTGTTTTTTTTTTATAATACATTACATAGGTAGGTATATTAATATATAGACGACTCAAATTAAAAAAACGCAATTGCATAAATATAATTATTTACAAATCATATTAGTATGAATAAAGTGATTTTTGTACATGTGTCACATTGGAAAAACTGGATCAATATAATCTAATCGTGTATCAAATATATTTACATAGTTTTTTTTTTACAAAAGAACTCTTATACTTTAAATCTATTCATTGCATAAGAAATTTTTTTCTTGAAATCGGTCACGGTTAATTATCTGATAGCCAGATAGAGAAATTTGTTTCTTGAAATCAGTCACGGTTAATTCTCTGATATCAAGATAGACCAGAAGATGGCAGCAAGCTGCCGAAACCGGTTGACGTTAAACACTAGTGAAAGCCCACTAAATATATAATACGAGTAATAAAGAAATTTTGAATTTTTTTTTCAATACTTAAAATGAACTTCTACCAAAAAATTTCAATTAAAAATATTAATGTTTTGATTAAATTATTATTCAGGCAAAAAGATTTTTAATTAACAAAAAAAAAATCATGCTTCAATTATTGGACTTGCATAACAAAGCAAACGCATTTTCACAGTTTGAAAAATTAATCTAATGAAAAATATTATAAAGAAGCTATATCCCATTGTTATTTATTACTCGATATCCTACATTTTCTCAACTAAATACGTTATATTTAGTAATACTATTATTTGTTTACTGATGTAAAACTCCGTGTAAAATTATGAGTATGAATGTAAACGTCCGTCTTATAGAAATTTAATTATAATTTATGGGAATGGCATAATTTGGTCTTTCTAACTAATTATTAAATATGATTTTAAGAATGTTTGAGAGGCAAAACATGTCAATCCCATAAACTATAATAAAACTTCTATAAAACTGAGTTTGTCATAATACATAAATTATGTTTTATATATAATTGCGTATTATATCAGACGCCTTGTTTATATCATCCATGTTTATTTTATCATCCTTCTTTTGTTTGAAAAGCCGACATAAATGCAAAGTTCTTTCTCAAAAGCACAATCAATCCTCTGTCTTATTTATCGGAACTAATCAAGCACATCCAGCCTTAAAGGAGGAAATAAATATTGACTCTTCATACATCCTGTAGAATAAAAAAGAAACCGAAATCTTAACATATTTATTGTTCGTGAGGTCCGGCTTTACTTTGAGCCAACACGAATCCCAGGTAGGTGTACCGGGAGTGTAATATATTGCGGCAGGGGTATAAAACTGGGGCCATTCAACGGCTCGGGACATTTATAGATTGTTGGGGGCATTCGAATTTATAGAAGGTGTAAGTTTGAATTAGATGGCCCGTGGTTAAGTTTACCACTGTTTCTCAAAATAGTGTAAATCAAATCACAGATAACGTAAAACTTCATATTTAACAATAAAAAAAACTAACTAACCAACAATGACACTATTTCCCCGAAGGGGTATGCAGTGAAAATGGACCGCCAAATTATTCTGTCCTGACATATTTATCTCGATTCCTCTATATATGCTTCGAGAATATCGTCGGTTCAAAGGTAAAACTCATTAAGTGACATTTCAATTTTTTCTCCTTTTCTTGTAACTTCCGCATCAGACTTGTGAATTCTACGTCAGAAAACAATCACCAAGTGTATTTATTAAAGAATAACAGTTATTATTTAATAAAAACACTTGGTGATTACTTTCTGACGTAGAATTCACAAGTCTGATATAGAAATTGCAAAAAAAAAAAAATCAAATGTCACTTAGTGAGTTTTACCTTTGAACCGACGATATAGTTAGTTAGTTAGTAAGTTATATCCGTCATGTAAAAAATATTATTTAAAAACATTTATTAAATAAAAATAAAAATGGTTATTTAGACTACATCAACAAGTTAATATTAAGGAAAATGTCTGTCTTCTGGAAGTTTTATTATGTGTGTCTTAAAGATAATAAAACTCCTAGAACACAGACGTTTTCATTCATATCAATAATTGAATATGGAGTTTTACATCATTGTTCAAGAAACAATAAATATTTTAACAAACTCTTGAGCATCACGTTATGCGGATTTATTGTCTATCAGCGTATTTGAAAATGGAATTAGTTATATTTACAGTTTTAGAAAGCTTGCTATTGGTCGCCAGAGCGTCTGGCCGTATACATCGAGAACGTCTTATATGGGACAATTTACAATTTTTAATAAATATTATATTGAAAAGGGTTTCCCGGGTGATGTGTTGGAAGATGCAGGAGATAAGGCGGAGGGCTGCCAGGATGTCTAGCAGTCCCTTTATGATATTACTATGACCTTAATTCGAATGTCCATTATGTTCCCCAAAGGATTATCATACTGTTTTATGGACAATATGTTGGTTCATAGAATATCCCAAACATTTTGTATTAAAGAATGGTTGTTTTATAACACGTTTATTAAATTATGCGTTTTATTCTTTGTGGTGCTTTATATATATTTTATTATATCTTATATTGTTTGTTAATTACAAAAAACAATTTATCTATAATTTAAAAAAATTGCGTTACTTGGATATTATCAGATATTTATCATGTTTATAATAGAAAAATTTAACGCCATTTATTCATGCAAAAAATGTGACTAAAAACCGTTTTAAAAAAATATTTTCTTATGTTCGTTTATTATAAAAATCAGTAAGTATTGTTCGAAGTGTGATTCGAAAATGAATTATTATGATCATTAAATAAATGTTGTATTTTACAGATCCGTATGTGTGTAAATGGAGCATGGAACTGGCAAAAAATTATAATTTAATAAATGCAATAGAAATTAGATCCATCTGACCAATGTGTATCAGTATATGTTAACTATAATGTCAACGCCAATGAAGAAAATAATTGAAAAAAAACGCATTATAACTAAAACAATTGAATAATAATTAATATTTCGTTTTGATTGTTCTTATTTAAAGTCAAAGTTTAACATTAGACAAACAATGTCACTATAGTAATTAACGCCTTTTTTAAGTAAGTACTTCAAACACACAAAATTAAAATCAATGGATCTTTATACATTAACGTTTTGAAATTACGGTCATTTTAAAATTAAAATAATTTTTTTACATTTGTTCGAATCCAAATATTCTATCATAACTATTAAAAAATCAAAATCTATTTCTTTCG
Source organism: Lepidostoma basale (assembly GCA_022606425.2). Classification (NCBI taxonomy): domain Eukaryota; kingdom Metazoa; phylum Arthropoda; class Insecta; order Trichoptera; family Lepidostomatidae; genus Lepidostoma; species Lepidostoma basale. The sequence goes on along the minus strand of JAHDVF020000294.1, from coordinate 1,908,121 downwards.
GTTAATAATCTGGAATTATAGTAATTTCACGACTTTATAATGTTAATTAATCTATGTGGTATTTCCGTAATTTTTTCCTCACAAGCTTATGTACTCGTACATAGCCCATATATCATTATTAATGAAACTTCAATTAATTTTAAGATTTAATAATTGTTATTACTTAAATATGTAACAATAAAGCTCTTATTTGTATATGTAACAAGGAACACTATCTGGTGAATGCGTCAAATAAATAAATAATAATCTTGGCGTACGAAAATGTTTCAGAAATATTTTTGATTCTTATAATTAATATGTATTACATTTCAAGTTTGCGTAGTCTCTTACCAGCGAGCCACAGTTTGGATGCGGAGGTGGCGGCCCCCATCTTGAGCCCTGACTGCTCCACAGGTCGCCACACTGTCTGGCGCAGGCACGTCAGGAATGCGACCCCCACTCAATGGGGATAACACATCTCACATCCTTCATAAATGAACAGAGATGAATTAGTTTTATAAACTTTTAAGTGTTTGTATTTAAAATAGTTGATACCTAACTGAAAGTTAATAAAAAAAATTCTTTAAATTTTTTGTGGTAGCAAAAAATCATTTAATTTTAATACAATTTATATCAAATGTTACATTAACATATGTATTTTTAAACAAGAAGAAGTATTTTTAAACAATAATGTTAAAAAAAATCACTAACTAACTAACTAACCATCACGCCGTCTCCCCGAAAGGGTAGGCAGAAATAATGGACTGTCACACTTTTACTGATGCGGCACTCCATCCTTCTTTTTTCGCTCCGCGGGAGACGCGGTGTGATGGGTTGCGAACCTCATCGCCACCAATAGGCATCTCCCGCGCAAAAGTTAAAAAATTCAGTCACTAAAAATATTAATTAATTAAATATCCCTATATTGCCCTACATAATCAGCCTCACGGGGCTCGTCCTCGTGGAAGACCTCCTAAAAGATGGAAGGACGTCCAGCTGGGAGTGCACCTCACAGGAGGAGCAAACTTCTGGAGAACAGACCACATAGGTCTACAGCAAGGAAGAGGGGAAAAGAGAAAAATTGTATATTATATGAAAATGGCAGTAAATTTTTTTTATTTCTTTCTCTCTTTGAGAAAAATCATTAAAGATTTTAATTTGTTTTTTATAGAGATTCGAAATTCCATAACAGATATTTAATACTGATGAAAATATTTTTTCTAGAAATTGTATTATATTTTATAGAAATGATATGTTATTACTTGCCAAAGAATTACCAAATGTTCATGTTAAAATTGAACTTTTTTTTCATCAATTAATCATAGATTTTTTATCATAACATAATTATGTATGATCAATTGATGAATTGAGAATTTTTTTATAAGATTTATTCATATTTCTTATATTCCTTTTTCATAATTATTATGAGATTTAATTTTTTTTACTTTTTTTACACAATTTACAATAATTCGGGAATCTCACATTTACATAATCTAACTATACTTTTTTTTAGATATACTTAAGGCGTTAACACTGTGGAATTCAATAATGATTTTTTTTTTATAAATATAAACTATATCGTTCTCCTGATGATGAAGGTGTAATACTTCGAAACATGTCGAGAAAAATAAACTCAAAAGTGGAAGAAACAGTGTTTGAATTACGAATTCTAATGAATTAAAACACTTATTTTTCCACATTTGAGTTTAATTTTCTCGACATGTTTCGAGGGCTTACACCTTCATCATCGGGAGAACGATCGAAGTACAACGGAGAACGAATCGGGAGAACATTTATATCGTTCTCCCGTTGATGAAGGTGTAAGCCTTCGAAACATTTCAAGAAAAATAAACTCAAAAGTGGAAAAAACAGTGTTTTAATTCATAAAAATTCGTCATTATGAAATTCCAGTGTCAACGCCTTAAGTTTATCTAGTGTTTTCATAAAAAAAAAACGTAAATATATTTTGATGTCACAATTTTTTTTCTGAGAGCTAGCTTTTAACCTAATTTTTATATTTTGATGCAAAATTTCTATATAAGCTGAATTTTTATTTGAAATTTCGACGAACGATATTCATCTCGAATAAATATTTTGAATACTCGTATATTTAAATCACAAGTCCTACTCTGTTAAATGTTAAGCTTCGTTTGTTATCATAGCATTATAACAGACGTTTTAAAAGAAACGGTATAAAAAACTCTATCTAGCACCTTGAATTAAGATAGAATTGTTTGATGTTCTGAGAACAAAATATTTTAGAGCTTTAGTTACAACTCCAGCCGAGTCTACCATCTAATGATAATATTGAAATCTCTTGATGGCAGTTCATTTTAAATAATAATTAAATAAAACGATGTTTTTCCAATCCCTTCTTCCGCTTTTTGTCTTTATTACGACAGAGACCGGTTTCGCCAGGCTACCTAGCTAGCTGCAGTCTGTCAATGCCAAATGGCCTGGCGAAACTGGTCGCTGACGAAATAAGGACAAAAAGTGGAAATATGTAGTTATTAAATAAACATCGTTTTATTTAATTGTTATGCAAAATATATTCGTTTAACATCTGAAACTAATATGAGTTTAACACATATAATATAGTTAAATTATGGATAACATATATGTTATGTGAAGGTTTAATCGATGTATCATGCTCATTTTAAATAATAATAAATTAACAATCACATTTCTCTCCCAAGTTATTTAAAAGCTGGTTTCGTTGATGTCGCTAACATCGATATACTGGCAGGTATTCCCGTAGGTATATATAAAATACATGCGTTGCTCCTAATTATATATTATGTATGTGGAAAATTAGTGATGATAATGATTCCTTACTGCTAGATGATCGCTCCTAGATGAACAAAAATGCAAAATAAATTTTAAAAATAATTTCATGTAATTTTGTAATCCAATAAAACAAAAGATGATTAATCAGGTACCTACTAGCTTTGATAACAATAAAAATTGGTCGATACAGCAACGTTAAAAAACGTTTATTTACTATGCTCTTTTTGGGTTTAACGTTGACATTCAGATAATAAAAGATATTTCTAAAATATCAAGGAATTTCATTTATAAAAACACCCAAATTCATAAAAAAATATCATTCATGATTTCACATTCCGATTCACACATTCATCAGGCGGCTCTCATTCATATGAAAATGTGCCAGTAATTTTCAAAAATCTGCCGCGCGCTTCGGACCCCCACTCCGCCGAAGACAGTTGACAATCGATGGGGGTCCAAGATGATGCCCACCTTTTTAGGCACAAAGGGGTCCGAGTGATTGAGCGCGGCGGAAAAAAATCGAACAGGAAAGAGTGAAGGAATAAAAGAAACTAACGCACCAAATTACAACACAATGGTCGGAGCCGCCCACTTCACACTGAACAAATTCCTAACCCCAAAACTCTTACATAAAAAAATCAACACAAACAATTCAAACCATAGTGTAAAAAAAAACATTCAATCCTTTATAAAATTTTATGGGATTCAAATTTTAAAACGCACACTTTTGTGAAGTACGTAAAAATATATTTTTTAAATCTAGAAACATTTCAATGTACAGGCAACCCGTTGGTCGCGGGAGATGCGTTCCGGACCTGGCCGCGATAAGCGAAATTCCGCACTCAATGGGGGATTAAAAAAAACATTTAAAGATTCTAAAAGACGTTTCATTTTTAAAATAAACATGAAATAACAATGTCATAATAAAATATTTTTTTCCGCTTTGCTAAAAAGAATCTAGATTTCCTTGTTTGGCTTCTCTACGTTTATTGTGTAAAATTTGTCTATAACCGTCTAATAATCCATTACAACTACGCTTTATAGCACTCACTCGCTCATAATCTTCGTCATTTTCTTCTAACAACTGCATGCATTGATTGTGAAGAGAAATGGCCTTTTCGATAATGTTAACACTTAATTTTGTAAACAGGTGTCGAGGCGTCATTTTCTTGGGAAATAGTATGACGGTCCATTTCCTGCAGCTATTTATTAGTTAAGGGTTCATCGTGTGATTTTAACAGAGTCTGAATGTCATCTACATCAACACCTTTTATGGCTCCGGAATTGGCTAGAAGACTAATATCTTCGACAATATTTTGAATTAAGCCGGATAAGTATTCTTGAAAATACCGCGTTATAACGAATTCGTACTCACCGGGGTCGCGATGAACGGGGGTTACCTGTACTTTTTTATTAAAATAAGCTGCAGTAAAAAGGGATGCATTATTTAGAAGAGCGTTAAATTTAAATAGTTTTTTTACATAGGGATTTAGTTCAAGTGCCTCGTTCATATTAGTATTTTGTTATTGTCTTGGTACAGATCTGACCCGAGTAATGGATGAGGGCGCATGGAGAAAGGTCACTAAATGACAAGCAGCCTTGAGCTTTTATCCTTTGACTCTTATACAATGGTTTGTTGTATGGACAGACAACATTGTTCTTTGATTCGGTCAAATTGTAAGGATTTTATTGTGGATTGTTTAAAAAGACATGTTCAAACTTTAAACGCCTATCACTGATTAAAGCATTGCTCGTTCAATAGCATCTGCTTATATTTTTATCTCCTTTATCTATACAATGCATGCATACATACCTCACACATCTTTATTAGTTTTGATTTCACAGATGGCATTCACTTCAAAATATATGGAAAGTATTCGTATAGCTTCCTTATTAGCTTGTAAAAAAAACTAACCTAGATCCTATCAAAATGCGGGTGTGAGTCGTAGGCAATGACAGCGAAATCCGCAGAGCGACTGGATACTTTTGATAGAAGGGTGCTGCGCAGAATTCTAGGACCTGTGAATGACGATGAAGGCTGCGAGTGCGGCATAATGACGAGCTGTACCATAATATGGTACATAAATATTATTTACAAAGCTCCTAGTCTCTCCACATAGGTCAGACTTAATAGACTGAGATGGGCCGGTCACGTGCTGAGGATGCCGTCATTGTAAACCCCAAAAAGATTACTGGAGTGGCACCCAGGTGGTGGAACACCACTGTGCACCATCTTAACTTTTTTTTGTATAGATTTGACAAACAACAATAAACCATCATGCCGTTTTCCGGAAGGGTTGGCAGAGAGAATGGAACGTCACATTATTCTAGTCATACACACCTCTCTAGCTTCTTCCACATTCTTAAAGTGAGTCATACACACACGTCGATTTTTCTGACTTCTTACATGGCCGACCTTTAAATTGACAACTTTTCACTTATAATTGAAATACGATAAGAAATAAATAATGGATTTTCACTTCTGCTAAATATCATTGTTTTTTTTTCAATTCATATCAATGATAAAACGTTTTAATTGGTGTTATTTTAGATTGGTGTTAAGCTTGCTCAATCCAAATTTCGTTTATTTGTTGCTGCAGAAATTATGTAAAACTATGTCTATTATTATATTTATTTTAATGATTCTTATAATGTTAGCCGCGATTCATCTTGCTGGGGCATTGGCAAATGACCTTACTCATTTAATTATTTGAGAATGCCATAACGAGGATACACTTGTGTTTAATATAAAATAAAAAAGCTTTTGGAATATGCTGAATAATTAACAAATATATTATCACATTATTACTCACGAAGGTTATCAAGTAAAAATTAATAGTTGAACCTATTTCAATTTTTTTTATATAATAAAACGATGTTTATTAACTACTTCCAATTTTGTCTTTATTTCGACAGAGACCGGTTTCGCCAGGCTCGCTGGCATCGACAAACTGGTCAAATAAAGACAAAAGTGGAAGTAGTAAAAAAAATCGGTTTTATTTAATTATTATTTAAAATGAACTTACATCAAGACATTTCAGTAAAATCATTTGATTATCTTTAAAACGTGTAAGAAAAGTATTTTCATATATAATACATAAATGCTTAGCGAAAATTTTCATTATTGTGAATTTCGGTTGACATTTAAGCTTCCTGGAATTTAATAGCCATAAGAAGTAAGTAATGACATTTATTAAGCCAACACAAGTTGGAACCTTCGTGCTGCATCATCCACTCCCGAGTGAAGAAATGAAATAATAAGGGTACAAGTCTTCTTGTGCTATTTAAATATTGTAATATGCTAGCATCCTGATGACAATGACTAAAATTCATTTACTGTTTATATTTTTCCCATGATGAAAGTATACAACCATCAGCCTGGAACAATCTTCCTGCAGACATAAAGTGCATTGAGAACCCGTTAGAGTTTAGATCGAGACTCAAAACGCATATTTTCATGCACTTAAGGTCTGCTGAAAGATTGTTCCAGGCTGAAGGACCGGCTACCGCGAAGGCTTGGTCACCAAAGTTAGTGCTAGGACAGCGTTTTGGCACAGTCAATCTACCGACCGCAGAAGTCTTAGCTGATCGCAGTGTAGACTGGCATTCAGGTTCTCGTTGATGTAGAGTTCAGATATATAAGCTGATGCCATTCCATGCAACGCCTTAAAGACCGTCCTACATAATGCTTTATAAGTTGAGAAATAACACATATCCGGTACATTGTCGTGCTTTGAGCGTAGTTGGTGAAATAAACCATGTGTCTTGTGCAAAATTCAGAGATATTTATTATAAATTTACTAACTAACTAACTAACTAACCATCACGCCGTCTCCCCGAAAGGGTAGGCAGAAAGAATGGACTACCACACTTTAATCGATGCGGCACTCCATCCTTCTCTTTTCGCCATCGCGAGAGACGCGGTGTGATGGGTTGCGAACCTCATCGCCACCAAAAGGCATCCCCCGCGCACACTTCGATCGTTCAACGTCTACATAATAAATCTAAAACAAATTATCTGAAATACAATGATATAAAATAAAATAACAAAGAAAAATAATTTAACACATAATGTTCTTTTAGATGGTGCACTTGTCGTCAGCTGGACGATCCGGACATTTGTGTTTATTTAATTTTTATTCCACGTTATCCACTGTTTTTTTTTATTTACTGTAATTAAGCACTTAAAACAATCCAACACCAGCAAGAACTTAAAAATATTATTGAAGAATTTATTCAAATTGTCATTGGAACAAATTTACTAAGTTTTCTATTTTTAAGAATATAATTGTGTGATGCAACATCCTATCATTAAGTATTCGTCTATTTTCAAGAGATTCCAATGAGTGTAAAGGGTAGACTTGTAATCCGAAAATAACCTGTACATTGAAGAGGAGTCTCAAAAAACGATTCTTAAACTAGTGGTATCATTTACGACTTGATCCAGTATAGCGACAAGCTCAAAACCATAGATGATTGAGGTACGGAACACCGGTGTGTGAGGAATGGCTGGCGCGGCGAACAATACGTTATTACGCTCCGCGAGCGATACCATCTCACTTCCATTTGTATTTCTATCTGTTCCTTCCCCCTGCCATCTCCCACCCGCCTACTCTCCCTCTTGGGCTCTACTGACAAGATCGTATTTAAAAAACAATAAGGCAGTTTCACAAAGCGACCATTGTGCGATATTAATAAGGAATGCATGAGACGTTGGTGTGATTCTAGTGTTTCAATTAGTCTTGCATTGTCAGTGTGCATTTGCATACCTGGTACAGCTTCGGGCTTACGTCACAAATTCGCTTTAACCAATTATTGCATAATCGCTGTCTTTAGTAGAATAAATGCAGTAGAAATAAGACGAAAGTGTGGGGAAAATGTGTATGATAGTGTCGAATATAAGAAGTGAATGCGGTGCGAATGAAAGTGTCATGGACAAAATAATTAAAAGATCATTCAAATGGTTTGGACACATGGTAAGAATGAATGAAGAAATAATGGTAAAAAACGTATATGCTAATGATGTAAATGGAGCTATGAATAGAGGAAAACCGAGTAAAACGTGGCACGATAAAATAAATCAAATGTTGAATGTCGACCACGTGAGGAGTCAGAGAAATCAACGTGCGTGCATTAAAAGATGTATGAATGTTGATGATTCGAGAGAAATTCTTTCTGCTCACCTACTAATAGGCAAGATTACAGGATGATTTAGAGTTGGCAGAAAGCAAACATCTTTAAATAGTCCCCATACTCCCCAGAAATAGTCCGGCAACTCAACTCAAACACAAATACCAAAATAACAGTAGATGATCAACTCTTAAATCCTGGAAAAGTCTGTTCTGGCATCAGACAGGGCGATAGTCTGAGTCCGTTCCTCTTCAACCTCCTAATGGATGGGATTGTGGAGGAAATTAAGATAGTGAATAAAGAATACATATTTGGCAAGACCGAGGAAAACCTGCAAATACTTTATAACTCATTCCATCTGGCTAGTCAAAAATATAACATGACTATATCAGTAGCAAAGACCAAAAGTATGGTATTCTCTCGATCTTAGGTGGGATGTAGCGTGTCTGTGTGGGGCGTTTCAGTGGAACAGGTAGAAAAAAAATTATATCTGGGTATGGACTTGTGTGGGCAAACGAATCTACCATGTGAAGTGATGGGTCCAGTAAACAAGGCTGCGGTCATATCAAAATGTTTGAAGAATTCAATATCGAAAAACCTTGACATGAGGATCAGCAGCAGAATAAGAATTTATAAGACTTGTGTGCAACCCATCATGACATATGGGATCGAATGCAGGGCGGACATCACAATCACAAAACACGCTCTCAGAGTGAAGACGCTCAGAAACATATCTGGCAAGACACCACGAGATAGAATTAGGAAGTCGATGATAAAGTAAACATGCAAAGTAAATGATGTCGTTAGATGAGGAAGGCAAAGGAGAAGATACTGAATGCTTACGTGAGGATATTGGATCCATCCAGACTCCCCTTCATTGTGTTGTACGCCCAACCCCAAGGTAGACGACCCCCGGGCAGACCACCAAAGAGATGGATCGACAGCTGGGAGTCAACCTCGTAGGCGGCCAATTCCTCTTAAGAAACAGGCCACAAGGCCAACGCTTAGAATAAGAAGAAGAGACATTCTAATGATGTCTATTTGAAATATAAACTTAATATTCAAATTCAATATTGACGTTTAAAAAATAATTTTTTGATAAATACTATTTGTATGAAGCCCAAAAAAAATACATTATTTGAATCAATAAACAGTTTTTTGTATTAAGCTATGTTTATAATGTTAGAGCTGTCACAATTCTATAATATACTCGTATATTTATATATAGCAAAATAATTTTGTTTAAGTATCGTGCATAACTTGAAAAAAACGTAGGTATCTTTGATGTGTTTTTCATAGTGACTAAATTTGATAGGTGCCCAGTTGATATACCGGTTCCCTGAGTGCCAGCGATATGATTGTCGTATTAATTTTTCTTTCAGATCAATGTCTATGTGTCAAGAGGAGGACAATGCCGTTTCGGAAACTGCCTTTGCCTCGTCCACAATGACAATTTAGCCAGCGGGCTTGTAACACTGGCGTACGAGAATGTACCAGTTATTGTACAAACTCAGACTCCATTCTCAACTGTTTATCTTACACTCGTCATTTCCACCGGCGTTCATATTCAAATTTCAATTGTCAAACATAATCAAAACATGACGTGGATTCAATTTCAATGAAATCAACTCGGCGCTTTTTTTCCAAGTGGAATGCCTTTATGCGGAAAAAGAATGGGTACTAACAATTAAAACAAGTCTGAAGTACTACTTCGATTCACTAGTTCCCTCATCGCCAGTGTGTTTGACTTGGCCGAAATCTTAAGCGGACAATAGTTGAATCTCAACAATAAAAGTCTTCAACGTGCGTAACAATATTGTCGAGAGTATAAAATTCATGTGAAGATTTTTTTTATATGTATGACAAATCGAAAGTGATGCGCAATTTTAACTAACTTACTAACTAAGCGCCCATGAGATGAGTAATTCATAAAAATGGCGCTCTATTAATTATCCAATTTATTATTATTATTATTATTGATAACCATGACGCCGTTTCTCCGGAGAGGTAGTCAGAGAGGACGGGTCGCCACATTGTTCTATCCTGGCATAATTCTCGCGCTTCTTCTACATTCACACATCGTGACAAGCACGATTGTTCCTATTTCGAACATGGCTGCCTTTCAGTAAATGATTAATTTGATCATGCCATATCTTCTTTAGCTTTCCTCGATTCTTTTTCCATTCACACTACTTGCATATATCTTTTTAACCATTCTTCCCTCATCCATTCGTTCCATATGTCCAAACCATCTTAGTGACCCTTTCTTAATTTTATTCATCCGCCTTACATTCCTTTCTTATTTCATTATTATTATATCATACATTGTTTTTCTGCATATTCTTCTTAGCGACCTCATTTCTACGGCATTTATCCTACTTTCATCCTTCTTCTGCCAACTCCAAGCTACACTTCGATACATAAGGGTCGGCACTAGAACTCCATTGTGCACTGCCATCTTTGCTTCAGTCGATATATTTATATTTGCAGCAATGACTTTGAGTGCACTATTTATTTTGTTTCCAGCTCCAACCCTCCTTCCGATATCTTTCTGCATTATTCCATCTCTTGTAAACATGCTTCCCAGATAAACAAATTCGGTAACTTGCTCTAATTTCTCACCGTTCGCACTTATGTCAGAATCCGTCATACATTATTCCTTTTTAAATACCATAACTTTAGACTTTGACACGTTCACCACAAGGTCATACATATTGCATACTTCGTACATTCTTGACACTAGGACTTGTAGATCGCAATTTTCATCGGCCAATAACTTTTATGGATTAAAAAAATTTGATTATTTTGATACAGGTATTTCAAACATATGAATTTCTGATATGTTAAATTTTCTCAATTTTATGATCTGTGAAAATGTCTGCTATATTCATGATAAATAAATTTCTATGATAAATAAAAGTTTCTATGTTTCTAAAGTAATAATTTTTTGATATATTAAATTTGTTAGAAGTCTAATGTACGATAATTATCAACTAATTCTCCCCTTAACACAAGAAACAAGATATAGTGTGCTAGGAATGCCTCCCTAGAACGGGTTACCCCACTTGGGAGGTATTACTTGGTAAATGATAAATAAATAAATAAAATGAATAAAAAAAAATATACACCTCAATAAAAATCACGTTAAAATTGTACAAAAATCATTCATTATCAACATTAATAGAAATATATAAAAACAAGGTTTACCTTTATGAATATTGATGGAAATGTAATTATTTATTTATTTACATATTTAAGATTTACGACCATAACGTAATTTTACGTGATTTCTCCGAGGGGTTTCAATTCTACACGTCTCATTATTATTTGCATGACACAATCGGACCGGGTCATGGATAGCTTTAAGAGTTATTTACATCTGTCTCAGTCCAACGTGACTATTATTTAATCAATTTCACTCATGACGAAATAGTAAGATTTTTTTTAAAACAGAATTTTTGCATATGAAGTAGAAACTACGAAATACAACTTTACTTAGAATGTTTAAAATATAGAAATCTGTTCATCGTAAGAAGTTGAGTTTATGATATTATACATTTTTTATTGTTCCTAAAATAAATAAACAAATATATGGTACGTAAATATTTAATAAGAAATAGGTAAAGTGGATAAGAAGGAATAAAAGTTGTTACAATATACAATATAAATAAGGTACTCTATTTTTTACCGTTTTAAATCACGCCGTCTCCCCAAAGGGGTAGGCAAAAAAAATGGACCGTCACGTTATTTTTTCCTGACATACTTTTCTCGCTTCCTCAACGTTCATACATCATGTCATGTACGCCTCTCGATTTCCCCGACTCTTCACGTGGCCGACATTTAAGATTTGATTGATTTGATCGTATTTAATATATTGACAGTTGGTTGAGTGTGGTTTGGTCGCGGGCTTCTCCAATAAAACTGGAGTTTTTAGGCGTATAAGTGATTTTTTAAAAATGTTTATATGTTTAAAACAGTACTTTGTGGTTCGTTACCTCGTATACGTGTTGGGTGTGTCCTGTTGGATGAGCAAATTATAATATTGACCTTTTTTGAAAACATCGTCAACTAGTGGACAAAATTTATATATAAATGATCCATGTGAGAATAATCCTGGCCAATACGCATCTTGCCATCCCAAAATAATATTTGATTGTGAAAATTTATACCTTTGTGCTGTTTTGGTGGTGAAAAATATAATTACATTGTTTATGTGAAGTGTTTTGACAGGTGCCAAATTGGTTTTCATAATTTTATTTTTCGAACGTTTATGTACATTTGTTCCGATGTCTATTTGAAAAATTCTTTTGATTCATATTGAAGTGCTTGCTGGAAATTAAACTATTTAAAGTGCCTAACTAACTAAAATTTTATTAATATAACGGTGGTAACGGGAGAAACAAACTTTTAATGAAAGGATATTATCTTAGAAAATAGCTTATGTGTTATAACTTTTTTTTTTTTTTTTTTTATGTGTTATAGGTATTTTGTTATTATTATTTTATGATTTATTTTATTTTATTTATTTATTTTATATAATTGAATTTATTTTAGATATAGTTTGTAAATGATTTAGCATTTAAGTGTGTGCGGGTGATGCCTACTGGTGGCGATGAGGTCCGCAACCCATCACACCGCATCTCCCGCAGGGGCGAACAGAGAAGGGTGGAGTGCCGCATCGGTACATGGAATATAAGGGGAGGTATGGAAGGAAAGTTGAATGAGATGTGTGCAGAAATGGATAATAAGTGTTTAGATGTTTTATGTGTGACTGAATGTATGATGAAAGAGTGTGGTTCCTTGGAGCATGCGGATAAGCTTGTTCTGTGGTCGGGTGTGCCGAATGACCACAGAGCATGCCAAGGCGTGGCGGCGGTGCTAGCTCCAAGGATGGTAGAATGTATGAAAGGTTATAAATGTGTTAGCCCAAGACTCATGTGGATTCGCTTCAAGATCGGGTTAACAAGAGTTTTCCTTTTAATTGGATACGCCCCTGGTAACAACGAAAATGAGGCGAGTAAAGATGAGTTTTGGGACAAAGTGAGAGAGACATTGGTGTGTAAGAGTGAAAACGAAAGATTGATAATAGCAGGTGATATGAACGGTTGGGTGGGAATCCGTAGGAGTGGGTACGAGGAATGTCTGGGTACGTTTGGTGATAGACGAATAAATGATAATGGAAGGAGACTGCTTGAATTGTGTATAGAATGGGGTCTCTTTGTATCAAATACCATCTTCGATCATAAGAGAATCCATCTCTATACTTGGGAAAGAGGATTTGAAAGGTCCATTATAGATTACGTCATTGTAGACTCTAGATTACGGGCGGATACTGTTGATTCAAGGGTCTTCAGGGGAGCCGAACTGGAAACGGATCATTTTTTAGTAGTGGCAAAAGTGATCTTATTCCGGGGATGGCGAACCAGAAGAAGCAAAACAGTAGCCGCACCGACTAGAGTCAAAGTTGAAAAACTGCAAAACAATGACGTAAGAAATAATTTCGTAAGAAAAGTGAAAGATAAATTGAGTGAGCGGGATGTAAGTGAGTTGAGTATTGACGAGACCTGGAAATACTTGAAGGAGAGTTTGTGTGAATCAGCGAAAGAATCGTGTGGTGTGTGTGTACAAGGAAGAAGGAAAGGGGATGCATGGTGGAATGATGATGTAAAGATTGCTGTTAAAGAGAAGAAAGATGCTTGGTTGAATATGTTGTCGATAAATAAGAATGACAGAGTTAAGTATGAAAGAGCAAAAGATTTGTATAAGGTATGCAAAAAGAGAGTGAAGTCGGTAGTGAAAGCGCGGAAAGAAAAGCTGAAGGAGGAAGAAGGGCTCAAAATGACAAACAACTTCCAAGCAAATTTAAAAATGTTTTGGAAAGAAGTAAAAAAAGCCCGAAATCCTCCTGATAGTGGATGTGTGAAAGCAATTTTAGACAACGAGGGAAGAATGTTAACGGAGAGTAAGATCATACAAGAAAGATGGATGGAATATTTTAAGGAGATGTATGGTGGTGATACAAGCGTGATCGAAAGTATAACAACTAGTGCGAGTGCGGGACCTATGAATGATAATATTGAGAAAATAAGTACGAATGAGATGAAAAGATCTGTGAATGCAATGAAAAGTGGAAAAGCTGTTTGATTTGATTGTATTGCCATAGATTTTATTAAAAGCGGTGGCGAAGTGGTTTCTGCATGGTTATGTAAGTTATTTAACCAGTGCTTGGAGGAGGGATATACGCCGCTAGACTGGAGGAGAGCAGTAATTATGCCCCTGTACAAAGGAAAAGGATCGCGTATGGAATGTGGAAACCACAGAGCTATTAGTCTTTTGAGTGTCGTTGGTAAAGTCTATGGCAGAATTTTTAATAGAAAGAGTAAGAAAATTGACGAGTGACAAAGTTTGGGATGTGCAAGGTGCCTTTATGAATGGCAGAGGATGTATGGATCAAATTTTTGGACTTCGTACATTGACAGAGAAGTTTCTGGCCAAAAACCGCAAACTTTTCTGTGCATTTGTCGACTTGCAAAAAGCATATGATTACGTTAATAGAGAAAAGTTGTGGGAAATATTGTCTGAATATGGAATAAGTACAAAACTGATCACGGCAATTAAGTCGCTATACACAGAAAGCACTGCTAGTGTCAGAGTAAATGGAGATCTTACAGCCTGGTTTGATATCAATAAAGGTGTCAAACAAGGTTGCGTAATGTCCCCGTGGTTATTTAATCTGTATATGGACAATTGTATGAGAGAGCTGAAAGGGTTGGATGTAGGTGCCAAAATGAGCGGAGTGTCAGTAAGCTGTCTCTTGTATGCGGATGACGCTGTCTACTTGCTGACAACGAGCATGAACTACAAGTCCTGGTGAACTGTATGTATGAGGTATGCATGCGAAATGATCTGATGATGAATGTTAATAAGTCCAAGGTAATGATTTTTGAAAAGGAAGAAACCACGACAGTCTGCAACATTAGCGTGAATGGTGAAAATTTGGAGCAAGTAGTTGAGTTCGTGTATTTAGGTAGTATGTTTACATGAGATGGGCGAGTGGAGAGGGATATTGAAAGAAGGGTTGGGGCAGGCAACAAAGTGAATGGTGCACTTAAAGTTGTCATCGCAAACAAAAACCTATCCAAAAAGCTAGAATGGCAGTGCACAATGGTGTTCTTCTACCGACCCTTATGTATGGAAGCGAAGCATGGAACTGGCAAAGGAAGGATGAAAGTAGAATAATGCAGTAGAAATGAGATCTCTTAGACGAATGTGTGGATATTCTGTGTATGATAGAGTGTCGAATGAAAATATAAGAAGTGAATGCGGTGCGAATGATGGTGTCATGAACAAAATAATGAAAGGATCATTAAGATGGTTTGGACATATGGAAAGAATGAATGAAGAAAGAATGGTAAAAAAATTATATGTTAATGATGTAAATGGAACCAGAAATAGAGGAAGACCGAGGAAAACGTGGCACGATCAAATAAATCAAATATTGAATGTCGGCCATGTGAGGAGTCAGAGAAATCGACGCGCGTGCATGACACGATGTATGAATGTTGAGGAAGCGAGAGAAATATGTCAGGAAAGAAAGGTGTGGCAGTCCATTCTTTCTGCCTACCCCTTCGGGGAGACGGCGTGATGGTTAGTTAGTTAGTTAGTTGATTTGATCGTGATACGTTTTCCCCGGTCTTCCTCTATTTCTAGTTCCGTTTACATCGTTAACATAACATATACTTCCTTCGCCATTATCTCTTAATTCATTCTTTCCACGTATCCAAACCATCTTAAAGACCTTTTAATTTTTTTGTTTACATTAATTTCTTTCCTACTGCATTCTCTTTTTTATTTGACAATCTATTCAATCCAGATATCACCGTTTTCTAAATATTGATATTAATTAACTATTGTTATTGCATTAATTAAACAACCGTACAGAGTTCATAACTAATTAACATACATTTTTGTATTGTGTACAACAGGTCGTTTGAAACTAATTACTGTATACTCGTATATTATATTTTGTAATGTCTATTGATGAAATAAACTCATTTGATTTGATTTGAAAACTATCCAATAAGTTTATATTATTTTGATTATCATGGCATGACGACCTTCGTGGCCCATTTGTAAGTGCTTTGACTGCCACCCCGAAGGTCCCGGGTTCGATTCCTGGTGATGGCAGTATGATTGTCACGCTGGCTTTGGTCTGGTGCTGATTTCACGTGACAATAAAATGGCGATAGATTTGCTACCAATCACGTGTCACGAGAATCAAAATGATAGCTATACCCTTTACATCGATTTGGCTCGCGCTGTAATGATGTAAATAGCGATTCAACAAAATAAAAATAATTTGATAGGTCTCTATCTAATCTATCGCCATTTTATTGTCACGTGAATTCTATACCAGATCAATGACAATGACAATCACACTGGCATCGCCGAGAATCGAACCCGGGACCTTTGATTTAGCAGTCAGAGCTCTTATCACTCTGCCACGAAGCCCGATTTAAAACGAATACTAAAACCACATGATCAGCATTTACAATTTTATTACTAGTACTATGGAAGAAGATTCAAGATTTGTATTATATACATAGTAACTCTGTCCCAATTATCTACAGCCGCATAACATACAACATCGATACATTGTAACGAAGTTTTGTATACAACTTGTATATTCCAACTCGTGTTAGAACGCACTTACATAAACACTTGGCGTTATTATTGTCAGTACTTACATAAATATGATATTAGTTACTCGTAAACTAAAAACACATTACCTAAGTACGTCCCTACTTGCCTACTAAATACCGTTTAACTACTTGAACAGCTTATTGCCGCAATCACAGTCACCGAAGACGATGAGATGCGCAGGTTTATTATAGGGACCACTATTAAAGTCCAATAAAACGTTAATTCCATTTTCAAATCTAATCTAATATTTAAAATGTTCCATATGGTTCCATTACATTAAATTACAGTCCTCCTTTTAAAAAAAGAACAAGGACAGAATATGAGAAATGGATGTTGGAAGGATCAGATCTACGATTAAAAATACCTCAAGACACCGCTGCCCTTTGATTCAATACAAAAAATGGGTCATATAAATATAAAAGGCACCAAAGACATCTTGTCTAACCTGAATCATAAAAATAAGTCACAGATCTCCGCATAAAATTAACATCGGTCCTGGCGTAGAATTTTATTACATACATAATCAGGACCATTATTTTTCATTCAAAGCTTTTAGCTAATGCCGAAGCCATTTCCGACCATAAATAATATCTCCGGGAGAGCGGCGGCGGGCGGGGCGCAGGGGGTGACCAAAGGCCATGTTCAACAGATCGGAGGTGTGATGTTTGAAGTGATAAACGGGAGTTGGAGGAATCCGCGGCTTCAGCTCTAGGTATTCCGTCAGCCACATCATTTCGATAACAACAACAATCCGTATGAAATGTATAATATTATGTTCTTCTTCTTCTTCCTCTTTTAATAGATCTGTGGATCTGTTTTTATGGCGTCGAGGTCTCCTGGGACACAGAACTCTAACTGTCTCGCCATCTCTTCGCAGATCTTCCGGGTTGGCGAGTTCCCATTAGCACGTTGTTTGCGGCTGCTTGGGGGAGTCTATCGTCGCTCATTCGTTCTACGTGGTCGCGCCAGAATCGTCTTCTTTTCCTGCCCCATCTGACAATATCTTCGGTATCGCAGGTCTCCCGTATTACTGTGTTTCTGATTCAGTCCCTCAGTGTTTTGCCCTGAATAGCGCGGAGTGTCTTCATTTCGGCGGTTCGTAATAGTCCTTTGGTTCTATTTGTGTCAGCCCTCGATTCTATACCATAAGTCATTATGGGTCTGTCATTATATTAATTCTCCTTATTCTATATTATTATTTTATTTTATTGTCGTATTAGAACCCACTAGAATACACATAAAAATAACTTAAGCACATGACCCACTAAAATCTCATTTAATAATTCAGAAAAAATATGTATAAACGTGATAAGTAGATGAAATATCACTAACGTCTTAGGTCCGGTCCACCCTGGTATATCGAATTTTCTTTTTTTAAAGAAAAATACTAACCAAGGATTGAAAACAATGGTATTAGAATTTATTATACAATTTCCAATGTGTAAAATAGCTCATTGTTTTGAAGAAGGAATCTGGTAGTGTCCAGGCTTGAACCCATGTCTCCTGGACCATTACTCACTTAATAGTTTTTATTTATTTATTTATGAATATGCAATTGGTTTTATTGTATTCCAGTAGACAGTCAACTCATTATAATGATGTTTTAAACAATGAGACTGCAAAAAAATGTATGTATCATATTTGTACAGGGATGTTTACAATAATACGTTGTCAAATTTTGAAATAATTATAAATTTCCGAAGATCACTCAAACTTTTTAATCACTGTATCGGTATATAGTAATAGTAGTTGTAGAACTTTCGAGATGAAGAAACTGAGGGCGATAACAGGCAAGACACTGAAAGATCGCGGGAAGAACACAAGAATTGGAGAGATATGTGAGGTTGAGGATTTTATAAGATGGAGTAGACAGCGATGAAGTGATTGGTACGGTCATGTTCAAAGAATGGACACCACCAGACTCTATATTGCGCTACATAATCAGCCTCACGGAACTCATCCTCGTGGAAGACCTCCTAAAAGATGGAAGGACAGCTGAGAATCCACCTCACAGCAGGAGCACAAGGAAGAAGAATAAGTTGTAGATCTCATTAAATGCAGTATTATATGTCATCTTCATGACAGTACCATTGAGTATTAGAAAAAAACGTCTCCCCAGTGTCTAAAACGCAAAATGTATGATCAATGCGTACTTCCAGTACTGACATATGAAGCAAAAACGCTAACCCTCACCAAGTCGACCATCATATAAGAAATACTGAAATACGTAGAAGGTCGGGAGTAAAAGATGTCGTTGCAAGGGTAGCGAAGCTTAAATGGTCATTTGCGGGACATGTTACCAGATTGGTAGACGATAGATGGACCAGAAGGGTAGTAGAGTGGAGACCCCGCGAAGACGAAGAAACAGAGGGAGACCCCCCACACGATGGTCCGATGACATTAGAAGAATTGCTGGCGATTGGATGCAAAAGGCACAAGACGTACGTGGAGAAGTAGGGGGGAGGCCTATGTCCAGCAGTGGACGACAATGGCTGTCTAAGTAAGTAAAAGTAAGTAACAACTTGTGTTGGAATGATGTGGAGTACGGAAGTGGCGTAGTCCGGCAGTAGGCGCCCCGCGGCGCGAGGAGCTCCGGCCGGCCTTTTTCATAAACACCCGGTTTTATACCATTAGGTACTGAATTATACACACAACGGCCGTCATTTGTATATTTATACCGGCCGTGTACCGTCCACCGTCCTCCCACCTGCCCGCTTTGTGCCGGCCGACACCTTCTGTGGCCCTGGTACTCATTTATTCATTTTTTTACTCTTTTGATAGGGTGGAATGTGATACTAAGCTTCCAAATGCACACACGGATACGAAGATATGTCGAGACGCTTCATTAAACTAATCAATGCAATAAACCGAACACGGTTTTTTACCTATCATTTTTTTTAAGTTTGATGAATAGTATAAGAATTCATAAAAACAAGAAATATTACACATAAAAACAAGAAATACATAATATGGAATCATTTCGAGAAATTGCTTTTTAATTATATAGTAAACAAACTTACCCAAAACAATAAATTTACATAATATAGAATCATTTCAACTACAGCTTAATAAAAATAATACATTATTTAGAATCAGGGGGAACAAAATGTTTAACCCCCCCACAGTCATGTATTATATAAACCAAATAAACTTTGATGTAGGTACCAGAAGATGGCAGCAAGCTGCCGAAACCGGTCGAACAGAAACACAAGTGGAAGCACACTAATTACATAATAATAAAGAAATTTTGTTTCAAGTTTTTTTGTTTTCATTATTTAAAATGAACTTCTACAAAGAAATGTCAATTAATAACATTAATTATTTCAAGAAATATTTCTTTATAGTTTCATGAACATTGAGGTAAAACTTAAAGGCATTATCAAATGTTTCAAATATTCAATAATGTCTTAGCAAGGCGAAACTTGTCATTTCCGTAAAATACAATAAAACATCTAGAAAACAGACTAGTTTTGTGTCATGTAAATTAAAAAACATTTGTTTTTTACCTTTTACTCTGATATCAACGTTGCGATTTTGGTTCCACTCCTTGTGTATGGAAGCGATCGTTAATCTGAAAAAAAAAAAACGATGAGAGCTAAATAAATACGATATAGATGTGATTTCTGAAATAGAAAACAGACGTTTTCAGTCGTGTTTATAAGGAAACATTTCATTTTTACCTTTAACTCTGATATCTACATAGCGATTTTGGTTCCACCAGATAACCTTCCAGATAAGAATCTATGGAAGCGAAGCGTGGATTCTAAAAAAAAAATCCTGGCCTGGCGAAATATAAGGGAGTGGACCGGCATCCGATGTATGGTGGAGCTATATCGAGCGGCAGAATAGGAATATATAACAGGAATTGAGTTTAGAGAATACAGCAATCCGAGAAATCTGCGAGGTCGAAGATGTGATCAGATGGGGACGTCAAAGACGGCGATACTGGCATCAACATGTAGAAAGGATGAGCTCAAATAGGAAACCGCACATAGCTCTTCATGGAACGTCAAACGGACTACGCCGACCAGGAAGACCCCCGAAACGGTGGAGAGAAAGCTGGAGTTCAGCGTCTCAAGAGAACCCGCCTGAAATAACAGACTCCTGAGTCTACCAAAAGTGAAGAAGAAGAAGAGTTTAGAGAAATATGTTTGATGTGTTTTTGGGTAACACCGTGTGATAACTCCTTCTCGACCGACGTTTCGTAAATCGTTGCAGTCTCCATCTTCAGGGTAAATTTCATTACCCTGAAGATGGAGACTGCAACGATCTCCGAAACGTCGGTCGAGAAGGAGTTATCACACGGTATTACCCAAAAACACATCAAACATATTGCTGCCAACCGTGAAAATCTACGCAATTATTTGAGTTTAGAGAAATTACTTAGGTCTAACATTGGGTACCTGATATTAACCAAAACGGTTATTAAAAAATCATCGATTCACGTAAAAAAAATATAATATTAGTGCATAAGACATAATTTTCGACGGTTTTTTGTTACCTTCAAAATGGGCCCGTGGAGCGTGATACGAATTTGAAAATGGTGAGCTTCTCTTTTACATTTCGGTTTCCGGTGTTTTGTGCGAACCTTTCTTGCAAGATTACGGGCATATTGGCCGTGTCAAGAGCACGCGGGGCTTTTGTTCGGCGGCTACACTGCAAATGTTTCCCGTATTCTATGCGTTATTGATTATCGGCAAAGTTTGGCATAATGCGTAGTTACTGAAGTGTTGTATTGTCGGAAATATATTTTGTTTGTAATCTCTGAACACAAGGAAGGTAGGATTGTATGTATGAATGAATCACCGCGCCAGTGAAAGAATGAATGAAAAAATCTCGGTAGTAATCGTGGATGAATGAGAAATGTATGTGGATTCGGAATTGAGACTCAAGTGCTCAAGTAGAAATTATCTTAATTTTTGAAGAATAACTAACCAACTAACTAACTAACCATCACGCAAGGGGTAGGCAGAAAGAATGGACCGCCACATGGTTCTGTCCTGTCATTCATCTCTCGTGTCCTCTACACTCATACATCGTGTCATGCATGCTCGTCGATTTCTTAGACTCTTTCAAATCAAATCAAATCAAATCAGTTTATTTTCTCAAAATATATTACAAAATTTTTTTATAGTTTCAGACATCTATTGAGAACAAGTAAAATATAATAAATATATAATACCGGGAACGCATGAGAGATGGTTCGACATTAGGAATACAAGATACACTCCAAAGTCAAGAGTATTTTCACGAATATGAAAGACATCGATCTCCGAAGCGATCATGTTCAGCAGTTTGATTGCTCTCCCCACCTGCATCACTAGAGGCAGGTTGGTTCTGCATCTCTTCACGTGACCGACATTCAATATTTGATAGATTTGATCGTGATTTCTAACTCCGTTCACGTCGTTAACATATACCTTCTGCATCATTCTGTCTTCACTCATTCCTTCCACGTGTCCAAACCATCTTAACGACCCATTCATTATTTTGTTCATATTTTTAACTAGTTCATAAAATGGAGCTACAGTGCCCTTGACATGAATTAATTCATAAAAATGGCGCTCTATAAATCATCCAATTTATTATTATTATTAACACTTTCATTCGCATCGCATTCACTTCTAATATTTTCGTTCGTCGTATCATATACAGATTTAATCCACATTCGTCTTAGAGATCTCATTTATACTGCATTTATTCTACTGATAGATGAAATATCTTTTGCCAGTTCCATGCTTCACTTCCATACATAAGGGTCAGCACTAGAACACCGTTGTGCACTGCCATCTTTTGGATAGGCTTTTGTTTGCGAAGCTAACTTAAAGTGCACCATTTCAATTAACTGCTACCTTGAAATTTTCATAAGCATAAACATTTTATTTATATTTTTATCATATATATTAATATAACAATATTGTACCATCACAAACAATTGTATCGGCTTTCATTTAATAATAAAAAATCTTCACACGCAAACCATCATAAAATATCGCAAGCTGGCGAACAATATTTTAATGTTTTATAAACTGACAGGCAAAAGGTAACATTGATTTTATTAGAAATGATGTTAAATGGTTCATGCGAGTATTAGGGCAGCTCCATTGTGCTGCAGATCTGCCAAGAGCAAAGTGCGTAATGTTTCAGAAGTAACGCGCTCTTCCGTCGCTCTTTATGGACCAAATTGACGGCGAGAGCGCACAGTGAGCACATTTAATACAATTTTGGGACAAAAATATCAATTGTGATAACAACTAAAGTTAAAATCTTCTGATTCTGATGAAAAGAAACATTATATTCAATTTGAGCAGGTAGATTTCCGAAATTATTTACAAATGATGTTGATGATACAACCTGTGGAGCAAGTAATGAGTTTCAGATATTTGGGAGTAGAGATCTGCAGTCATAATGACATTTATACCGAAGTACGAGAACAAGTCAGGAAAGCCTTTGCCGTGTCAGTATGTCTGAAGAATCTGGTCTGGAAGAACAAGCACATGCGTATCGACAGCAAGATCAGAATTTATAAAACATGCGTGCGACCTATCATGACGTACGCTGTAGAGACGCGGGCCGACACTGCACGAACCAAGGGACTACTAAGAACATCGGAGATGAAAGTCCTAAGATCAATTACTGGAAAAACTCTCCGAGATCGTATCCGCAACGCAAACATAATAAAAACTTACAAAATAGAGGATATCGTTCAGTGGAGTAGATCCAGAAGAAGATACTGAAAAGACCATGTAGCCCAAATGGATGGTGACAGACTTGCATATACAGTCGCTTATGAAATCTTTTCCTGACACTGCCCACTTGGAAGACCGCCTAAGAGATAGAGGGACAGCTGAACCACATCATCCGACGAAACATGATTTCTGGGTCACAGATCGTCACATCTGTTAAAAGAAGAAGAAGATTTACTTATAAAGGAAATTTTGTTCAAATACTTCCTACTTACACGTATTTTGAATAAGAATAAAAAAAATCGCAATAAAGTTCTAAATTCTCAATTTCTTGCTTTACCAAAAGAAGTAAAATAAAAAATAAAAACAAAATCAGAGGAACACAAGGAAGTCTACAACAAGGAAGAAGAAGAAGAAGAATATGAATTAAAACGTCAGTTTTCTAGGGGTTTTATTAGATGTTAGATGGAATGATATGTTTCGACCTTCTAAGGCATTATCAAATGTGACGAGAGAAATGTAGCTCGATCGGATGTAAGTATTCAAATGTTTGAAATAAATTTAAGAACAATTTTTTTTTTGATTATTATGAATATTTTATTTGCTTACTATATTTTGAAAAGCTCACTGTGCAGCGCGCGGACTCCCATCCCCCGAATGCGAAAAAACCCCATCGGAAAAACAAACAAAAAGTAATCCACCGGCAGGCCCTACAATGGCGGCGGACTTTATGTGTTTATTTTATCTATGTTGAAATATGTTTATTTGTTCCAGATCGATTACTCCTCTGTCCGCTTATTGTTAAGGGAAATGGGGAATACAAATGAGGTAACATTACGATCAGTTCTCGTTCTCGTCATGTATGGAGAGTGGTGGTGATGCGTTCGATTTCGTTCCTTTTGAAGCCATTTATCTATTATAGAAGTGTATCAGGCAAACAAAGGGTGAACGCCAAATGCATTGAACGTCACTGGGAATAAAAGTTCCTAATTTATCATGCTTATTATTGAAAGGCACTATTAACTAAACACACAATTTTATGTGCCCTTTGTAGAGTGGTATTTTTTTTAATTCAAAACGAGAAGCTGATGGATGAAGGACGAATGCAGAAGAAATGTTTTTGAAACAAGACCACTGCGAATAATTTGCGGAAATAAAATGGGCTAGTATGACAGAATTCCAATAATACGAACAATGAAAAAACTTTAGAAAAATGATCGCATCAAACCAAATAAGAAAGAATCACATTTGATTAGGGCATATGAAACGAATGGTACAGTAGTCAAAAGCTCTGACTGCCATATCGACGGTCCCGGATTCAATTCCAGACGATGGCAGTGATTGTCATACTGCCTTTAGTCTGGTGTAAAAATTCATGTGACAATAAAACGGTGATAGATTAGCTACCTATCACATGTCATGTGAATCAATATTATATAATAGCTAAATAAAATGTATACAGTACCTAATTGGGTTAAAACGACCTGTTGAATACAAAAAATAGAAAGTAGGAAAAAGTTAAGTAACTATTTTTCTTTAAAAAAAAAATACTAAAACCAAGGATTTTAAATCAATGGTGTTAGAATTTATTATACGATCTGCAATATGAGCAGAAAATGGCTGATTATTTTGAGGAAGGAATCGGGTCTTGTTCAGGCTTCAAATCAAATCTCCATGGATCAGGAGCCCAGCGTTCTGTTCTCTAGACCACCACGCAACCCAGTTAGGTTATCGAATGTTCAATAAATTATTAATATTACTAGGATACCTTGCGCTGGTGGAAAGAATGAATGATGAAATTCTAATAAAAATATGAAAAAATGATACTTTAAAGAAATGTGTGGAGTACTAAACCGGTGGCGATCAATTAAAATTTTAATATCAGCTAGTAGAGATTTTTTTCACAAGTAAGTGTTTATCTAATTATTTCAGTTCACTTCCACAGAAGAATGGTTGACAAAAAACAACAAAACGAACTAACCGCATTCCTGTTAGATATCCCAGTACCCGATGTCACACTGTTCAGCTCCCTAAAGTCACGGAATGATGTCAGCTCCCAAGGATTAGGCTTAAATCCTTTTGTGAACACTGCCTTGAATGCGGTATGCGCGGTTATAATTTAAACAGTTATCTTAATGGAGCCGAGATGAGAAGCTGTGATAGATGAACAAAAATTTAATGAAATGCTCTCGTTTTATTCATGGCGGATGTGACTCACGGGTGACAATACAAGAGGTGGAGTCCTTTATATTCGGTTTTAGCCTGGTACTGTTTACATTGGATAATAATACGTATTTATAATGGATACTGTCAAACACTCTCACGTTAATAAGGAAGTCAGTAAGGAAAAAAAAAATTGTTTACTCCAGTACCCACTCTACGCCTACTCGTTTAGAGTTTGTAAAATAGAATTTAATAATCATTTATGTATTAAGAGAAACGAATTTAAACAGTTATAGAATGAAAGTAATAAATGATAGGGGGTGGTGGAGTTCTTCCATCTGGCACCGGACAGAGAGACCTACGCCAGGGTGATAGCCGACGCCAGGAAACCTGCCTGACATGGTACTCGAAGAAGAAGTATAAATGCTAGTAGTTTGTCTTCTATATACGCCATACTTTGTATTATTATGATGGTAAATTTTTTTTTCTATTTTATACACTTTGTATATACAACACTTGTATTAAAAAAAAAAAATTAAATAGACATGTTTCAGACAAACAGTCCTTCTTCAGAAAAGATACATTAAAAATATTATAAAATTGTTGTTGTTTACACGATCTGACAGATGTTATAAAGATTTATTTTGGAACGTTTATGCTTTAGTTATTACAAATATTATGATTCAATTTAAAATTTAAAATAATAATTTAAAGTTTTTATTAGGATTCAGGTAATTACGAGTACTTACAATAAAGGAAATAAATCAAAGATTGGACTTGACGTTAAATTTATTTGATTATATTAGGTCCTTACATATGAAATTGGCGTTTTGTATGGGAGGAACATAAAGTTGATTTTTTTTAAATATAATATATTTATTTAATCAAAGTATGTACCATTGCTATCTATGCACTTTTGCCATCTCATAGGTAGTTCATCGATCCCTTTACTTAAAAAACCATTCGGACGGGAATCAATAAAATCTTTGAAGTCGGTTTGGACTGCCCCATCGGAGTTGAATTTTTTCCCTTGCAAGAAGTTATCCAAATTTCGAAAAAAATAGTAATCTGTTGGGGCAAGGTCCGGAGAGTACGGTGGATGTCTTAGACATTCCAATTGAAGCTCTTCTAATTTGGTAGCCGTCTGTTGTGTAGTGTGTGGTCTAGCGTTATCATGAAGCAGCAGTGGCCTAGAGCGATTAACCAGCCTCGGTTGTTTAGCAGCTAGCTTTTCCATCATGGTTTGCAGTTGCTGACAATAGACATCTGCCGTAATCGTCTGGCCAGATTTAAGAAAGCTGTAGTGAACGACACCAGCACTAACTAGTCCACCAAACGCTCACAAGTAACTTTATTGGAGTCAATTTTCGCTTGGGGCATGGTTTGGCTGGTTCGGCAGGGTTCAGCCATTGCGATGAGCGCTTCCGATTATCATACAGGATCCACTTTTCATCACAGGTAATGATTCGATTCAAAATCCCTTCATTATTGTGCCGGTTGAGTAATGCAACGCAGCAGTCAACGCGCTTTTATTGATTTGCTTCACTCAATTCGCGAGGTACCCACCTTTCAAGCTTTTTCACCTTCCCAATTTGCTTCAAGTGGATTAAAACAGTTTTATCACTAACACCGCAGCCTGCAGCTAACTCGGAAGCTGGTTTTCGATGGATCTGCTTCCACAATAGCCTTCAATTCTTCATTATCAACTTTGGTCTTTGGAGATGCGGTGTGATGGGTTGCGAACCTCAGTTTGTATAAAACGCGGGTCTAATGTCACATGGGAGTTGTTTTGAAATTACATTTGTTAAATTGTTAATATATAAAATTCTACGCCATTGATTATTATTTATATTATTATTGTTGGGAGTTGGAGAATACAAGATTGCTTTAGTAAATTTATTTTTAATTTTTCTTTTTAAAATATTATAAAGTTTGACATGAAAGACTTTCTTTTTTACATTTATATGATGTTTTCTTAATAAATGGGATAATAACAATTTGCATTGGTTAAAATATAATTAAAGCGATATAAATTATATCTTTAAAACAAAAATGTGGAAAATAATTTATTAATAGAATTTTTAAATCCACGCTTAAATGGCACGCTGTATGAATGGTGTAGAACCTTGAAATGCACGCATTAGATGAAATATATTGACAGTACATCGCTTGATAAAAAATTATCATTAAAAGTGTGTCAGATATTTTAATACTTCAAAACTAAAGCATATGTTACATGTAGGCAAATATTCAACAATGCGCGCAACAAAGCAAAAATAACCCGCTTATCCGCAGCTTTATTGTCCATTAAACGAGCTATTTTATTATGATTCCACGAAGGTAAAAAATAAACAAGGATTAGCCCAAAAATAATAACATCTTAAAATTCCACAAGACAAACTAACGCGAGTGCCAGCTGGAAGGCTGGACCGGGTTTATTCCATCCTTTGTGCTGAGACTTCGACCGCAGAATGGATATGCGGTTTCGCTATTAAACATGTGTAATAAAGAACTCGTGTTTTGTAAATCATCACACCGCACGTATTAATACCGCTCTGTGTGTGCTGATCCTTTTGTGCATGTAATTAATTTTGCGTATTTCTTTATACACCGTTATCAATACCTCACCGTTATCAATACCTCGCCGTTATCAATACCTCACCATTATCAATACCTCACCGCTATTATTATTATTGTCATTTTGTAGAAAAGCTTTATAATTACAGCGCAAGCCAAATCGGCGTAAAGTATGAAAAAAATAACATCAAAGGAAATATATTACACATATGAATAGAAATATAACAGTTATTTATTTGTCGCTCTAATGATAAGGGTATTCACTAATTCGCTATACTTGCATCCAAAGAGGTCTATCTTCTTTACCACTTGATTTAAAAGACGAATCGCTTTCAATACAGGAGAACTTCAAAGCGCCTCTGTATGGCAATTTGCTTTCGCTCTGCTGTAGCTGTGTTCTCTCAGTATTCCTGTTATCAATACCTCACCGTTATCAATATCTCACAGTTATCAATACCTCAACGTTATTAATACCTTTGAAAATAGGCTTGTTCTCAGACACTATTCGAAATACAATGAACTCGGATACGGAACGTTCTCTCTATCCGCTTTATATTTGGACATCTTGTATTGGATTCTCTAATAAAATATATAACCTGTTTATCAGATCGGTATCAAAACATTACAAAAAATGACTAATACTATCATATTTTCATACACGTATTTGTGAAACGTCTTTTAAGATTAAAAAGACTCTTCTGTAAAATGTGAAAAAATGACATATTCGCTTTTACCTAATAGATACGTATATGAAACTAAATCAAAAACATACGTTCAAACTTACCAAAACGATTCTCGTAAAGAAATATTATACAAAAAAACGCCTGCGATTATGGAAAGGTTGTTCCTACTTGTATTTTGTGTTTCCGTTGGTCTCTGTTGAAGTGGGCTCATAGCAATTTACATAGTAATCATTGTAAGAGACACTCCAAGAGTCACCGAGCCAGATTTAATTTGTTTGAATATTCATGCCGTATTTGTATTTGAAATTCATCTCCTCCGCGTTATTACTCGTACTAGATAGACCCTGGCCATTTTATTTTCACTTGAATAAAAAACTCGAGAACCTTTGGTTAACAATAAATTACTATAAAAGTTGCGCTTACAATAGATAACAATAGGTAAAACGGGGAACTCTTTAATAAAGACGTCAGTGGAATACGAAATATAAACATGTGTGCGTATCAAGCAGTTAATGAAGTAGTTTTTACTTTATTGAAAGCTAAGTCCTTAACGCTATGGAATTCCATAGTAATACAATTTGGAAATTGAAAATAACGTTGTTTATAATCCACAAACAATTAAAAAACACGATATGTTTCGGAGGATACCTCCATCTTCAGGTGTTCACAATGCGTTTAAAAATCGATACAATACAAAGGACATATACGAGTACATTTAAATTTAAAAAATTAACCTGGGTTAATTGCTATAAGTACTAATAAATATTTTTTTATCATTAAGAACTAATAAATATAATTAAACAATATTAATAAAATAATTATTAGTACTTATACCAATTAACCAAGGTTAATTTTTTTGATTCATGTGGTGCTCCTGTCAATTTGGAGATATTTCTTGTATAAGTGAATTGTTTTGGTCAATTTGATTGTTGCCGCACTTTGTGACAGTTATTTATGACACAAAATACGTTTTCACTCTTCTGATGTTAAAATAATACAAGTTTTTTCGTTTATAAAACTAATTTTGACAGGTGTCAAAATAAATTTTTCATTTGTTCCAATGACAATTTGAATAAATTCTTCAATCAAATTTTCAAGTTTTTGCTGGTGTTGGATTGTTTTAAGTGCCTAATTAAAATGAAAACAGTGGAATAAAAAAACACAAATGTCCGGATCGTCCAGCTGACGACAAGTGAACCATCTAAAAGAACATTATGTGTTAAATTATTTTTATCTTCTTCTGCTCTTCTTTCTCTTTGCCATTTCCCATCATCTGGGGTGTTAAATTATTTTAATGTGTTATTTTATTTTATATCACTGTATTTTGTATAATTTGTTTTAGATTTATTATGTAGACGTTGAATGATTGAAGTGTGCGCGGGAGATGCCTATTGGTGGCGATGAGGTTCGCAACCCATCACACCGCGTCTCTCGCTTTGGCGAAAAGAGAAGAATGGAGTGCAGCATCGATTAAAGTGGTGCAGTCCATTCTTTCTGTCTACCCTTTCGGGGAAACGGCGTGATGGTTAGCTAGTTAGTTAGTTAGTTAATTTTTTTAATTTAAATCTATTGTTACTTTGTATTGAATCGATTTTGAAATGCATTTTTTTTCTCAGTTTAGTTTTATTTATATATTTACACCTGAAGATGGAGGTATCCTCCGGAACATTGTCGTGTTTTTTTTTTTGTGGATTATAAACAACGTTATTTTCAATTTCCAAAATGTATTAGTATTATCTTAGATAAACTTTTTTTAGTAACAACTAATTTTCTATGATTTCGTATAAAGCACTTAATTTATGGTTTGGCATTATTGAAAATAAATTTCTACTTGTATTTCACCACTTTATTTTTGTTTTATTAATTCACCAAATTTGCTCCACAGTTATAATCCCTTCAGCTTTTTCCAAAATTAAAACTTCCCATATTTTTTAATTGTTAAGGCTCATGAATAAACACTGTAAATATGGAAGAGCACATACCCGTGGCACAATCTTAAAAATATATCTCCAAAGCTTCGTGAGTGACATCAGAAAAATAAACTCGAAAGTATATCTTTATAAACGTACAATATACTTTTTGGCTTACGTTTTTTTTATTAATAATTTTAAAAAAACGTACATGAACTAAATATTATATTTTAATGTACATCGTGTAAATACATCATTGTTTTTACATACATCATCGTCAAAGACAGCTGCAAAACCAACCTGCAATGGTTATGCCTGTGGGTAGGGCAATCTTATTGCTCAATCGGATCGCCTCGGAGGTCGACATATTTCGTGGTAGTGTGAGTTGCCTCAGGGATGCAATATCAATGTTATGATTTTTTCTCATTCTTAAGCTTAATTTTTATTTTTTTAATGCTTCTCTTTTTATAATGTAATTGCAAACGATTTGGAATTGTATGTCTGTAATGTTTGTGATTTTTATCAAAATAAATTAAATGAAATGAAATGAAAATGATAATATGTTCTGAAAATTTTAGTCATTATTTTAAGAAATCACTCTATCACGATGTGTAGTTTGCTATAATTAATTACATTTTGAAAAACGTATAAAGTTTTGTCAGATTCCGTGAGGCGGGGGAGACCAGCCCACGAAGCAATGAAAGAAGGAGCTTTCAGAGTTTATTAATGTATTTTACTGCGACAAAGCTTACGCCATAAGCAAATGATTAACGGATAATTCAGCCGAGCACGCCATGGAGTAGAGCTTTCATTCCGCATTGTTACTGACAAAAAGTCACGCTAGAAAAGACGGCCACGCCCCACACGGCGGCCATGAAGCTCACTATTGGCTTTTTATCGTTGAAAGCACAGTCATTTTCATAATAGACCATTTCTTTATTACAAATATCTGCTTGTTATATCATAAACACTTCAGTACTATTTTCAGAGAATAGAAAAATCAGTGATAGGGTTTTATTGAAATATAAATTATTAAGTTTTGTTTACCGTTCAGAATAGAAGATTTCATTGTTTATTTTGAAGTACCGATAGTCAACTATTGTCTTATACAATTTTGAAATTAAAAGTTGAAAAGCGAATATACAAAATAGTTTGGAAATGTTTATATTTGTTTTTAAATAAATTTCTCAGTAAAGGTTGAAGGAAACATTTTAAAAGTGTTGCAATTTTTCAATTTTTTTCAAACGTCAGACCTTAACACTGAAATTCAAACTTAGATTTTAATTTTACAAGGATTAATTGTATCTCAATAGAGACGAAGATGCAAGTTGTTTTCTGGGAACAGAAGGTGGTGGTCATAAGTCCTGTAAGCGCCTCGACCACCACCTTCTGTTCCCAGAAAACAACTTGCATCTTCGTCTCTATTGAGATACAATTAATCCTTGTAAAATAAAAATAATTTATCCGCAATGGGTGAAATCCAGTATTTTTCTACAAGAATTTGTATACATTTAAAATGTTGTTAGATTTTAAATTATTACTTTTTTATAAACTATAAATTTTCTCAATCAGTTTAAGAATGTTTAAAACCAAAAAGAGGTCATATTTCTTGCAATTGGTAGTTTTATACTCGTATGTTCATTCTATATAGCCGTTCTAAAACATGTTTCAAGATAATTCGTATGTCCGTGTTTCGTAGGGTTCTTTTCCACCAACGGAGATAGTTCCAGTTTTCATATTTATTATAATTGTAATGTCAACAATCAGTTTTATATCAAATAAGTTAACTGCAAAGAAATCCGATACGTTAATTGATGAGGACACCACGAGACAAGGAAACAACAAAGATCAAAATATGTTATTTTTTTAATTAATATGAATAGACCACTAAAAACTCGCTTCAACAATTGGGAATCGAGCTCACGGGAAACCAATCCATTTTGAAAAACAGGCCGCAAGGCCTACATTAAGAAGAAGAAGAAGATATGTATATACGCATTTGTAATTAAACACCGTATGATAATTGTATTTGAAGCCAATTAGTTTTGCTTAACCCAAGTTTCATCAGGTCATTACATGAACTGACTTTAACCTTAATTCAGTTCTCATATTGTCCATATGAAAACTGGGTTCAAGTAAAAGTATATATTATAATTGCCTATCCTGGTGAATTTATAACTATTATTTTTTATTTATAAATGATAAATGTCTAACCATAAAATAAATTATTTATATGATTTTTTTTTCATCTATTATTCTCAGGACATCGTTACGCACCTCACGATAATTATAGATTATATTCTACTCTTTGTTCGTGTAAAATAAATTATAAATTACGATTAAGCAAATAAGTTATTAGTACTAGTTAGTTAAGGTTAATGGTGCTAAGTGTTTCACAATAGCCAAACTGTTCGTACGTTGTATAAAAAAATCGTTAGCGAGAAATATAACAGAAATTTAAATTCAATTGTTGGACTGCCTTCATTGTTTCACAAGTTCATTACAAATGCAAAGCTAATGGGCGAAACAACAAAACTACGCCATCCATCACTGTATTTGGACAAAAAAGCAATTGTTAGAAAATCAAAAAGTTAACAAGAGTATAATGCATTGTTATTCAAAACATAATGACGTATGAAGTGTGCCCGTTGTGATCATTGTTTCTTCTTCAAGAGCTGCGGAAAAAATCGCTCCATAAATCAATTTTTATCCGCAAAGCAAAACGCTCGCTCTAAGTCGATTGTTTCTCACTGAGAGCGGCTGGGGAAACAAAACGATTTAACCTTCTTCTGGTGGTGCGCCGTCAAATTGACGTTAAACTAAATCGAAAATGCTTTTAAATTGTTTATTTAAACGAACATATAAATATGTTTAATCTCTATCTGAACTAACTAACTAACTAACTAACTAAGTAACCATCACGCCGTCTCCCCGAAGGGATAGGCAGACAGAATGGACTGCCACACTTTTCTTTCCTGACATATTTCTCTCGCTTCCTCAACATTCATACATCGTGTCATGCACGCGCGTCGATTTCTTTGACCCCTCACATGGCCGACATTCAATATTTGATTTATTTGATCGTGCCACGTTTTCCTCGGTCTTCCTCTATTTCTGGTTCCATTTAGATCATTAACATATAATTTTTTACCATTCTTTCTTCATTCATTCTTTCCAAATGTCCAAACCATCTAAATGATCCTTTCATTATTTTGTTCATAACACCATCATTCGCACCGCATTCACTTCTTATTCTTATCTCTATCTGGACTATGCAAATATCGGAGAGGTCCAAAATTGATGCTTTTGAGATGTGGTGCTGGGGGCGAATGCTGCGTATACCCTGAACGACAAGAAGAATTAACCAGTTCGTTATTGACCAGCTAGATATCAAGGCAAGACTCTCGCGGATGTGCTAATCAGAGAGTGTTAAAATATTTTGGACACACCCAGAGAGATCAGGACAACCTTGAAAAGCACATCATGGGCATCGTGGAGGAAAGGCGACCACGAGGACGACCACTGAGCCGCTAATCCGATCAAATCAGAGAGTTTACTGGTCTCTCATTAGCTGCAGCCTGGAGACTGACGGATGACAGGAGCGTATGGCATTCCATGGTCAATATTTTACAGGATGGACACTGCCCTCAATCATGGAGAATACAACCGAGTAAAAACATAATCTCGTTGCGTTAAAATTTTGATTTTTAATAGGACGTTATTTATTTAAATAATTTTTAGTAATCTAGCTTTTCAATGATTTATTTAATAACTTGTTACATTTAAAAAAAAGGCTCTTAGCCTTAGTACATATTATAAAGGTGAGATTGCTTGGCTTTTGATTCAACGTACGACTACGATAAGAAGTACCTAATTTTATATTTGTCATTAAGTTGTACCACTGTTTAATATTACCGAAATCCAAAAAAAAAGTAAGAATTCGAAAACCGTGTGAAGTGATGGGGCTAGTAAACTAGGCTGCGGTCATTTCAGGATGCTTGAAAAATTCAATTTGGAAAAACCCTGACATGAAGATCAGCAGCAAAGTGAGAATTTATAAGACTTGTGGGCGACCTATCATGACATATGGGATCGAGTGCAGGACGGACACCACAATCAGAAATGAAGACGCCCAGATATATATCTGGCAAGACACTGCAAGAGTAGATAAGGAATACCCGGATAAAAGAGATATGCGAGGTCGAGGATGTCGTTAAGTGGGAAAGGCAAAGGAGAAGATACTGGTATGCACACGTAAGGAGAATGGATCCATCCAGACTCCCCTTCGTTGTGTTTCACGGCCAGCCCTATGGTAGACGACCCCCGGGCAGACCTCCAAAGAAATGGATCGACAGCTGGTAGTTGACTTCGCAGGAGGCCAATTCCTCTTAAGAAACAGGCCACTAGGCCTACACTAAGAATAAGAACAAGAAGAAGAAGATATTTAAATATCATTTCAAAATTGTTACACTATATATCAGAAGTGGGTCAATTTGCCGCTGTTTGTGTCGTGATGTATATGAATCTACAAGAAAATACGAGTATGTTTTGAATCGAAGTCGCATTTAGCAAAAAAAAAATGAACGGGGGTCATTTTGACGTAACACGCATATCAAAGGTTAACACGAGTTGTGTTTGATTCTAGTACGAAAAATGGAAAAGAGTCCCGGCCGTTAAAATCAAGAGGTTCGAAAGTTTTTATTAATAGAAGTTGAATCACCATTTCATTTTTGTTTGTATGTCTTTCAATACTGATTTCGAGTTACATTGTAATATCCGAATACACGTGGGGGCTCTCGATTATAGTTGAATGTAGGAATTGTTAGTGGAAGTGTTTTTTTTTAACAAATCGTTTATTCTTGATCAATTCATTTCTCATAAATTTAGTTTTCAATTGATTCCATTTCCAAATAGAAAAGTCCTTGAAAATATTTGAACTAAATATTCTATTTGCGGTCATGACTTTAAGCGCACCATTTATTTTGTTTCAAGCTCCAACACTTTTTCCGATACCTTTCTCCGTTCTTCCATCTCTTGTAAACATGCTTTCCAGATAAACGGTAACTTGCTCTAATTTCTCATGCCATGTCTTCTTTAGCCTTCCTCGACTTAATTTTCCATTCAAACTACTTTTATATATCTTTTTAACCGTTTTTCCCTCATCCATTCGTTCCATATGTCCAAACTATCTTAGTGACTCCTTCTTAATTTTATTTATCACGCATTCATCTGCCTTACATTTATTTTTTACTTCATCATTAGATATTCTATTATTCATTGTTTTTCCGCACCTTCTTAGTGACCTCATTTCTACGGCATTTATCCTACTTTCATCCTTATTCTGAAAACTTCTAGTATAATGATATGACACATGAGTATTTATTATAAAAACTAACTAACTAACCATCACGCCGTCTCCCCGAAGGGGTAGGCAGAAAGAATGGACTGCCACACTTTTCTTTCCTGACATATTTCTCTCGCTTTCTCAACATTCATACATCGTGTCATGCACGCGCGTCGATTTCTCTGACTCCTCACATGGCCGACATTCAATATTTGATTTATTTGATCGTGCCACGTTTTCCTCGGTCTTCCTCTATTTCTGGTTCCATGTACATCATTAACATATATTTTTTTACCATTCTTTCTTCATTCATTCTTTCAATATGTCCAAACCATCTTAATGATCCTTTCATTATTTTGTTCATGACACCATCATTCGCACCGCATTCACTTCTTATATTTTCATTTGGCACTCTATCATACACAGAGTATCCACACATTCTTCTAAGAGATCTCATTTCAACTGCATTTATTCTACTTTCATCCTTCTTTTGCCAGTTCCATGCTTCGCTTCCATACATAAGGGTCGGTAGAAGAACACCATTGTGCACTGCCATTCTAGCTTTTTTTGATAGGTTTTTGTTTGCGATGACAACTTTAAGTGCACCATTCACTTTGTTGCCTGCCCCGACCCTTCTTTCAATATCCCTCTCCACTCGCCCATCTCTTGTAAACATACTACCTAAATACACGAACTCAACTACTTGCTCCAAATTTTCACATTCACGCTAATGTTGCAGACTGTCGTGGTTTCTTCCTTTTCAAAAATCATTACCTTGGACTTATTAACATTCATCATCAGATCATTTCGCATGCATACCTCATACATACAATTCACCAGGACTTGTAGTTCAAGCTCGTTGTCTGCAAGAGGACAGCGTCATCCGCATACAAGAGACAGCTTACTGACACTCCGCTCATTTTGGCACCTACATCCAACCCTTTCAGCTCTTTCATACATTTGTCCATATACAGATATTAATTTATTTCAGTATTTATTATTTATTATTATTATCGAGTATTTTTATCTAAAATTAGTTACGAGATCAAAGCTTATCAATATAGAAGTATGTAAAGAATCAAGTATGTAAAAATCCACATAATTTCGATTGGCGATTTAAAATTCTCACCACATAATTATTTTCTTAATGTGTACTATTCAAACAGAATACATATAACTTCTCAAACACATCAAGAAGCGTGAAATTTAGAGGCGTAAACTAATTCAGTTATTCATTGTCGCCCCCTTGAAAACTGTAAAGTAGACAAGTCAAAATTCTATTCTCGAAGCTAGTTCAAACGCGTTTGCATACATTTAAATGAATTTGCCATTATCTCAATCATTTTTTGACCATAAATAATTCTTTGAGGATACTACAATGCAATGTTCGGAGATAAAGGCACTTAGAAAGGCATTTATAAGATGGACTACTACAGTAGCCCTCTATGTTACTTCAATGAAAAGCGAAGTTAACATCAATCTGTACCTCGGAGGTAAAGTACATGTAGTCCTCATTTTCTGCGAAATCTGCATTCTGCCAGTTGGTACTTATGGTCTAAAACTGTTACACTTTACAAACAAAGTGCCGAGAAACTACGAATGACCCAAAGAGCCATTGAAAGAGCCATGTTAGGAATAAGCCTAAGAGACAGAGTCAGAAACGATACGTGGAGAGAAAAAACAAAGGTCAGTGACAGAAGCTCAGATAAAAAAAGGACAAGAAGACTGCTGACTTGGAGACCGTGGACGGCAAAGAGAAGTGCAGGGCGACCGCAACTACGGTGGAAGAATGATCTAAACAGACACGTCGGAATAACCTGGATGCAGTTTGCACAGAACAAAGGGACATGGAAGCGATTGAAGGAGGCTATTGTCCAGGAGTGGACGGGAATAGGCTGAAAAAGAAGAAGAAGTCCTCATTTTAAATAACTAACTAACTAACCATCACGCCGTTTCCCCAGAGGGGTAGACAGAGAGGATGGACCACCATACTGCTCTGTCCTGACATACCTCTCTAGAATCCTCTACATCCATACATCATAAAATATTATAAAATTATTATTGTTTACATGATCATGTTAAAATTTAAATAACATCTGTTAGATCATGTAAACAATAACAATTTTATAATATTTAATTTAATTTTTAATTTATCTTTACTGTATAAGGACTGTTCGTCCGAAACATGTCTACAAAATTTTATTTTGAATAAAAGTGTTGTAAATACAAAGTGTATAAAAAAGAAAAATAGAAATAAACCATCATAACAACACAAAGTATGGCGTATATAGAAGAAAATATGATTATACTTTATTTTTTAATGCGGACTGTTTAAAAGCCATATTTCATTATTCTTGTTCGATTAAGAAAAAATAGACTTAACATTCTTTACCTCTAAAATAAATGCATTCCCTTGTTAGATGCACGTTGTCCCAGGTATTGTTATCGTTACTATAACTACTGACAATAAATAACGGGATAGAACCCAACGAATTAGTAAAAAGCGTCCAGTGCTTTAAATAACATCCACTGTAAACCGTACTTGTTTATTTAAAATATTAAAATGGATAAAGTAAGCGGAGTATGAACCTGTTATCATTCGGCTCACAAGTTGGGGCAGTTTTCTCTATTTATTTAGACTAAGTAGACATTCTCCTATCACGGACACAATATGACATACGTACGTACATTTGTGTAAAACGAAAATATACTCTGCGTTTTTTTTTTAAATGCGTTATATTAATAAAAACAACCTAAAAAGTTTGAATGCATCAACTTTTTTTTTCTTTTTAATTTTAGATAAACTTAAGGCGTTGTTAACACTGTGGAATTTCATAATGACGAATTTTTGATGAATTAAAACCCTGTTTTTCCACTTTTGAGTTAATTTTTCTCGGCATGTTTCGAAAGCTTACATCTTCATCATCGGGAGAACGATATAAACCTTTATATCGTTCTCCCAATCATGAAGGTGTAAGCCGAAACATGTTGAGAAAAATAAACTCAAAAGTGGGTAAAACAGTGTTATAATTGAATTCATCGAAATTTTTATTTATTTCATTTAAAATCGATGGGCATACAATCAGAAAATAAACAACCTTCGTGGCAGAGTGGTAAGAGCTCTGACTACCATAGCGAAGGTCCGGGATTGATTCTCGGCAATGGTGGTGTGATTGTCACACTGTCTTTGTTTTATTCACATGACAATAAAATGGC
The DNA here is from genome assembly GCA_022606425.2 of Lepidostoma basale. Lineage (NCBI taxonomy): Eukaryota > Metazoa > Arthropoda > Insecta > Trichoptera > Lepidostomatidae > Lepidostoma > Lepidostoma basale. Next base: position 1,868,943 of record JAHDVF020000294.1, on the reverse strand, counting down.
GATATATTAGCTACTTATAGAATCAATATATGAAAACTAGCATATGCAGTAATTGGATTCAAACGTTCTGTTGTATAAAATATATATTTTTTTTAGTTATTCGAACACAAAATAAATATCTAGAACAAAAGAAAGTTATTGTAAATAATAATTAAATAAAACGAGGTTTTTTACTACTTCTACTTTTGGCGTTATTTCGACAACGACCGGTTTCGCCAGGCTCGCTGGCATCGACAGACAGATCCCTGGAGAGTTTAGCCCATAGATATACCACTCTGGTTAGCCACAGATTACATATTCCACAGACGAGAGTTTGTTTGGGTAGAATATTTTAAAAATGGAAAACACAAGTAGGTACCCACTTAAACAATTAATTTATATACTCACAAGTTAAAAATAAAAATAGAGAAACTTTTCTTAATACGGGTTACTAACGCCCTAGGGATGAAGTCTCGGGGCAGTAGCGAGCTAATGTCCTTGGGGTAACTCGGTGAATTCATTTAACCAAAAAATTAAATTTCCCAAATCTAATTTTTATACATTGTATTGTTGACAGACCCCAGCAAAGAAGGGGTTCCAAAGGAAAGTGTTGGAGCGTTTCAAATCCTGACCAAACATTTTTGTTATAATTTGAATTAAAATACAAATCTATAGGCCGGTTATCGAATCCGGTAGTTTCACTAAAAGGTAACTCACCCAACATAACACTCCGCTATTGTGTATCTCATAATGTAATACCACCTCTTTCGACTGATATTAATGGGTAAAGTAGAGGGACGTCGGGGAGTTGGTAGAAGGAAGCTGTCCTAGTCCATCAAAGAGTAGACAGGAATAACAACAGTTCAGAACCTGTTCCAAGTGGCGCAAGACAGAGATGCCTTTGCTGCAGTGATCGCCAACGTTGGGGGCGACCTGCCACAGCACCGAAAGAAGAAGATAATTATTAAAACACTATTCTTCTTCATCTTCTTCTGATGCCGTTTGAATCATCTCTGTCCGGCACTACTTGGAAAAGTTCCTCAACACCCTAATATTCTGTAACCAGAAATATTGTTTTTACCCCATGTTTTTTTGACTATATCGATCTATACAAAAATATTTTCCGTATATAAAAATAAAGTATAAAGTATTTTTAATAATGCCTCACCAAAAATTATATGTGTCATACGAAAATATGGTTTTATTATATTTTATGGGAATGACATGCTTCGCTTTGCTAAGACGTATTATCAAATGTTTTTTAGACATTTGTTAATATCTTAACAAGCGAAACATGTCATTCCCATAACATATTTAAAAAAAACTTCTAGATAACAGACATTTCAATTTGTATTAATTATTTATTATTAAAAAAAAGCTAAAATGGCAGTGCACAATGGTGCTCTTGTACCGAACCTTATGTATGGAAGCGAATCATGGAACTAGCAAAAGAATTATGAAAGTAAAACAAATGCAGTAGAAAAGAGATCTCTTAGACGAATATATGGATACTCTGTGTATGAGTGTCGAATGAAAATAAAATATAAAAAGTGAATGCGGTGCGAATGATGGTGTTATGAACAAAATAATGAAAGAAGAATGAAAAATGATGGTAAAAAAATTTATATATTAACGATATAAATGGAACTAGTGGAAACCGAGGAAAACGTGGCACGATCAAATAAATCAAATATTTAATGTCAGCCACGTGAGGAGTCAGAGAAATCGACGCTCGTGCATGACACGATGAATGTTGAGGAAACGAGAGAAATATGTCAGGAAAGAAAAGTATGGTAGTCCATTCTTTCTACCTACCCCATCGGGGAAACGGCGTGATGGTTAGTTAGTAAGTTATTTATTATGAGTTTTAAGCTATTGTGCAAGAAACAGTAAATGTTCCATTACAAAATAATCCGTACGTATTTTATCGATTTATAAATGAATAAACTATTATAGATTACTTTGTAACGCTCTTTCTGTACGAAATTTTACATAACTGGCACATTACTAGTAAATGCTTTATATAATGTATGCTGAAATAACAAGTTAAATAAATAAAACAAAGCTTATATAAAAATGTACTCACATAGCAGTAAAATCTTGAAGAATTTAAGTCTCCTTGTTAATGTTATTCCAAGCTCCTCGATCCTGACCCCTTTAGTCCCAGCAGTCGTTTTTGCCCAAGTCAGTCAAAAGAAAGGAGATGTTGAGCCCTACACAGAGGTCTCCGCCTGGTCTTGACGCGTAAAGAGATTCGATTGCTCTACTGGAAAATTTAAAAATATAAAGCAGATAACAAAACAATGTATTGATACAAATTCTAGCCATACGATACCAGCGAGTTACCATATACGTCTGAAATTAAGCGCCCTTGAGGTGAGTTACTCACTAAAAACCATACTATACAAATTAGCCCCCAAAATAAAATACTAATTAACTAAACATCACGCCACGCCGTCTACTGAAGGGGTAGGCAGAAAGCATTATTCCCCACACTGTTATTTCCTGACATACTTCTCTCGATTCCTCAACATTCGTACATCATATCATGCACGCACGCGATTTCTCCGACTCCTCACGTGGCCGACATTTAATATTTGATTAATTTGTTTTGCTTTTCCTCTATTTCTAGTTCCATTTTCATCGTTAAAAAATATACTTTTTTTGCCATTTTTTCTTCGTTCATTCTTTCCATGTGTCCAAGCCATCTTAATATTCCTTTCATTGTTTTGTTCATAACACTTTCATTCATCATAGCCCAATTATTATAAAGAATATTCAATAACAATCATTAGTAGTTAGAAAAATAAGTTTGCATATAAGTGAGTGTGTCTTATGTATTTCAAAAATATTAACAGTAATTGCGCAACTCTTTACATTTTATTCTGTGAATTAAAAAACTGTGATTAATTGAACATAATAATTGCATATTTAACTTTTATAACTTGGAGAAAGTTATGATCGTCTTTAATGAATCAATCTTCTTCAATTTGAGTACTTAAATCTCGTGAATAATATCTGCAATTCGTTTAAATTCCATTGGATTCGTATACATATCGGGTTTAAAATACACAATTTCAAATTATGGTGCAACAAAAAATTTATTGAATTTTAGAAATATTATTTTGACGTCCAATTCATTTCCAATAGAATTTTAATAAAAGTAAAGGAATTTAAATAAGGAATTTACTAAAATTAAAAAACCCAGATTCATAAAAAAAACTTCATTGCTAGATGCATCACTAATTTGGAGGTTATAATTAAAACATAACATAAATTATAAAAAGGTTAGATTATTATCACTCACCTCTTACATTTGTGTTTTAATTAATCAATTTTATTGGATTTTGTACATTTTGTAAGGTTCTAGACTTAGAAAATGCATTGCAAAATATATTTTATAATAAACACAACCACAGATAACCACAGATAATGTGAAATTTTAAGAATACCAAAGATAAGTCTGCAAAGGCATAGATTTATTTCATTCCAAAATCAAATATGTCAGAAATAAGTGATAGTGCTTTGTTAGCGTTCGAGATTTTATGACAAGTGTTATTTTTTCATTGCGGTTTTTTACAAAATCTAGTTTAAGGTAGTTTTTGTAACATTAGCTTTAGCCATAACATGCAGTTGGTATTTAATAACATTAAAATTGGCATTGAACTCTCAAAATCCACAAAAACAACGTATGAATTTACCAAATGTAATCTTATATATTAATACGAGTAAATTTTTGAAATCCATAAATGGAATCTCTGGAGGGAAGTTCATTTTGAATAATAATTAAATAAAACGATGTTTTTTTTAAATACTTCCACTTTTGTCTTTATTTCGACAGCAAGCCTGGCAAAACTGGTAGCTGTCGAAATAAAGACAAAAGTGGAAGTAGTTAAAAACCATCGTTTTATTTCATTATTACATAAATGGAAGTTTGTTTTAAATAATAATGAAATAAAACGGTGTTTTATTTTTATTAACAACTTCCACTCGTTGTCTTAATTTTGACAGTGACTGCTTTCGCCGGGCTTGCTGGTATTGACAGACTGGTGACAGACAGAAGATTATATCGATGGCAGCGAGCTTGGCGAAACCGGTCGCTGTCAATGTAAAGACAAAAGTGGAAGTATTGTTTTATTTCATTATTATTTAAATATGGAATTATGCTTTAATATGAATCAGTTAATTTGTGGTGTATAATTTTATATATAAATTAAACAATTACATTGTTTAAAAATATTGTTTTCATAATAGTTTATTTTGTATTTTTTAACAGGCCGACTGGTTTCGCTTCAACCGGAGTTTCATCAAGACATCAAAATCAACTGAGTTTGTTTCTTATTCCAACATCCAGAAGTCCCTCGATCTTTTTGCTTAATAGGTAAGAGAATTTAAGCACATTTTAAAAACTTACTTAAAGGGTTGTAGAAACTTATGATAAAATGAATGTTATTTTTTACATTCGTCTTGCGTTCTTGTAAAAAAAAGACTTTGAAGTAATGTAAAGAATAGCCAAAATAAACATATTTGTTATGAACGTTGTCAGTAATGAAGACAAACAGGTTTACGCGGATTACTGCTTGCTAACCGCGGGGCGTTTTTCGATTAGGAGGACATAGACAAGCAGTCGGGGTCATGCGAGAGGGCAAGCATGTGCTGGGCGCTGTGATGTATACGGTGTACCAGATAATCACGTTTATTCCGGGAGCAGCGCTAGATACGATCGCATAGACAATTTTTTATAATGAAATTATTCAATGTCTATGCACTATATTATTTATTTATTTATTTATTTAGGGTAACATACAGCTATATCAATAACATATATATAAAAGAAACATTCAGAATAATTAAAATAAAGCCAATTACATGCTACCACAGATTAAAAATAATAGTTAACAATCAACAAATGCTAGTCAGAAACAACATTGAAGTTAAACTAAGACAAAATAAGGTATACATAATATTTAAGAGTTAAAATACTTATAGTACTGGAAATAAAAAATAAAATTAAGATAAAATAAAATAAAAAGTAATATACAAGTATTATAATATCACCTTACATCGTGGTCACATCCGCGCCGAAATGTTGCTCCGATCACTTTTTTAAAATTACGCTCGCTCAAATGAAAGACGTCAATGTCTCCAAAATGTTTGTTGTAGATATCACAGATTCGATACAGTGCCGCGCTCAGAGCGTAGTTTGTGCGATAAACAGGAAGGTGGAAAACTTGGCTCGCGGTGTGTCTCGTGCGAGACATGGGGGTATTGAGTGACAATTTGCTGAGAAGTTCAGAATTGTCAATTTTACTAAAATGAAAGACGTCAATCTCCGTGGAGACCGCGTTCAATAGCATTAATTGCTCTTCCCACCGGTATCACCCGAGGCAGGTTGGTTCTGGCGGCTGGCTTTTTGCCTATCCCTTCGAAGAGACGGCGAGATCGTTAATTAGTCATAAAAAAATTCAATATGGAGTTTTTCATCACAATTCGAACAGCAATAGATTTATTACGTATATTTATTTTGTCCGATGCAGACGAAATAAGCTCTTATCAATAACCAAAATCTTTTTCTGGTGTACTCGCTACTACATAAACATAGAAAATGATTACTTATTTAAAACATGAAGAGGTTCATATCAATTTGTTGTTTAGACTTAAATTTAAATTTATTGCCTCTTGGAGACTCTACAAAGACATTTTTTCATCATTTTCGGCAGCAAAAGCGTAAAATTAAGTTGATTTTGGTATATTTTCTTTCCTAATAAGCGTCACGGGAATTTGTATAATATTGTAGTTGTTGTACAAGATATTATTCTTTGTGAAATTAGCATATTTTCAGAGTCCGAGCCCGTGTCCACTGCGCCTGCGTCCAGTCGCGAGTCGTAAACAAGACAAATTACTCACGGCCGCGACTACACAAGCATTCAACAGTCACAGACCACTCGAAAATATTTATTTATTGCCTTTATAAATTTTCTCGTACCCGTGCATGGGTCGCGTACAGTCGACGTCAACGTTTTCGGTGACCTATGCTATATTTTCAATACAAAAAAAATATATTTCGGATATGCACTATTTTGATATTTCCTTGCTAAAGCCATAAACCAAATCTGTTTAGAAAAGTTAAGAGTAAATTAATAAACAGTATTCGTAGGAATTATTCGATTTGCTATATTTTGCTAATATAAATAAGTGCCTAATTACAGCTAATTTAAAAAAAACGGTGGATACGTTGAACATAAATTAAATAAACACAAAAGTCCGGATCGTCCATGTCAACATGTGCAACATCGAAAAAAACATTATGTGTTATTACATTATGTGCTAAATTAAAAAAACGACGGATTCGTGGAACATAAATTAAATAGACAATATGTGCACCATCTAAAAAGAACATTTTGTGTTAAATTATTTTTATTTTGTTATTTTATTTTATATCATTGTATTTTATATTATTTATTTTAGATTTATTTTGTGGGTGTTGCACGATCAGAGTGTGCGCGGGAGATGCCTATTGGTGGCGATGAGGTTCGCAACCCATCACACCGCGTCTCCCGCGGAGCGAAAAGAGAAGGATGGAGTGCCGCATCAGTAAAAGTGTGACAGTCCATTCTTTCTGCCTACCCTTTCAGGGAGATGGCGTGATGGTTAGTTAGTTAGTTAGTTAGTTAAATAATCTAAACCAATAACAAGTATATTATTACTATAATTGTTTTGTTGAATAGCTCTTTACATCATTACAGCGCGAGCCAAATCGATGTAAAGGTAATATACAATATCTATTCCGATCTCAATCTAATTATTGGTCTGCAGCAAGGCGACGCATCTCCTATTCCACTCCGCTCGGTCCAACACAATTGAACAAAACATATCGCATTTAAGAAAAAAAATATTTAAATAAATTGTATTAGTTCGAACTTTCACGAAAAATAAGTTCACACCTAAGCTAACCTTACTTCATTTTCTTCTTCTTCGGCCTTCTTTCTTCCACTGCTAAATTTATGCCTCTTCCTTCCTTTTTTCACTCGTATCTGTCTTGTCCCTTCCGCATCCTGGTCGTTCCCACTGTTCGGGCAATGTCATCAGTCCATCGTCCAAGGCCTCCACTTAAGTACTCTGAATGTCCATCTGGTGCTGCCATGTTTGTCTATCTTACATCTAAACCATTCATTCATGTCAATTTCTGCGACTACTTTGATGTTGCTGACCTATTAGATTTGATTGATGTGATCGTTCCCCGATTTCTTCACCATTTATTTCGCCATTCACATTATTAACGTTTACTTTCTTTAATTTAGTATATATTTAAATATAAAATGTCGTGAAAAACATCATTGATAAATGTTTAATACTTATTTAATACTAGATTTTTTTTTCTCATACGCTACAACCCTTGGTAGGTTTCAGCCTCTTTCAAGAAACGAATTTCTTGAAGTGTTCGTAACATTAGTTGTTTTAAGAGTTTAGGTTGTTGGCCTAACACCCAACTCTCTTACTAGGAGGACCAGGGTTTTTCTGTAGGGGTGCTCCTTCCATTAGCTGGGGCTGACCGGTTTTTTTGCCGCCGAAAATCGCCATTCGCCCTCTCTCTGTTAGCTGTGCCACATCAACATACGAGTACGTCCAATATTGCACACCCATATTGGACGTACTATAAATATACATATTTATTTTTTACTATTTATAAGATTAAATGCATTTAACAAAAATCATCAAAAATGCACTATTTTTGCTTATATAATATATTAAGGGTGTGATAAAACGTATTAAACTAAAATTATTTTATTTATAATGTTGTATGTATAGCCACTACGTATGTTTAAAAGACAATTTTAACAAGTGAATTATATTCATTGTGATTCAGATGTATTTATTATTTTTTTACCGGTACGATACTAGTTATTGCAAAAATAAAATATAAATAAGGAACCCTCGAACGAAACATTACTCTCTCACTGTACCCTCCAAGTGGTCAAACAGGGCGACAAGTGATCATTTCCCACCGCGAACATAATGAAGAATTAAATTATAATTTTATAAATAAACCGTATATTTTTGTATAATATTCCGACCAGTACGAATAAATAAAGCTTGCATTTTTCTCGCAATGCGATGTGACATTCGTTTTTAACGATGCATTGTTATTATTATGAAATATGTGTTAGTTTGGAAATCATACCACGCCGCTTGGCATTAATCACAGCAATCGTATTATCGCCATTAGTCATTATCAATGCTAAATGTGAAATGACACAACGTATTATATAATACATACATAGATTTATGAATGGAAGTGAAATAACACAAGATAATCATTGTTCTATTGTACAATTGTGTAGACACTATTTTAAGTGTTTTATAGCTTACTTATTTATTACTCAAAGTGTACGTCGTGATTTCTGAAAATCCAAAAAAAAACTCAACCGCTAATCCTTAAGTAATAATATAATATGGTTACTGTAAATTTGAGTCGCTATCCCAAGGCATTTTGTATTACTCCACATTTGGAAGTGTACTGTAGTGATGAGGTAAAATAAGAAGTAATCATATTTATTAAACGATTTTGATAGATGTATAAAAATATATATTTTTAAATTCTTAGCTAACTGACTATTCCACATAACACCAGAAAAATTGAATCAAAATTTCTTTATTATTATATAATTAGTGTGCTCCACTTGGGTTTATCGTCGACCGGTTTCGGCAGCTTGCTGCCATCTTCATCATCACCACCAAAAGATGGCAGCAAGCTTTCGAAACCGGTCGACGATAAACAAAAGTGGAAGCACACTAAATATATAATAATAAAGAAATTTTATACCAATTTTTTTTTTGTTTTCATTATTTTGTTATAACTTAAGTTTTAACTAACTAACCATCACGCCGTCGTCCTGAAGGGGTAGGCAGAAAGAACATTCTGTCACACTAATATTTCCTGACATAATTCTCTCGTTTCCTCAACATTCATACATCGTGTCATGCACGCGCGTAAATTTCTCTGACTCCTCGCGTGGCCGACTTTCAATATTTGATTTATTTGATCGTGCCACGTTTTCTTCGGTCTTCATCTACAATATTTCTAGTTCCACTTACATCGTTAAAATATATTTTTTTTACTATTATTTGTTCATTCATTCTATCCATGTGTCTAAACCATCTTTATGATCCTTTCATTATTTTGTTCATAACACCATCGTTCGCACCGCATTCACTTCTTTCATTTTCATTCGACTCTCTATCATAGAGAGTATGTACACATTCATCTAACAGATCCTATTATTCATTTTTCGATTATTTTGTTCTTTGTCCAATTAAAAAATATCCTTTGCATTGTTCAATAGATGTTAAAATTGTTCCTACTTATTAATACATCAATCAGCAATGTAAATATCATGAGAATTATCATTGCAGCTACTTTTGTACTGCTGTAAAGTGTAAGAATGTTTTCCCATGCAATGTATACACTCTTACAGACTTCTCCGCCTACTTCCAGAGCAGTCACTGGAACCCGCGGAGAGGGCGTCAGAGGGAGGGATACTCTCAGGGGGGTTGAGGGGTTCCCCACTTTCCCAGAGAACTCTTCCAAAGAATCTTTTATGAATCACATTAACGAAGATGACGCCTCGAAAAAATCTATCGAAAAATCTAATCGGATAACAAAAACTTACATTATGAAATAATAATAAAAACCCACCTTGCTATTATTACACTTCGAAATTATTCACATAATTGCTCCGCCGTGATACGGTTTTGGTAGAGGTGTTAGGAATAAATTAATACAAATTGACTTTCACACGGAACAAGTTCCGATGCTTTCACACGCAAAACCCTGTTTGTCCGTACCCCAGATACATATTGATGGTGTAATAGTTGTATCAATATATTGAAAAGACGCCATTACACTGACACACTACTATCTGAGCATTAATCACTGAATGCCCATTGTGATTTAGCGTATTATATTTTATTGGAAGCCATTACAATGGCTGTAAGAGTAATTTATTTGATAAATGAATTGTTTACATGCCGTTCAGTACGATACAACCCCTGCATTGCTTCTCTGTATTCAAATTGTCTTCTTTCTTCATAGTATAACATGTTTTTATCGTTTCTTTATAGCTTTGGTAATACATTTGAGTAAAATGTAATATGCAGTAGAGGTTGAAAATTCATTATTTATAATTTTAAAGTTTGCTAATTGTCTAACTAACCATCACGCAATCTCCCTGAAGCAAGGGATGGGCAGAAAGAATAAACCCCCACACTTTTCTTTCCTGACATACTTATTATTATTATTATTATTATTTTGTTGAATCGCTCTTTATATCATGATAGCTGGAGCCAAATCGATGTTAATGGTATTATAGCTATCATAGTGATTCTCGTGACATGTGTAAGTAGCTAATCTATCGCTATTTTATTGTCATGTAACTTCTACATCACACTGCCCTCGCCGGGAATCGAACCCGGATCCTTCGGGGTGGCAGTCAATGCACTTACCACTCCGCCACGAAGGTGGTCTCGTTTCCTCAGCATTCATACATCGTGTCATGCTCGCATCCCAATTTCTCCGACTTCTCACTTGGGCGACATTCAATATTTGATTTATTTGATCGTGCCACGGTTTTCTTGGTCTTTCTCTATTTCTAGTTCCATTTTTATCGTTCACATATACTTTTTTTGCATTATTTATTCATTCATTATTTTCATTTGTCCAAACCATTTTAATGTTCCTTTCATTATTTTATTCATAACACTTTCATTCGCACTGCATTTACTTCTTATATTTTTGTTCGACCAATCAAACACAGTTTTTCCGCATATTCTTCTAAGAGATCTATCTTGCTAATTGTCATAAATGATTTATCTATTATTAAAAATAAGGTATTTTCTTCTCTTGTGTATATTTTTTTCGTTTTATTTCGAAGGTTTTACAATGTAATTTTTATGCTTTACAACATTTGCACAGAAAATCAAAAATAACTCTCGAAAAATAATGTTTATTCGCCCATTTTTATTTAAGGACAATCAATTCGTTCATAATATAGAATATTCTAATACAAGTTTGTTTTCTGCTTTTTATAAATCAATAAGTAATTTCAATGGTTTTGAATCGATTTAATTTCATTTGGAAGCGTTATTATCAAAAGATTTTATATAAGTGAGTTTACATTATTCTTTTTAAGTTCTGTGTTTATTTCGTGACATAAGCTTTTGGGAACATATCAGATATTTTTGCTTACGTTCTCAAATCTGCTTCAAAACTTAATCTTCAATTCATGGGAACAATTTAATCCCTTAGGGGGTCCCTACCTTTAATATGAGAATCTCCACTATACAATATTCTTGATATAGGAAATGAGATATCCCAACGAATTTTGATACTTAATACTCGAAAAAAATACAGCAATTCAAATGCAAACATATTTTTTTAATGAGCAGATATTTTATATATATTAGTTTGTCTTCTAAACTCATATTATTTAAATTCACTTGGAATTTACAATATGTTACAACAGTTAATTTGAAAATTTTATTTTAATGTAAATGTCAAGTTATAATCAGTTATAATATTATTTATTGATTCTTGAACAATGATGTAAAACTCCACATTAAATCATCAATATGAATGAAATCATCTGTCTTCTAGGAGTTAAATTTTATTTTAGATAGAAGACATATTTTGCCATTCTAAGGCATTATCGAATGTAAATTTGATAATGCCTTAGAAGAGTGAACTATTTCATTCCATCTAAGATACCATAAAACTCCTAGAAGACAGAGTTTTCATTCATATTATAATAATTAAAATCAGTTATTGTTTATTCCTGATGATACCAACATGGTTGATAAAGCAACAGTAAATAAACTCATGATATAAATTTATTATCTGGGAATAAAGCGTCTGTTTTCTAGAAGTTTTATTGTAGCTTATGTAAATGACATTTTTCGCCTTTCTAAGGCATTATCAACATTTGATAATGCGAAACATGCTATTCTCTTAAACCATAACAAAACTTCTAGAAAACAGACGTTTTCATTTATATTAAATAGATATAACTTCAACCACATCCACAACACGTATTATATACAGTGGGTCAAAGTCATAGATGAATCATAAATCGATACTTAAGCGGCTAACATAGGCAAAGCGCGGGCCGCGAAGATCCTTGGAATCTCGCCAAAGATGATTCCTTTTCATCGAATGTTATAATTTTTCAGTGGCACAAAAGGAGAATAGGGCCGCCTCTCGCTGGTATTGATTCGGCTCCGTATTTCCGCACAACTGTCCCTTTTCGAGGCCATTGTTATAATTACGAAGGTAAGAATAGAAGTGACAATGTTTCGCCGGAGGAGATTCTCGCCGAGGGAGATGTCCACAATGGCGAGGAGAAGAAGGAATGAAAGAAAAAATGATAGGAAAACAACGGGTGAATGCGAAGAATGGGGGGACAAAAATCGAAAAGCACCCAACATTCAGGGGACACAATTGAATTATTATTCGTTTTGATCCATTTTGAGATTCAAAACCCTTGGGCAGATTTGGATAGAAGTGGCATGTTTTGTTACAGCGGCAACCGAATAATCCTGCATGATCTTAGTAATAAATATTGTTTTAATATAATCGAATTATTTTACTGAAATCTCTTGATGGATGTTCATTGTAAACAATAATTAAATAAAACGATGTTTAATAAAGACAAAAGTATTAAAAAAAACGTCGTTTTATTTAATTATTATTTAATATTGTATTATGTAGTTATTCACTTGACACAAAAAAATTATCTAGAAATTGACTTGCAGAAAAAATGCTTATATTGACAAAATTTTTAAAAAAATTAATATTCCAGTTGCAAGAGACCGGCAGGAAGGTCGCCGAAGAGATGGCTGGCTGGACGTCATCATCTCAAAAAATTTCACCGTCACAAACAGGTAATGCTCGTTCAACCTAAACCATGAGAAATAAGAAGATTTATTTACGATTTGATAAAATTCATTTTTTCTTTTTATTTCTACAACTTATACAATTTCACAATATTAAAAAAATTACAATTTTAATACCTTAATATATTTTTTAATTCGAATGTAACATTATATTTTCACATAACGATATTAAAAATTACGTTTTTATTTTGCAAGCATTTAAAATCCATTCTGCTTTTTTGGGTAATCGATATACCTTAATTATTATATTTGATAACATTTTTATAATTACAGAAAATCAAAAATTAAAAATATGATGTTTTTCATTCTTCATTATACAATTTTATGAACCCAAAAACATCTTTTTGGTTTATTTATGTTTTTTTATTATTGCAAATTGATTTTTGAAGTTTTATACTCCATCAACAATACTCCATTAACTCTCAGATTTACGACAATAATGTTGATATAAATACTGAAATTGTGTGAATACATGTCTAGTTTGAATGTTATGATCAGTGTATTCTTATTTTCTACTTTGATAAAAATAAAAGTTAGGTGAAAAATATTTAATAAAATTAATATTTTTTTAAATATAGGGTTCTAAAAATAAAAAACGTTTCGAAAAATTCTCTCTGCCCTCGGTTGAAAACGCTGTAACCTTATCGTGGAAAGGGAACGTGCACCCAATTCCAGCGTATAAATACAGAGTAAGATCACAATAATCACACAAAAGTATTGTTGAAGAAATGACAAAGAACTAAAAGAGAAATTAAAATGGAAGACGAAACGGCTACGATACCGTGAAGTCAACCAATTGTGCGAAATTAATTTTTAGATTTTTAATATATGATACATCTACATATCATATATTTCTTGAACAAAGATGTAAAACTCCATATTAATTTTTTTTTTAAAACTAACTTACTAACTAACCATCACGCCGTCTCCCCGGAGGGGTAGGCAGAAAGAATGGACTGCCACACATTTCTTTCCTGACATATTATCAGGTTTCCTCAACATTCATACATCGTGTCATGCACACGCGTCGATTTCTCTTTCTCCTCACATGAGCAACATTCAATATTTTATTTATTTGATCGTGCCACGTTTTCCTAGGTCTTCCTCTATTTCTGGTTTCATTTACATCGTTGACAATACTAATGAAAAGGACAGTTTTCTAGAAGTTTTATTATATTTTATGGGAATGACATGTTTCGCCCTTCTTAGGCATTATCAAATGTCTTAAAAGGGCGAAACATGTCAATCCCATAAAATATAATAAATCTTCTAGGAAACTGTCGTTTTGATTCGTATTAATTATTTGATATGGAGTTTTACATCATTGTTTAAGAAACAATAAGTAAATTTTTTACAACTGGTATATGACATTTTTAATACAACACGTGTGATATAATAGTTAAAACGGGTAATTAAAAGAAAGGCATAAAATACAAAAATAAATTTAACCTTCTTCTTCTTCTTCTTCTTCTTCTTCTTCTTCTTCTTCTTCTTCTTCTTCTCCCTATAGACCTTTGGTCTGTTCCTGAAATCAGACTGGCCTCTCTTGGGAGGTTGACTCCCAACTACCTCTCCATCTCTTCGGCGGTCTTCCGGGGGAACGGCAGCCGGCAGGAATCTGATGTGTCACAGCGTGTGGGATTCTGGTGACATCCAACCTTTGTACGTGCGCATTCCAGTATATTCTGCGTTGTCTGCCCCATCTCACGACATCCTCCTCCTTGCAGATCTCGCGGATAGCCGTGATACTCACCCTATCTCGAATAGTCCTTTTGCTATCATCCTCAGCGTCCTCATCTCTGCCACTCGTACTTTAGCCATCGCTCTTGTGCTCTGGTCTCAATGGTATATGTCAGTATAGGCCTTACGCAGGTTTTATATATAATTTTATATATAATATAATAAAGACCTTACTGTCAGTTCTCATATACTTGTTTTTCCATTTTATATCCTTGAGACCGAAAGAGATTTCGCCGAAAAACAAATTCAACCGAAAATTAACGGAAAAAACTAATTCAATTTAGCGATTATACCAATTTTGTATGGTCATTTAAACATCAAAATTGATTGAAAAGAGATGAGTTCGAAAATCTCCCATCATAAAAATTTGCATACAGGAGCGTGTATGTATACAATAAGAATTAATTTCGGCGTAAAATATTTTTGTCCCAGCTGCCCATAGAGCAACAAAAGGCGGGCGAATTCAGTCTCGCATTTGTGAGGGAATTAAAATTGCCGAATAACGTTAAACCTGAAATATTAAATGCGTTGTTGGAACCATTGTGCAGAGATAACACCTTCAATGGACAACAATGATTAACTGAACAAATAATATCAATAGTGGAACTCGATAAGCGGTGTTTTGTCTTGCTCCCGGCGATATTACATTCAATACGAGCTTTGTTGGGCCGATATCGTGCGCGGCATTGTGTGCAAAACTCTCAAAATATGGCAGATAGAAAGAACTCTTTCATTCATTTCTATTGAAAGCAACAGAAGAATAATAACTTCATATCTTTGTGCCGGAGTTTCGGGAAAATTGTCAATTATATAATTACACACAACACATTAACTTGAATGAGTACGTAAGGCGAACTTCATTCATGGATGTATTTTGTGTATATCTTCAGTACTGTAATAATTGTATTGGAGTAAGCATTCTTTGACATTATTTATTAAAGTATGGAAGTCGATTATTCACTTCTTCAGCATTTTAACATTTTTGTCCGAAGTACAATATAATGCTTTAAAAACCATTTTTAATAGTAATTTTTTATTGGCATTGGAACTTCATTATTGTTTTTTAAATGTTAAGTACTATATGCGTATCATTTTAATTTATTTCATAAATCTACACTCGATTAACGAATGCCATAAAATTTCTATTGAATAATAGAATTGAATCGTTAACACTGTGAAATTCCATAATGACGATTTTTTATATAAACTAAAACATTGTTTTTCCACTTTTGAGTTTATTTTTCTCGTCATGTTACGAAGGTTTTACACCTTCCAACTCATTTGTGTAAAAAACAGTGTTTTAATTCATAAAAAATCGTAATGAATGTCATTTGTTATGAACACGTCAGATAACCGAAATTCGCGTGAGATAGAGATGAAATCTCTTAGACGTGTGTGTGTTAAACGATGTATTATAAAATTTCAAATACTGATCAGGAATAAATGTAGAACGAAAGAAATTATTATGAATATAACAATAAAAATATTGCTTCGTTAGTTTCTATATAAAATGCATGGATGAGGAAAGAATGGTTAAGAAAGTATACGTCAACGGTATAAATGGATGACGGAACCGAGGAAGACCAATAAAAAAAAGGGAATGACCAATTTAATGAAATTTTAAAGGTCGGCCATGTTAGAAATTTTCCTTTTCCATGTTCTCCACGTAATGACCTTGAGTCCCCATCTATTCGTATCCGTTCCCTGTCTGGCGACATATCCCACCAATTTCCACTTCAGTTTGACAACACGGTCCATCACATCGACAAAAATTCATAAATCCTATTAAAGGATCGATTTCCTTACAAAGGGGGATGAATTTAATCAAAAGTGAGTGATACAAATTTAATATTACCTCTGACCGGTCAGTTGAAAAGTTCTCCCAGAGCCGAGTACAATGGATCCACACAAAAACTCTCCGACAATATAAATTAAGGAGGAATAATAGAATCCGAACTATCAGTGCGTGAAATATTTAGTTTTGTCAGAAGGTATCTAATGTACCCTTTTTTAAATATCTACATATCTCTTCGTACGAAGTGTCATGTTTGAAACTAACTCCTTTTATCTCTCTCCCGTGATCTGTATTGTCATGCAGAAACTTTGATTTTGTCCATTCTATTCAAAGAAGGTATTCTGTCTATTAAAAAAATCAAATAAAAGACGTATTGTAGATATCTACTCTCTTTATCTATTATTATGAAAGTTTAAAGTTTTTTTCCTAATTTAAAATTTATAAATTTCCAAACTTCTATATTATTATTATTCATTTATTTATTTTTAAACATATCTAAAGCATTACAGATTTTTTTTTTCCAATACACTAAAGATACAAGTTAGAGATACACAATAATAAGTAATACATAATAGATTAATAAAAAGAGCGAGAAACATAAGATGCATGACAAATTAATAAAATAAATATACCATACAATTATAATAAAGATAGTGCTTCCCTCAGATGAGCCAAACTATCACAAAATATGTCAAACTCCGAGGTGATACGATTAAGCAAAGATAATGCTCTACCTACCGGCATAACCATTGGCAGGTTGGTTCTGCATCGTGGGAGATAAAACAATCTATGGCCCCTTTGTCGAAGATAATTATCAGGGACGAACAGACCTACATCACTCAGGATTTCTGAGTTGTGTATATTTTTATATGGTAATACAATAAACGAATGGTGTTATGAAGAAAATAATGAAAGGACCATTAAGATGGTTTGGACATATGGAAATAATGAATGAAGAAAGAATGGTTAAAAATTATGTTTTAACGATGTAAAAATGGAACTAGAAATAGAGAAAGACCGAGAAACACGTGGCACGATCAAATGAATCAAATATTGAATGTCGGCCACGTGAGGAGTAAGAGAAATCGACGGGCGTGCATGACACGATGTATGAATGTTGAGGAAGCGAGAGAATTATGTCAGGATAGAAAAATGTGGCAGTCCATTCTTTTTGCTTACCTCTTCATGGAGACGGCGTGATGGTTATTTAGTTAGTAAGTAATACAATTAATCTTAATCAATGTAACACATTAAAAGCTTTATGAAAGCCAACACTAGAAATAATATAATACATAACAATTAAAAATTAATTATGATACGTATAATAAGAGTTTCAAAATTATAACACTTAATAACAATTTTTAACTAAGGATTTCTATTTCAGATAGAAATATACGATATTCTTTGAGATCTTGGGTATATTAATATATTTTGATATCCACATCGTTTTTTTTTGTTTTTGTTCGTTGCAGTCTCAATCTTCAGGGTAGTCGATCACCGTCGGTTGAAGAAGATACCAAGAGACGGTGATATACCTAAGATGTCAGAGAATGTAATTCTATCTACCGTAAGTATTTACGCACTTATTAGAAAAATATGAGTTCTTAAAAACCTGAAATACGCTGATTGACGAGCTACATGATAAAAAAATCGTGTATGAATAATTTTTAAAAAAATCATTTTTTATAATTATTTTGGAAAATGATATGTTCAAACGTTATCATAGTGGAATTCCATAATGATAAACTTTTAAAAACTTATACCCATGTTATTTTTTCTTTTGAAAAAAAAAATCATGGTGTATTTCATACCTTCATCATCGCGAAGATGATACGTATATTTTTTAACTGTTAATATTGTTCTCCCAATGAAAAAAGTTTAAAGCATTCGAAACGTGTAGAGAATAATACATTCAAATGTTTGAAAACGATGTTTTAAGTCATCAAAAATAAAAATAATAACACATTTAATTTAATTAAACATGTCACAACATGATTAATTATAAAGCTGTATTTCCTTAGTATTTGATAAAGATATTTAACATGTGTAGGTGTTTTGAAATAATTCATTTACATATTATATTTTCTCATAAGACACTTTTTAATAAAATATATTTTATATACGCCATACTTTGTCCTGTTATGGTGGTTTATTTCTCTTTTTCTTTTTTATTCACTTTGTATATACAACATTTATATTAAAAAATAAAAATATATATTTTTATATAAAGACATGTTTCGGACAAACAGTTCTTCTTCAGTAGAGATACATTTTTAAAAATATTTTTTAAATGTTTACAAATATGAATGGTCAAATTTGAAAGATTTATTTTGGAACGTTTGTGCTTTTGTTATAACAAATATTATAATTCAATTTAAAATTTGAAATAATAATTGTAAGTTCTTATTGGGGTTCAGGTAATTACTTACAACAAAGGAAATAAATCAAAGATTGGACTTGATTATACAATATTTTGCAAAAATTCCCACAGTCTAAATTGTATTTTAAATTGTGCGTACGTGTCAAAATTACAGTGTAATGAAGAGTAACAAACAGAACATAGCATGTAGCAATCCCTGTTATTATCCTGGTAGGATCGGTCCTCGGAGTCAAGTGGGGAGGGCGGGGCGATGCCGCCCTGAGTCCTGCGCGCATACATCCGTTCTCATGAACAAGTTTTTATTAGATTTTAAATAGACCACCTTTTGATAGTCCTCATTTCAAAACGCACTGCCAACCTTAGAAGATTATTATAGTTGTTTTCTTGAAATATTTATATAGAATTTAATCTTAAAATATCGCAATTAATACCCCAACTTTTTGTATTTTATATAACACTAGATTGATACTCATAAGAAGATTTCATTTATACATTATATTTATTATTTAAAGTAACCTTCTACCAAATAATTAATACAAATGAAAACGTCAGGTTTCTAAAAGTTTTATTATATTTTATGGGAATGACCTGCTTCGCCCTTCTTAGGCATTATCAAATGTACATTTGATAACGCCTTAGAAGGTCGAAACATATCATTCTCATTAAATATAATAAAACTTCTAGAAAACTGACGTTTTCATTCATACTGATTATTTAATATGGAGTTTTACATCATTGTTCCAGAAACAATATGTAACTTTTACCAAGATTTTTCAATAAAATACATTAATATACTCACCTACTTTAAAGAAGTAAATATAAAGAGATTTAGTTTAGACGACTGCCGATACCTATAGGCCTGCTATTTCCAGTATTGTAGTTGGTAACCTATATATTTTTGTTTTTCTTAAATAAGAATATCAATTAGCATTGTCGATTGAGTATTTATCGTTCTTAAAAGACACAACGTGATTTAAAAAATCGGTAATAAATGAGTGCATTCAGGATAAGATACAAATGGATTTGAGAACTTGAATGGATAAAGTGATGTCTATTCTCTCTGCCCATCTTTAAGCAAATGGTGGTTCCTCGGCAAGTTTTTTTTTTTTTTTTAGTTTCAATCCTAGGGATTGGGTTGCAGCAAAGTTCATAAGCATCTTTGCTAGTTCTTGGGATGCGATTTGGACCTTTTTAATGTGGTTGTTTCTCTTTACTTTTAACATTTGCATACAGCAAGTTATTTGAACACAATTACTGTATTCAATTTTCTAACTATTGACTTCACTTCGGCAAGTAAAATTACGAAAAAAAAATTTTTATACCTACGCAGAAATCGAATAAAATCTATTAAGGCGTAAAAAAAACCTACGTACTCATATAAAATATATAAAAATGATTTATTACGATCGGTGCACTGTGGGGCACGTAAGGAGGTAGGCAGGCACCACGGAGATTTACGATTCATTCGGTCTTTAAAATCACCTAGAAAACACACGCACTCTACCGCCGGAGTGAAACTAGGGTGTCCGTAGAGCGCCCCGCCCAGCGCCCGCCCAGGCTTCCCTCTGCGATAATGGTGGAGTTTGATAAGTTAATTCGATTTTTATAACCGGATCGCGGGAAGCGTCCCGCCCACGGCCGCCGCGGTGGTCACCCGCCGGCGAGACATGGGCGAGTGCGACTTCTCTTTTCTCATTGCGCCACTTGATACCGTTGTATGGAATCAAGCCGCTATAAGTTCACCCATAGCCTAATTGTTAAAATAGAAACATTCTCACGAGAGCTACTTCTTTTTATCCTTTTCGACGCAAGCGTAATACGCAGACAATACATTAATAGGCGTATTTCGACTGAACTGTTTTTTTTTAATGAACGATTTTTATATCGACGAAAGAACGCACCACACAAAACTAATATTTTGATATGGCGGGTACATTTTCTTCTTGCTCCGATAGCAAAAGGTTACAAGCTCTGTTGGTAACATCATCATGATCAGCCGTCTGTCATCCACTGCTGAATGTAGGCCTCGTCCAAAGCACGCCACCGCCCTCTATCCATTGCCGCTCCCATCCATCCATGTCCAGCAATCCTCTTCAGATCGCCGGTCCAGCAGGCAGGGGGACGTCCAACTCTGTGGAATCCTGTACGCGGTCTCCACTCCGATATGGCCAGCCCATCGCCATTTCAGCGTGCCCATCCTCTTTGACATCTTTGAATATTTGGCACGATGATTTGAAGTTGCCACCAATGCTTTCTCAGGCACTTGGAACAGCTGTCTGGTCTTCCTGGATGTCGACTGCCCAGCGGTTCTTTATTTGCCGCTTTGCTTATCACTCTCTAAAAACACGCTCTCTCTACATGATCTCTCCAATAGCATCTCCAGTCTTCTGACTTCGCAAATCTTCATTATTTCAGAATTTCTCACCGTGACTCGGAGTGTCGTTCCTGATATTTTTATTAAAACTATTTAAAACTCCCGTAGTGTGCAAGAATACTAGAATTATATAATAAAAAGCTCATCCTTATACACTTATTTAACCTATCATGTATTCCAGTCAATTATTTTATCGATTGTAGGAATTGATTGGTTTGGCCGTGCTACGTATTCTTCAGGCTTTTTCAATTTATTGGTCCAATCACAGATTTGTAATGATTTCTTCGCACTATTTTTAGCCCCCTTAATTCCACATATCTAAGCCATCTTAGAGATCTTTTTATTAGATTGTTCATAAACATGTCTCCATTTTGAATTCACTAACATTATATTTACCACTTTATCACTTGGGACCATTTATCATGGGACCATTTATCACTTGGGACGATGTTAAGCATCAGGCATGCGATAGAGTCGGGTGGAGAAGATTCCTTGAGGCCCTATGCACCACGGAGGTGTGACAGGACAAAAAGAAGAAGAAGAACATTATATTACGTTTTTAAATTTTATCATTATCTGTTTATCTAAGAAGCGTGTTTACAAGAGATGGTAGAATGGAGAAAAATATCGGAAGAATGGTTGGAGCTGGAAACAAAATAAATGGTTCACTCAAAGTCATTACCGCAAATAGAAATACAAATAACTGAAGAAAAGATGGCAGTGCACAATGGAGTTCTATGTATGGAAGTGAAACTTGGAGTTGGCAGAAGAAGGATGAAAGTAGGATAAATGCCGTAGAAATGAGATCACTAAGAAGAATGTGCGGAAAAACAATGTATGATCGAATATCTAATGATGAAGTAAGAAAGGAATGTAAGGCGGATGAATGCGTGATAAATAAAATTAAGAAAGGGTCACTAAGATGGTTTGGACATATGGAACGAATGGATGAGGGAAGAATGCTTAAAAAGATATATACAAGTAGTGTGAATATGAAAAGAAGTCGATAAAGGCCAAGGAAGACATGGGATGACCAAATTAATCAAGTACTGAAAGGCGGCCATGTCCGAAGTAGGAACAATCGACGAGCGTGCATATCACGATGTGAATTTAGAAGAGGCGCGAGAATTATGTCAGGAGAGATCAATGTTGCGATCCATCATCTCTGCCTACCCCTCCAGAGAAACGGCGTGATGGTTAGTTAGTTAGTTAGCTAGTTAGTCATTCTATCGCACAATTTTTTCTGATGAATTCCATCTATTCAGTATCGTAGTATTTGCCTTGCTTCTAAATATAAAATGATAGGAGAGTATATTTGCATACATTCATATGCACAATTTGTAAACAAACTTAATTTCTATGGATTCGTTCTTTTAAATGTCGTTTGACAACATTCACAGCTGACGTAAAGCGATTATTAGAAAGAGAGAACAAAAAAAACAAGGTTACACTAGATGGTTGGAAAAAATCTTACTGTCTCATACTTGAACTAATACAAACTAGAAGAAGAGTCTTATTGGACGGAGATCGATGAAGACATCTCTTGCAGTCATGACCTAGTCCTTGCAATCAAAATTTATTATGGTGACCCTAAATGCTAACAAAAATTACATTAAGCTTATACACATTCATGTAGATCTCCATACATGTTAGACTGGGTAAGCTAAGAAGGGCTAGACATGTGGAAAGAATGCCGTCATCTCGAGCACCAAAAAGAATCCTTGAGAGACATCCAATCGAAGGATGAGGTGAGGTTTGACGCTGCACATGTACTGCAAATGAGAGACTGGAAGGCCGCAACAGGTGATACAAATGCTTGGAGGCTTAGACTCGATATTAGATGTATAGCCATCGAAGAAGAAGTATACATTTAGGTATTATAAAATTCGTACAAAAAATAAATCTTTATAAATTTCCGATTAGACTTTTTTTGTATCAAAAATACGGAAACGACTTTTAAAAAATAAAGTGAAGGGGTATACACACGATAAGCATTAATTAACCTCACTCGCGTCAGTGTATGAAATAAATCTTGTAGAACAAATAAGAAGCCGTAACAATATTAATGGTTAAGACAAAAATTTCATTCATGCTTTTTTTGCCGGCGAGAGAAAAAACCGAGGCTCGAGTTTAAAAAAATCTAATAAATCAAGTCGATATTTTATAAATTCCCGGCAGCCATTACCAGCCGCAGTTTAACAAATATAAATCAATAACACAAACAAAAATCTGATTGCTAAACGCTCCGGGAACGCCTCATCCAAAATTGATCATTACCCCCTTTTCACCGTTTGTTTAGGGGTCCCAAAACAAAACAAAAACTCTTCACAATATATCTGACCACGAAGATCCATTGTCTCGCTGGGACCCCGAAGGTTCCCCGCTAAGAATCGTTTTTTTTTCTAAAGGATCACCGCCCAGCGCCCAATAATACCTGTGATGTGATACATAGTTATCTGTCATAAATGCCTATCTTTGAATTTCGAAGAACCCGCCGCTTATAATGGTGCTATTCAAAAAGGTTCCTAAGGAAACATCCAGATCGGACCGGGTAGGGTCACATTTTGAGCGCTCCCGGCGGAGTCTACCAGTCTAGAGATCGGGAGACAGACAGTCGCCACCTTTGGCATTTTAATATAAGCATCCAGGTGAGATTAATCGCATTGGAAATCGGGAAGAAATTTTAACACAGTGTAAAAAGGAGTCCCTGTAGAATTTTAACTTATTTTTTATTCAATAAATAATATGTCTTTAGGTATTTACTGTTTTTGGAACGATGGTTTAAAACTACATTTTAAATAATATAATACGAATAAAAACGTCTACCTTTTCATGTTTTCTGTGGGAGTAGGACATACAGGTTCTTCTTCTTCTTCAAGTGCCCTATCGGGTCCCCCCAATGTTGGCGATCACCTCGGCGAACCTGTCCCTGTCATGCGCCGCGGAACAGCTCCTCCACACTTCGGATGCCGGTCCACTCGCTCACGTCTCGCAGCTAGGACTTCTGTCTCCCACCGAGCCCCCGGCGTCCGTCAACTTTCCCTTCCAACATCAGTTGGAGAAGGTGCTACTTTTCCCCACGCAGAATATGACCCAGATGTGAAATCTTCCGAACCTTGATAGTTGATAACAGTTCTCTGTCAACTCTAGCTCACCTCTCGTATTGGTAACCATTTTTATCCAGGGAATTCTGAGCATTCAGCGATTGAGCCACATTTCAAATGCTTCCAGTCTGTTCATTGAGTTGACTTTCAAGGTCTTCGTTTCACATCAATACAATAAAATAGACCACACATAGCATTTCATCATTCTCTGGTACATACAGGTTAATGTAGATTAAATGTGACAAGTTTGTTCAAAATTATATTCAGTCTCGCATGGACGGAGGTAGGGCCTAGAGATTGCATGAGCCAAGCTGACGAAAGGGCACCGCTACGTCCTATAACAGTTTCGGTTAAATGGTGGAAATCCCTTTATGCTCCTCTTTCTCTTTAAAGCTACGTAGAATTTTTCCTATATTAACAATGGGAGGGTACGAGATAGGAAAATGACTTTGGGATGGGATTATGCAGGATTGTAGTACTCTCTAAGGTACGTCTATAGTCAAATTAAGAAAGTGCAATAGCCAACCAATTTCTAGAAAGAAAAAACCTATAAACTTTTTACCATTGCTTATTACTCGTATTAGAAATTTTATCACTAGTATCAATAGCTAGGTGGCTGAGTTGATAGCTTGCGTTCTCTATTTCGATGGTCGGCTAGTTTCCGGTTCAAATCCTGCATCGTGCGTTTTTTTAATTAATTGTGTATATATATATATATATATATATATATATATATATATATATATATATATATATATATATATATATATATATATATATATATATATATATATATATATATATATATATATATATATAGTATATATATATATATATATATATATATATATATATATATATATATATATATATATATATATATATATATATATATATATATATATATATATATATAATACATAATATACGAGTATAAGCAATGGTGAAAAGTTTTAATGTTTTTTTTTTTCTTTCGAGAAGAATGTGCTTTTCTTTCTAAAAAGAATGTGCGGAAAAACTATGTATGATGGAATATCTAATGATGAAGTAAGAAAGGAATGTAAGTCGGATAAATGCGTGATAAATAAAATTAAGAAAGTGTCACTAAGATGGTTTGGACATATGGAACGAATGGATGAGGGAAGAATGGTTAAAAAGATATATGCAAGTAGTGTGAATGGGAAAAGAATTCGAGGAAGGCCAAGGAAGACATGCCATGACCAAATTAATCAATTACTGAAAGGCGGCCATGTTCGAAGTTGGAATAATCGACGTGCGTGCATGGTACGATGTATGAATGTAGAGGAAGCCCGAGAGGTATGCCAGGACAGACCAGTGTGGTGATCCATCCTCTCTGCCTACCACTCCGGGGAAATGGCGTGATGGTTAGTTAGTTAGTTAGTTAGGATACAACAATCCTTCGAAATCCCATCCCGAATTAAATTTCCTATGTCGTGCTCTACCCTTCTAAATAAAGTCAATATAGAAATAAATTTGTAAAGGATGTAGAAATCGATAAAGGAAAAAAAGGTTAAGGCTGATTTTACAACGTGCCACACTATTTTGTTTTTACTAGACTGGCCACGGCAAGGATGGGAAGCGCTCGAGCCGACTGTGACGGTAGATAAACACGACTCACTCTCTGGGGCATTAGCTAAATAGAGATGATTGATAAGCTGAGAGAATGCATCGAGTTAAAACCTGATGAGGATATCAATGTCCGTTGGCAGATTCCTCGATAGATTCTCAGATAAAGAAACACTTAGTTAACTCTGGATGTCTACCTGTTTATTTAGTATCAAGACATGTATTGGTTTTTTAAATATTTCATTAAATACCAAACAAATTAAATGATTGGCTATAAAATATATAAAGTCCTGTAAGCGCCTCGACCACCATATTCTGTTCCCAGAAAACAATTTACATCTTCGCATCTATTGAGATACAATTAATCCTTAAAAAATAATTTATCCGCAATGGGTAAAATCCAGTATTTGTCTACAAGTATTTGTATACATTCAAAATGTTATATATTTAAGGTATTATGAACAAAATTATGAAAGGATCGCTGCGTTGGTTCGGACATATGGAGCGCATGGGTGAAGAAAGAATGTTTAAAAAAGTATACGTTTACAATCTAAATGGAGTACGAAGTCGAGGTAGACCGAAGAAAACATGGCATGACCAAATTAATCAAAGTTTAAAGGTCGGTCGTGTCAGAAGCCGGAAGAATCGACGTGATTGTATGATTCGCTGTATGAATGTAGAGGAAGCTAGAGAGGTATGTCAAGATAGAGTAGTGTGGCGGTCCATTCTCTCTGCCTACCCCTGCGGTGTAAAGGCGTGATGGTTTATTGTTTTTGTTGTGGCTATAAAATGTTACTTCAACATTATAAACTTATAAAATTTCAATTCGGTTATGGTGTCACTTTTTTTTTTTTTTTTTTCACGACTGGTGTTTCAACCAACCGATGTTGGCGTCATCCGGTGCTTACAATTTTTTTTAATTATTGTAACATTTGTTGATGCCAACATCCGTTGGCGAAACAGCTGTCTCGAAATAAAAAAATAAAAATTAAATTGTGATACCATAACAGCGTTTTAATTTTAACAGTTAATAAATCTATGCTTTTGGTTGAATTACGTGATTTAAGGTTATTAAACCAAAAAATATTTATTATTTTTCAAGGATAGTGAACATATATCTGGAATAGAAACAGGGAGGGAGGAAATTAATTAATTTTTAAAAAATTAAATGCTCTTCTTGAAACTTTGTATCATTATATTTGTATAATATAATTTAAAACGGTTGTTTTTCGAAATTTAAATTCAATTTAAGATTGTATAAATCACTAATTTCCTTAATTAACTATCTAACTTACTAACTAACTAATTAATATAAATGAAAACATCATCTTAATATCATTTATATCATATTGTATTAGAACGACATGTTATTATTGTAATGGCATTATCAAATACATATTTGATAATGCCATAATAAAGAAGAACATGTCATAAAACTTCTAGATAACTGACGATTTCATTCGTATTAATTTATGCTAAATTTATATAATTACAATGCAATATAAGGAAATCCCGTTTGGCCCGACCTATGATAATTACGTATTTTATGAATGAATAGATTCATTCAAATATTATTTTAACACCTCGTTTTGTCGATATTTACTATCCAAGCGATTTAACATTTCCGATAGATTTAGGTTCAATTTTGCACCCTAATTTCCGCCGCAACCCTTTGTTAAAAAAAACTTCTCGAATGGAAGAATGCGCCCGGCCTGAAAAAACTAAGAACCATTGTTTACATTTCACAATTCATAGATGCCTATTTTTTGTCGCTTATGAGTTCATAGAGGTATCGAGTACCTGCTCAATCCATCATATGACGAAATGTTGTTCCTGATACATTTTTGGTAGTGATTCCAATGCGAAGCAAATGGAAGCTTGCGTTAATATTATTGTGAAGTTTATGAACTATTTGAACTTCTTCTTCTTCTCCGGCGCTACAACCCTTGGTGCGTCTTAGCCTTCTCCAAGAAAAGTCTCCTCCCGTCCTGTCTCTGGTCGCCACCTCCCAATCTTGCTACTCCAGGACCCGACAGTCTGCCACGGCACCATCCAACCATCGTAGTCTCGGCCTGCCGACGTTTCTTCACCCTACTGTCTCATACAACACTATTTTGGGGAGCTCCAGATCCCCAATGCGGTGCAAGTGCCCTAGCCAGCGCAGTCTGTTAATCTTTATAAACTTGACCACGCTGACGTCCTGGTATAGATTTTAAAGCTCTGTTTGGATCTCGTTCTCCGCGTATGACCATCCTTAATGGGTCCGAATATTCTGCGGAGGATCTTTCTTTTGAAGCAGTTCATCTTTATTTCACTATTTTTTGTCAAAATACTTATGATAGTCTTCTCAAAGTTTAATTATGTTTAGATTCCGTGTAATGCAATTATCCATACAAACAGTTACTTTTTAATATATTATATACCTAATGGATACTGTGTCGATGATAACATAAACATTTTTAACTCAAATATTCACTTTTTGGATAAATATTTTAAGTTTACATAAAATAATAAAACACGTTGTATTAAAACACAGAATGGTTTTTATAATCGATGCCAACTAGTTTCATATACCTATAACCAAGCGTATATCCCAGCGTATATCAGGGTCTCATATTATATAACTGATTATTATTATTATTATTACTAGTTATTATGTATATAGATGGAGCTTGTGTACAAGTGAAATTAATTGGTATCAATTATAATAACCAATACCGCGGTTAAATATAAAGTGTATTCTTTTTTTATATCCATTAGACTTTATGGCTCTCATGTACAGATATAATTTGTTGACTGTTTTTATAAGACCATAAATTTAAATATATTACCAAAACGCCGTTTTTCCGATGGAATGGGGAGAGAGGATCGACCGCATACTATTCTACACTGATATGTAGCAAATTGAATCAGATTTTTTATAATGTAATAAAAATATATACATTTTCACAAATAGGTGATGGGATTACTGCAGAATTATTATATTAGAAAATGTGAGAAATCTGAATAATTCATAAGAATATACAAGAAGAAATCTGAATTCTATTTCGAAAATATTTATTTTTAAAACGTAAAATGAATAAATGGTTCAAGTTGCATCCAGTCGCTAACTTTTTTAGGATAAAACCCTTCTTGAGAGATCTCATTGTAAGAGGTCCCTTCTCTAAGCGGCCCGGTAAATACCTCGCGTTATGTTTTGACGAAGATCCATCATAATTCTCCCTTTGTGAGGGTTACGGTTGTTGTAGCTTTGCGCATATATTTAAAAAAATGTGTTCTGCATGCTTTGTCATAAATTCCTACCTGCAAAGGCATTCATTCACGTTTTAGTATCCAGCGTATATGTATGTCCATACAACAGTAAATATTACTAATATCCTTAAAAATTATAGCAAGAAAACTCCTGTGTTTAATAATGAAAGGTTTTTAAATAATGAAATATATTTTTTAAATGTTTTAAATCTTCGTATCAATGTCAAACAGTTTATACATATTTCGAGAACTCGGCCGTGCTGGAGGGCTTTTTGTCCCTGATAGATATCTCCGACAGCGACAGCAGAGATTGTTTTACCTACCGGCCGCCAGAACCAACCTGCCTCTGGTAACACCGGTGGGAAAAGCAATAAATCTGCTGAACGCGGTCTCGTCGGAGATCGACGTTTTTCATATTAGTGAGAGTACGTTCAAAAGGCAAATACTCTTAATTCTAGAGAGTATCCTGTCTTCCTAATGTCGAACCATCTCTCATGCGTTTCCAGTAGTATACAATATATACACAATATATTATTTAACCTTTTCTCAAAAGATGCCTTAAAAAATAATTTTGTAATGTCTTTTGATGAAATAAACTCATTTTATTTTATTTTATTTGATTTGAAAGGAAGGTTCAGAAAATGCCTTTTTCGCTCCTATTTTCTTGCCACTGTGGTGAAAGATTTTGCCGAATTTGTGTCGTTTCCAGAGGCCCTGGGTGTTACCTGTAAGGTTAGAGTAACACCACACGTGGAGGCACCTTATTACACCTTAAGAGGCGAAAATATTGAAGTAGATTGAAGTTCTGTCAATCACACTTCAATATAAATTGTATCGTGTCACGAATACAATTTTATTTGGTAAACCTTAATTGGTTATTTAGAATATTAATTATGGTACACGAAATGTTATTAGTAACTAATTATAAGAACAAACTAACAAATTATTTAGTCACACTATTATTTCCTGACAAATTCCTTAAGATTCATGTATCATGTTATGCACGGACATCGGTTTCTCCGACTCCTCGATGTAATCGATTTTTTTAATTTTATTGATTTGATCGTGCCACGATATTCTCGATTTTCTTTTATTTCTTGCTAGATTCACATCGTTATCGTATACTTTTGTTATCATTCTTAATTCATTCAATATTTTTACGTATCCAAGCCATCTTCATGAACTTTTCATTATTTTGTTACGCTTACAGTAAGCAAAACATTGATCATTTAAAATATAAATACGAATCTTCACAATATGAGTGGCACAAAATCAATAAATTGACTTTAAAATAATGAGAATGAACAAAAATGAGATATTGTATTATAAATAAAAAAAATCGTTTTTCTTCACACTAACAATGCCCACTTATTTCTGAGTTATAGTCGCTAAAGTTTCGGGAAAGGTCAAAAGGGATGCTTCGTTTAGAATAAGCCAAAGGTAAAATTTAGTTCACGATAAATTCTTATTTATGAATGTTTCGCTTATTGTGAAATATACCAAAAAAAACTCCTTATGATTTTCGTTTATACAATGGTAT
Organism: Lepidostoma basale; assembly: GCA_022606425.2. NCBI lineage: Eukaryota > Metazoa > Arthropoda > Insecta > Trichoptera > Lepidostomatidae > Lepidostoma > Lepidostoma basale. The sequence goes on along the minus strand of JAHDVF020000294.1, from coordinate 1,838,244 downwards.
GTGGCAGTCTTGAAGTATAACAATAATAATAATTAGGCTAATTTGTATAGCGCCGTTTTCGTGAATAGTTCACCTCAAGGGCGCTTTGACAATGTTTTTAGTCATAAGAGCTGCATCTGACACCAGCAATCAAATAACCGTCAATCAGAAAACAATACTTACCATTACCCACTATAGAAGAAATATCAAATTTTCAATAAAATAAACTTTTTTATTTCAGAATCAAATAATTAAAATCATCATATTACCAGTTAACTAACTAACTAACGAATCATCACGCCGTCTCTTCGAAGGGATAGGCAGAAAGAATGAACCGCCACACTGTTGTTTCCTCACATACTTCTCTCGCTTTCTCAACATCTATACATCGTGTCATGCACGCACGTCGATTTTTCCGACTCCTCGCGTAGCTGACATCCAATATTTGATTTATTTGATCATGCCACGTTTTTCTCCGTCTTTCTCTATTCCTAGTTTCATTTAGATCATTAACATATTTTTTTTACCATTCTTTCTTTCCACGTGTCCAATGCATCTTATTTTTCCTTTAATTATTTTGGTCATAACACTTTCATTCGTACTCCATTCACTTCTTATATTTTCACTCTATCAGATTTTATACAAATTCGTCTAAGAGTTCTCATTTCTACTGCATTTATTCTAATTTCGTTTTGGTTAATATATTTTTGTATAATGTCATACAACAACAATCAGAATAAATTTCAAAATATTACAGAAACTTTCTCGGGTATGCACATTGCGTGCATTTCGAAATACTTTCACAGAGAATTGAAGAATTCCTCACTCTCTTTCTCTTGTATTCGGAATTCAATTTTTGTAATCTTTCTTTGATAACAACCGTACTGGTTTTTGCCTATGTATATTATGATTATAGCAATATGAGCTTGAAGAGAAATATTTTGAATAAGTGCTTATTATCAAGATCTTTTAGCAAAACGGTGTTTTTTTTCTTTGTGAAAAGATTCCCAGGCAAGTGAAACACCTCGCTTCGAAAGAGTGATATAATTTGGGTATTTTAGTGCAAAAAACATCCTGTAAAGGTGTTTGTGTTCACCATTAAAACGTCAAGATCGGGGTATTGTTTCACAGCCTCTTGTCCGATTATCTTAAACTACGCAGCTTTCCCGAACCCATTCTGACACACCATCCTTCAGAACTGTGTCCAGGTATAGTCTGTTTGAGTGAAAAATGTGAATGAATTGTTCATATAATTATATTTGTAGAACGTATGATTATATAAATTTTGTTCTTTTATGTTGTTTTGGGATCATGGGAAAATCCGTGTTACTCGTCTTTCTGGACGCGTGTAAGACGTCGGAGATCGTTGCAGTCTCCATCTTCAGGGTGGTTACAAATGTGTGATGGATAATGTATGTTTAACTACTTCTTAGCTGTGCCGATAAGGAGTTAAACATCTATTACCCACCACACATTACTCACCGGTCGGTGGGAAATGACGTAATGGTTAGTTATTATAGTTAGCTGGTTTAATAGTTAGTTTGTTCTAACATATACCTCGGAGACTTGTACACTCACTAAACGTTATGAAACAAAGATGAACTGCTTCGAAAGGAGGATCCTCCGCAGAATCTTCGGACCTATTAAGGATGGTCAGACGTGGAGAAGGAGATACAACACAGAGCTCTACAATCTATACCAGGACGTTAGCGTGGTCAAGTTTATAAAGATTAACAGACTGCGATGGCTAGGGAACTTGCACTGCATGGGGGATCTGGAGCTCCCCAAAAGAGAAGAAGAAGCGTCGGCAGACCGAGACTGCGATGGTTGGATGGTGCCGTGGATTGGCAAGACTGGGAGGTGGCGGCCAGAGACAGGACGGAATGGAGACGTTTCTCGGAGGAGGCTGAGACTCACCAAGGGTTGTAGCGCCAGAGAAGAAGAAGTTTGTTTAATAGATAGAAAACTTAAAAGAAAAAAAAAACACCCGACGAATGAAATGCGGAATATTTGAAGCCACAACATTATATAATACCAGAAAGATAATAAAAAAGTTAGTAAGATAATAAAAAATAAAAAGAATATTCCAACTCATTCGCACGCTCCGAACAAAGTATACCCTGGTGAATAGAACCATAGAAGTAAGAAAGGACGATTGTTTCACACGGAGCTTTCACACTTCCAGGAAAGCAGTAGCGGAGTGGCGAACACAGCCAGGACACAGGACACACTCGACCACAAAGCGTTTGTCGGGGACAACGGCCCAACTTTGTCCGCCCCCATGGAGCCAAGCGTTTATGGAGGGAGTATTTGGTACACGTTGCATGAAATTCTTTGAAGTCGAAATCCGAAATCGAGTGATGAATATTAAATTTTGATGATGCGAGAGTACAGTTAAAAAATCGTAATAATTGATTCAAGCCACAATTACTCGTATAAGTTCCACAATGTGTTACAAATCTAATCGGTACCTTATTTTTACCCAACATTTCTCGGTGCTACATCCCGGTGTGGGACTTGGCCTCCTCCACAACGGTCCTCCACTGACTTCTGTCTCTGACCATCTCTCCATTCCCCAGCTCCTTCCATTTTCTCCCAATCTTCTTCCACGCAATCCGCCCATCTTTTCCTCAGTCTGCCTCTTGGTCTCTTTTCGCGGAGTACGAAACTGGCAGCAAAAGGATGAAAGCAGAATAAATGCGGTAGAGATGAGATCCTTTAGACGTGTGTGGTGTAAAACGATGTACGATAGAGTTTTAAATGTTGTTATTAGGAAGGAATAAAAAGCGGAAGAAAGTATTATGAACAAAATTATGAAAGGAACACTGCGTTAGTTTGATCACATGGAACGCATGGATGAAGAAAGAATGGTTAAGAATGTATACGTTAGGGATGTAAATGAAGTACGGAGTCGAGGAAGACCGAGGAAAACATGGCATGATAAAATCAATCCAATTTAAGAGGACAGCCAAATTAGAAGCCGAAAGAAAGCCGAGGAATCTAGAGAGGTGTGTCAGGATAAAGTAGTGTGGAGGTTCATTATCTCTGCCTACCCTTTCGGGAAAACGGCGTGATGGTTTGTTGTTGTTGTGAAATGTATATACACACTTAATTACCTCTACACAATTAATTGAAAATAACAACAATTATTTTAGTGTAAAAAAATCCATTTGATAATTATTATTGCGACCGGTTTCGTCAGCATGGGAGATCAACAGACTGATCTCCGCCATAATTTTTCAGTAAAAACAAAACTTATAATAAATATTAATATTTACTTTTAAATTTATTTTGGCAATTTTTTTGGAATTACTTTAAAAAACTGTACTATCAACATTACTATCATTTTCACTTTTATATATAATTAGAAAAATAATCATATCCATACTCTTTAGAATAGGTATACGGATATGCAATAACAAAAAGGCTATGACATGAACGGGCATAATAAATGATTTTATGGTTACATGAAAAGCTTCATGCAAGGGCAGACACAGTATGGACCAAAAAGTTTGGTGGACTTCCGAAATGAAGACATTGAGGACGATAGCAGACAAGACACTGAGAGATCGTGACACCAGAATAAGAGAGATATGTGAGGTTGAGGATATTATAAGATGGAGCAGACAGCGAAAAAGGGACTGGTACGGTCATGTTCAAAGAATAGACACCACCAGACTCCCCTAAATTGCATTACATAATCAGCCTCATGGGACTCTTTCTCGTGGAAGACCTCCTTAAAGATGGAAGGACAGCTGGGAATTTACCTCACAGGAGGAGCAACACTCTGGAGAACAGACCACAAAGGTCTACAATAAGGAAGAAGGAGAATAAGAAACTAACTATCTAACTAACTAACCATCACGCCATTTCCCCGGAGGTGTAGGCAGAGAGGATAGATCGCCACAATGGCCTGTCCTGGCATACCTCTCGGGCTTCCTCTACATTCATACATCGTACCATGCACGCACGTCGATTATTCCGACTTCGAATGTGGCCGCCTTTTAGTAATTGATTAATTTGGCCATGCCATGTTTATCTCGGTCGTCCTCGGCTTCTTTTCCCACTCACGCTGGTTGTGTACAACTTTTTAACCATTCTACTCTCATCCATTCGTTCCATATGTCCAAACCATCTCAGGGATCCTTTTTTAATTTTATTCATGATGCAGTCATCTGCCTTACATATCTTTCTTATTTTATCGTTCGGTATTCTATCATGCAACGTTTTTCCGCACATTCTTCTTAGTGATCTCATTTCTACGGCGTTTATCCTGCTTTCATCCTAATCCAAGAATAAGAAGAAGATGAAACGCTTCATTCAGCGACAACTTATGTTGTTACGAACTGAATAGTTAATCAAATAACGCATCCAGCTTCATGTTTCGTCGTAACACTACATCCCGTATCATGAAGCCTCTCGCCCGCCTCCCACAATGTCCGCCCAGCCATTGTGGACAACTCCGCGGCCGAACAACAGTATCCATGGTAATTTTCTGCAGAATACGGTCACAATGAGCATTGTGGGCCGGACCCTCGGCCCTGTGCGGTGGCAAAGGGTTTTATCCGCCGCTATAATGGTCAAGATGGTGTATTACTTGGGAAAATTGCGGCACAATAAGCCTTGTCAAGCCCAGTGGCCGGCGACACATTCATTAAAGTTTCCCGCTATTTTTCTATCCGCTCGATACCCGAATTGTTTGTACGACTTTTGTTATTAGTTGATATTATGATACTAATTGATAACGACAAAACAAATATATATTTTTTCTTATTCAATTAGATCGAATGATCTATTATTTTATCTCGGAAGACGCCTTCTCTTGGATGACCAGCTATCTCATCTTCTTTTGGTGGCCCACCAAGTGGACGTTGCCCTACTGGGAGTGTCTATTGTCTATACGATTTACATGGTCTCGCCAAAATTGTCTCCCCGTTCTGCGCCATCTTACGACGTCCTCGGTATTACAGATTTTCCTTATTCCTGCATTTCTCACTTTGTGTGTTTTTTTTTCTGCAATGTCTCGAAAAGATTTCATCTCTGGGTTTCTGAGAATATTTTTAGTTTGAGAGGTATCTGATCTTGTCTCCATACCATAGGTCATTATCATTACCACAAAAACAAATATATAAAAAAATATTACTATTTTTTTAATATAATATTATATATTTACAACAACGTCCCAATCGTATTTATAATTATAAATTGCGTATTTATAACACCATCATCAAGCCAGTTCACATATGGTTCTGAGTCATGGACAAGGACAGTAAAATAACAACAAAAAATCTACTGGTTGGAGAATAGAATACCTACTTAGAATTATCCTGGGACCCAGACCCGGTGTTGCAGCGAGAGCTTGGAGGCATAGGACCAACCAAGAGATCCATACGATGACCCAGCAGCCTCTTATAACAAGCACCATTAAAAGCCGGTCGCCTAGCATGGATTGGGCACGTATGCCGAGCCGAAGAGACCAGAGCAATCAAGACCCTGTTCGCGTCTAGACCGACTGGAGTAAGACTTCTAGGAAGGCCTAGACAGCGCCTAATGGACAATGTTCTGGCTGACCTGGCTAGGTTGGGCGAATCGGACTGCTGGAAGCAAAACGACCTTCGTGGCAGAGTGGTTACGAGCTCTTACTTCCATGTTGAAGGTCCTGGGTTCGATTCCCGGCGATGGCAGTGTGATTGTTACACTGTCTGGTCTGGTGTAGAATTCACGTGACAATAAAATGGCGATAGATTGGCTACCTATCACATGTCACGAGAATCAATATAATAGCTAAAAAATAAAAATTATACACAGTAATTGGGTCCAAACGACCTGTTGTGTACATAAAAAAAAAAAGGCGCATGATCGAGGAGCTTAGCGAAAAATCAATAAGGAGGCTAAAACTCTTCAAGAGTTGTACGGCCATAGGAAGTAAGTAAGTAACAACGTCCCAAAAGTATATACGAGTATAATACAAAAAAAAAATCGTGGTTATAGATTTGTTCGGATCTACTCGTATTATACTTTATGACTCAAACTTATATAAATACGAGCAAGATCTCCAAAACATATACCATAGAATACTACCCTGAATACGAAAAATCTAAAAAACGTCGATCAAAGAAGATACCATTAGATATTGACAAACGTAAAGAAATAATACGCTCTAAATTGGTGCATTTTTAAAAATTATTATTGTAATAATATACACAGAATTATAAAAAAAAAATCTAATTTTACCCCAAAAGTATTTAAGGTACCTATGTACTATTAAAATATTTTCAAAAAGTTCCTACTTCCTAAAGAACTAACCCTTCCTGGTTCACGGTAATTGCCTCCAGAGTGTACTTTAAAAATACCCATTCGTACGTAGAACGATGGAACCAGTCAGCCAGCCCTTCTATAATCACGAGGTCTATGGAGATTTTTTGTCGTTAAAGGCTCTCATCGAACAAACTGAGCGAAAAACGAAGTAATTCCACGCTGAATGAAATAATCCAAATACCGCAGAGTGGGATGGCAGTACAAGTGTAATGCGAATAAGGGGAACTAGTTCCTGGTTGTCTGATAATAGAACGAAATGAGGTTGACATTGTCTCTTTTACAATCCTCCTTTATCTCTTAGTCTTCATCGTAATGTCTTCTTTGTGAAAGTACAAAAGATATAAAACACGTTACTAACAGAATAACGTTATTTTTTATCGACAATGACATCCTTAAGAGAAGCTTTATTCTTTGTACATAGGTACTAACGAAAGCCATTGTTGCTTATAACTCTATTTCTCTTATATCGTAAAATAATATTATATTATTATCAATTAAATGTAACTGTTATGTTTTTTTTAGGGTTCGATAGTTCGTTGTTTAAATCAAGGAGTTAATAAATTAGTGAATTTCCTTTTAAAAAAATCATCAGATTTCGTTTGTTTAACAGTTTAATAACACTTTTGAATGAATATAATTTTGAATTTATTATAAACATTAAACAAAAATTGAACTTTGTTATGAAATAACATATACTTATGTGAATCAACCACGAACGATTTCGGGATTCTGTTTCGGGAACTTTTTCTTACGAAACTCACAAACCATGTTTTACAAATTGTATTTTTTAAATTTTTCTTCTTCAATCGGTAGTTGGACAACATTATGACTTCATTTTGTATTTTAATAAACAGATACTGTGTGCTACTGAACCATTCTAAAAGGTTTTCTTGCCAGGATTTTCCTCATCCTCAGACACTTCATTTTCCGTTAATTTTACCTTTGCAGCAATTTGTAATTATCATTTCTCTTAACGTGTCGAAGTATTCCTGTTACCTGCGCTTTATGGTCATAACATCGACGACCTTCGAGTGGTAAGTGCTATGACTGCCTCCCCGACGGTCCTGGGTTCGATTCCCGGCGATGGCAGTGTGATTGTCACACTGTCGTTGGTCTGGTGCAGAATTTACATGACAATGAAATGGCGATAGATTAACTACTTATCACGTTTCACGAGAATCAATATGATTGCTATAACCTGTACATCAATTTGGTTCGCGCTGCAATGATCTAAAGAGCAAATCAATAAAATAATAATTATAATAAAAATTTCTCTTTCTGCAGTAAATTCTCGTTTGTGACTCTTTCGTCACTTTTCGAGACAAGATAGATACATCATCACTGTGGTACTAGTGTTGTTGAAACACATTTGATAATATCAATTTGAAAAAAATAATATTCATGAAGAGAACATTTTTTTTTATCTTGAACTATATGCTCTATAGGTGTTATAATTAGATACATTTTTTTTAAATTCCCAATACTTCGTTATGTAATACGTATTGTTATTTCACAGAAGATCGTGAAACACCTAATTGTGTACAAGTATAAAGAAAAGAATGCCACCAATCAGTTACCCCGGCTTCTATTTCCAGTTCACAATGAGGACAATCGCAATGGGATAAATACTCAGAATGGTGAAAGATTTTGAAAAGATGCTGAGAAATGAAAGGATCGAATGCAAACTGTAAATATACTATACCATATATACTAGCAAAATACGAATATAGGAACATAAATTTAAGCAATTTACACGATCATACCAAAATGGAACAAAAAATATATTTTTCAAATATTTTGTAGAATACTTATACAATGGTGATGTTAAGTAAATGAAGAAAGAACATTTTTAATAATTTTAAAACACTTTTTTTTTGTATTTACACCACCTTGTCTTTGTTAAGGTTTTTAACTAACTAACTAACTAACTAACCATCACGCCGTCTCCCCGAAGGGGTAGGCAGAAAGAATGGACTGCCACACCTTTCTTTCCTGACATATTTCTCTCGCTTCCTCAACATTCATACATCGTGTCATGCACGCGCGTCGATTTCTCTGACTCCTCACATGGCCGACATTCAATATTTGATTTATTTGATCGTGCCACGTTTTCCTCGGTCTTCCTCTATTTCTGGTTCCATTTACATCATTAACATATAATTTTTTTACCATTCTTTCTTCATTCATTCTTTCCATATGTCCAAACCATCTTAATGATCCTTTCATTATTTTGTTCATGACACCATCATTCGCACCGCATTCACTTCTTATATTTTCATTCGACACTCTATCATACACAGAATATCCACACATTCGTCTAAGATATCTCATTTCTACTGCATTTATTCTACTTTCATCCTTCCTTTGCCAGTTCCATGCTTCGCTTCCATACATAAGGGTCGGTAGAAGAACACCATTGTGCACTGCCATTCTAGCTTTTTTGGATAGGTTTTTGTTTGCTATGACAACTTTAAGTGGACCATTCACTTTGTTGCCTGCCCCAACCCTTCTTTCAATATCCCTCTCCACTCTCCCATCTCTTGTAAACATACTACATAAATACACAAACTCAACTACTTAATGTTTTGAAAAGCTCCGGTGAGAGCGAAACCGGTTGGTTTGACAAAAATGAAGTGTTGCTTAAACAAATAAAAATGTTTTAAAATAATATTTATTATGCCCCACCACAAAACAAGTACTTCATTCGGAGGAAAAATAGTTAAAGTCTTATATTGATATTATCGATATTATATGCGGCTTGGTATGGGTTTGTTGTTGTTGTAATTCTATTGGTCGCGATGAGGTTCCCAATCCATCAGACCGCATCTCTCTCGCAGGGGCATAATGCAATTCAATGTTTTGAAAAGCTCAACGGAGCTTTTCAAAACATTAAAACCTTGATGAAGCTCTGTGAATGACAAAAATTAGGTGGTGTAAACAGAAGAAAAGAGAAGGATGGAGTGCCGCATCGGTTAAAGTGTGGCAGTCCATTATTTCTGCTTACCCTTTCGGGGAGACGGCGTGATGATAAATTAGTTAAAGTTATATTGTAATTGACTGTAATTAGATATCATAATTTAGACCTGGCATTACTGAATCAAATGTCACCTGGCAATATTGAATCAAATTCAATCATTTAGACTTGATAATACTGAATCAGACGCCATCATTTAGACCTAATAATACTGAATCAAATGCCAACAATTACATCAGATAAAAATTTCAGTTTTAAATTTCTTCTTCCTCTTTTTTTTTTTCTTTATCTTATCCTAAATTATTGATTTTATAATAGGTCTTCCTGGCAGGCAGTGTCCCACGGGTATATTGTGGGCAACCTGGGGAATTCTAGCATTACCAATCCTATTCTACTGATTTGATTTGATTTGATTTGATTTCAGAGTATCTTACCCTGTACCTGACATATATGCAGAAGCCACAATATAGGAGTATGTGGAGAAGTATGGAGGTGGCTTACATCAAGTAGTGGACGACATCGCCTGTATAAGTAAGTACCCTGTACAAATTTCTTCGCGGGGAAAGAAGATAAGCATACTAAAATATCATTTTGGAAAAATTTATTGATGTATTCTATTATTATATTGATATAAGGAAGGAATGTAGAGCGGAAGAAGGTATTATGAACAAAATTATGAAACGATCGCTGCGTTGGTTCGGACATATGGAGCGCATGGATGGAGAAAGAGTGGTTAATAAAGTATACGTTAATGATGTAAATGGAGTACGGAGTCGAGGCAAACCGAAGAAAACACGGCATGACCAAATTAATCAATTTTAAATGTTGGTCATGTTAGAAGTCGGAAAAATCAACGTGCGTGTATGACTCGCTGTATGAATGTTGAGAAAGCTAGAGAGGTTTGCCAGGATAGAGTAGTGTGGCGGTCCATTCTCTCTGCCTACCCCTACGAGAAACGGCGTGATGGTTTGTTATTGTTGTATTATATTATACATTATATAAAACAGTCTCAAGGAAATAATATTATATTTTCTGTTACTCTCTGATAGGTTTGTTTATCTAGCATGCCTCCAGAGACACATAACTAGGGAAAAAAATCTATTCACAATCGAAATGTGCGTGCGTATACAATCGGCACGCACAATGGGAATAAAGCAGGATAACAATGCTAGAAAGACACACGGAACAAATAAATATTACTATTCAATACTGCCAAAATGTTGCAGAAATAGCGCGGCAGGACACGACACAGGGCCGAATCAAAATTCTTGGTAGAAGTTCATTTTAAATAATGAAAACAAAAATACATTTATACAAAATTTCTTTATTATTAAATATTTAGTGTGCTTCCACTTGTGTTTACCGTCGACCGGTTTCGGCAGCTTGCTGCCATCTCCTGGTACCTACATCAAAATTTATTTGCTTTATATAATAAACATTTTTTTAATTCTAAATAATGTATTACTTTTATTAAGTTGTAAGTGTTATTGTTTTCTATATAATTAAAAAGTGCTTACATAGGTGTAAATTTTGTTTGAATGATTCTATATAACGTAAATTTATTGTTTTTTACAACATTTTTGAATGTATACAAATACTTGTAGACGAACAACTGGATTTCACCCGTTGCGGGCTATCAATTCAAGAATCAATTGTATCTCAATAGAGACGAAGATGCAAATTGGAAACAGAATATGGTTGACCAAGGTGTTTACAGGACTTATGACCTGTTATTGGTTGGGTTAAGCGCACGCTTTATGTAATACAACATTCCCCATTCCACCTTATTTTTCTTTTTTATGACCACCATGTCTGACAAATTTTTCGAAGTTGTATATTTGTTAATCTCCAACACCACCCTTTACATGGTAGTATATTCAATCTACACACTAACGCCATCTATGAAGATTGTATTCTGCTTAATGCTTAAAATACAATCTTCATAGATGGCGTTAGTGTGTAGATTGAATATACTACCATGTAAAGGGTGCTGTTGGAGATTAACATAAAATATATACAACTTCCAAAAATTAGATCAATATCAAAAATTAAATCAGACATGGTGGTCATAAAAAATAAAAATAAGGTGGAATGGGGAATGTTATATTACATAAAGCGTGCGCTTAACCCAACCAATGACAGGTCATAAGTCCTGTAAACACCTTGATCAACCATATTCTGTTTCCAATTTGCATCTTCGTCTCTATTGAGATACAATTGATTCTTAAATTTATTGTGTTTTGGGTTACTTTGTTTACTATATAATTGAAAAGCAAATACTAGGATGGCTAATTCTCAGAATGATTCCATATAATTTAATTTTTTGGTTTGGATTAGTTAAATTTAAATATCTTAAATGTCTTGTGGCCCGGTAAACACAAGTGGAAGCACACTAAATATATATTAATAAAGAAATTTCGTAAAATTTTTTGTTTGTGTTTTTGTTTTCATTATTTGAAATGAACTTCTACAAAGAAATTTCAATTAAAAATATTAATTATTTGTACGTATAATATTTGTCATACGAAAGTATATAAAGTGTTATTTAACCTAGATCCGGCCCTGGACAGGAGCAGCTCGCTAGGGCCCGTCACAATGCAGAAATCACGCTCGGACAATGGAGATATTTTGGCAGTTGAATCGCACACCTGAACTCAAGGGTGGCAATCCTGCTACGGGAACATCGGCCGTGTGAATGGCGGAGCGGGCCCGTGTCTTCATTAGTGCGATAGTGCGGCCCTCCGCGCGAGAGCACCGAATGTGTGGAGAACTAATTTACCATCACACTGTTTCCAGAGGGGCTGACAAAATTTAAAGATTGACGTAGGTACTGACATGTCTTGGCACACCTTTCACACTTATTCCAAATTCAAATTTAAAAAAAAATAACAATGATCAAACTTTTTAATTATTAAAACTAACTATCTAACCGTCACGCCATCTCCCTGGAGGGGTAGGCATAAAGAATGGACCGCCACACTGTTCTGTCCTGACTTGTTCTGTACCTCTCTCGATTCCTCTACATTCATACGTCTTGTCATGCATGCACGTCGATTTCTCCGACTCCTCACGTGACCGACATTAAATATTTGATTGATTTGATCGTGCCACGTTTTCCTCGGCCTTCCCCTATTTCTAGTTCCGTTCACGTCGTTTACAAAATCCTTCTTCACCATTCTGTCTTAACCCATTCTTTCCATGTGTCCAAACTATCTTAACGACCCTTTCATTATTATTATTTTCTATTTGTTACTCGATATCTTTTTCAATTTTTCCGTCTCTTGTAAACATGGTTCTCATATAAATTAGGTGAATTGTTCCAATATCTCTCTGATAACTCTTATGTCACTATTAGTCTTATACTATTCCTTCCCAAATACCTTTACTTTAGATTTAGACACAATCATCACATGGTCATTCTTATTGCATAATTCGTGTATTCTTGATATTTAGACTTATAGATTTTCCATATTGTAGGCGATTAAAATCTATAAACTGGCTGACACGTACATATTAGCACTTCTTCTTCTTCTTCTTTTGATAGATCTGACGATCTGTGACACAGAAATCATATCTCGTCGGATGATGAGATCCAGCTGTCCCTCCATCTCTTAGGCGGTCTTCCAGGTGGGCGGTGTCCGGAAGGGATTTCATAGGCGGCTGTATATGCGAGTCTGTCACCATCCATTCGGGCTACATGGTTCCTCCAGTATCTTCTTCTGGATCTACTCCACTGAACGATATCCTCTATTTCGCAGGTTTTTCTTATGTCTGCGTTGCGGACACGATCTCGGAGGGTTTTTCCAGTAATTGATCTTAGGACCTTCATCTCCGATGTTCTTAGTAGTCCCTTGGTTCGCACAGTGTCAGCCCGCGTCTCTACAGCGTACGTCATGATGGGTCGCACGCATGTTTTGTAGATTCTAAGTTAGCACTAACGTTTATAACCTCTAGTATCTTCATAGGCTTGTATGAGTATTGATTGAACAACCATAGCGACATCACACAAACCCATTTGGCCATCTTTAGTTATATCAAACCCAAGTAAATACCTCGTTTGCTATGACACATACGATGCTTCCTTCATTAAGGAATACAACCGCTATTTCATTTTTGTGCACACTTTATACTTGGCGAAAGCAATTCACGTTTTTTTATAATCTATAAACTTTTTTTCTTTTTAACAATGATGTAAAACTCCATATTAAATAATTAATACGAATGAAAAAACTCATGTTTTTCTAAAAGTTTTATTATGTTTTTTGGGGGGTGACATGTTTCATTTGGGGGATGACATGACATTTGATAATGCCTTAGAAGGGCGAAGCATGTCATCCCCGAAAAATTATAATAGAACTTCTAGAAAAACATAAGTTTTTTCATTCGTATTAATTATTAACTTTTTATTTTTATTCTTCTTCTTCTTCTTCCTCAGCCGATTCCCGTCCACTCCTGGACAAAGGCCTCCTCCATTCGCTTCCATGTCATTCTGTCCTGTGCAGACAGCATCCAGGTTATTCCAACGTGTCTGTTCAGCTCATCCTTCCACCGTAGTTGCGGTCGCCCTGCACTTCTCTTCGCCGTCGACGGTCTCCAAGTCAGCAGTCCAAGTTTTTATTATAATTATAATGTATTTTTGATTGAATTAAGAGCGAAGATCTTTCTAGAATGTATTCCCCAAGATGCAAGGCTTGAAAACCGTCTGCTTGGTAAATGCTCAATAAAGAAAGATCCATTCAAAGTCGTTACATTTATATATTTTATGTTTAGATTTTTATACATCTGAACCCGCATATTATTTATATTCTTACATAGAAACTTGCCCGTTTATCTATTTTTCTAGTCTTTTATACTTCTTAGAAACCAAACCAAATAATGCGATATTTGAGTTCCCATTGTTCGTGCATTGAACAGAATTTATCACGGTCGACATGGCACCTTTATGATGCTGCGATAGGTGTGTCAGCAGAAGAAAGAGATTTGGTGTCGAATTGTTGGGATCGTATTGTAAGTCGCAGCTTCCGGAGTAAAACAAGGGACTCAGTGACACCGATACACAAAGCGCACAAAGGCGCAACACCTACGGCGAAAAGATTCGAGAAAATACCGAAGAATCGCGCAACATTGTTCAGGATCCTTTGAAAACCGTAATTATATCCATCGAATGCAACAGAGATCTCACAATCTTGGTTTGCGAATCGATTGACGAATAAATATCAATTTTAGAAACTTATTTAATTCATCAAATTAATTCATCGACATCATCAGAAAATATTAAATACTTTTATATATATATATATTTTTTTTTACGTATTTCCGTTTTGAATTATAGATTATATTATATTAAACATACTGGTAGACAAAGACGAAATCTAAAATAGTCTAAAATGCTTTTTTTGTTATTTATGTATCTGAATGTTTTTTTATGTTCATCATAGAGATTATTTCCGTTCACAGTTTTAAAACCTTAATCAATTCCTTCGTCGTGTCATGACTAGGTTACATCAACGGAGTCTACGTCAACATCCCCAAACAGCACACTCTACTCCAGTATGCATTCAATGCAGCAGCAAGACTGATAAGGGGTATGCCGAAGAGTTGTCAAGCTCTGCTGGATGGTCTTTAAGGCGTTGCATGGAATGGGATCAGCTAATATATCTGAACTGTGCATCAACCTGAATGCCAGACAGTCTACATTGTGATCAGCTAAGTCTTCTAGGATCGGCTCTGCCAAAAATCTGTTCTAGCACAAACTTTGGCCACCGAGCCTTCGCTGTAGCCGGCCCTTCAGCTTGAAACAATCTTCCAGCAGACCTCAAGTGCATTGAGAATCAGTCATAGTTTCGATCGAGACTCAAAACGCACCTTTTTAAAAGGTTGATCGACTGCGTCTGGTGCAGCCCTCATACTGAATATGTTTGTTTTATTTTAATTAGTTCGTAAAACGGAGCATTTTCTACAGCGCTCTAGAGATGAGTAATTGATAAAAATGGCGCTGTCTAAATTATCCAATTCTTTATTATTATTATTATTTATTATTATTATTATGGGGGAGTAAGTGGGATCCTATTGACTCTTCGAGCGGTGCATGGCCATCACCGTGGCCTTGCTACGCTGGAGGATTGATCTGAGCCCAAGTACCTATCCACACCTCCTCGACTTTGGTCTGCCCTGGAAACTATGCGAAATGTTAGAGATCGAGTGTGAATAACCTCGGTGGATAATATTGATGCATAGGCTAACGTGGAAGGACACCTCGCCAATCCGTCTGGCAAGCGTGGCGTTGTAATGCCAACCACCCCCCGTATGACATGTCATACATGGAGAAGTATGGGGGAGGCCTATATCCAGCAGTGGACGACAACGGCTATTAAAGAAGAAGAAGAAGTTTATTATTATCATATGAATCACATTTGTCGCCTTTTCGATCCCTGAAAACAAGGTATTTTCTGTATTCCTGGTTACGAATTAAATAACGAAAGAAAGAAGATAAAACAAAAAATATATATCTTTTCTAGTCTACTATTTTGATAATGATCTAACACAATATTCAAAAAATTTACTTTACATAATCGAATTTTAATTTTAAATCAACATACAGTTTAATAACTATAACTTTTTCCGTGAGAAAAATATTATATATACCGTATAATGATTGCTAAACATTTATCACGGTTTAAGGTACTCGCAGTATATAAAATACGTATAATTCAGTTCATTAATAATTAAATTTACATTGTGGTTTCATGAAATATATTCGCTTTATATTTCTCTGTCATTAACTATTTTGCGATTTAACTATTCTTTTGTCTAACTATTTTCGATCGGTAAATATCCAGTCTTTGGTGTATAGGTACACCATTTAGACTTTCTTAAAAATCTAACTCCGGATGTCTTCCATGATTTAAAGATTCTAGTTTTCCCATGATTGCATACAACTAACTCCTTATTATAAGTATTTTTTGAATCCTAAAACAAGACACTTAATAATTATTGTTAGAAATCGTTTATTATTATATTTTTTGGTAAAACACGAATTTTTGAAATGTTTTCCCTCCCCTGAAAAGGGATTGGGTGTCACATCTGAATGCGCAAAGTCGGGGGCGGAGATGGTCCCGGGGAGCGTGGAGGAGTCAGGACAGTGGGCGGTGTATCCTCGGCAACTACTTGCGGACCTGTGTCCGGTGAATGAATGAAGCCACGCACAATATAGCCCATTGATACCTTCCTATTGCTTTAGAAGAAAACGGTTTGACACGGTTGCAATTAAATACGCAAGAATGGATTTTCTATGGAAACATAATAATGACAGAGCATTGTACATATTCTTTATTTAAATTTTAAAATAAATTTTAGACCAATTTTCTTTTTAGTTAACGTAGATAAGCATGTATTCATACCTTCATTATGCGCCCTCGTGCATTATGTAATTTTTCGCTGTATGTGGTAATTTGATTGAATTTAATTTTTAAAAGTCTATTAACTAACGAGGAGTAGGCATAGAGGATGGACCACCATACTGCTCCCTCCTGACATATCTCTCTAGTTTCCTCAACATTCATACACCGTGCCATGCAAGCACGTTGATTTTGCCGACTCCTCAAGTGGCCGACATTCAATATTTGATTTTATTGATCGTGCCTGTTTTCCACTTTTTCTAGTTCAATTTAAATCGATAACATATACGTTTTTTTACTATTCTATCTTCATTCATTCCTTCTTTGTGTCCAAACCATCTTAAAGTTCCTTTCATTATTTTGTTTATAACACTTAAATTTTCTTTCTGGACTCTATCATACACAGATTTTACACACATTCGTCTAAGAGATCTCATTTCTAATGCATTTATTATACTTTCATCCTTCTTTTGTCAGTATTATGCTTCGCTTCCATACATTGTAATGGGATTTATGCAAACATTCCAAAACAACAATTAAAAAAACTTCAATCTGCGTGCAATGCAGCAGTAAGACTCAAGAAGACAGCTAGAAGGCATTCCAAAAAAGTCCCATATAACACAACATCTCAAAGAACTTCACTGGCTTAAAAGTTCAGAAAGAATCTAGTTTAAACTCTGCTGGACAGTCATCAAATGGAATGGCACCAAGTTATATATCCGAAATCTGTATAACGGACAGCCTAAATACAAGGAAATCCACACTTCGCTCGGCGAACTCCTCGGCAATAGGAAAATTAGTTGAGTCAAAGCGTTGCCCTAGTACAAATTTCGGGAATCGAGCGTTTGCGGTAGCCGGTCCATCAGCTTGGAACAATCTCCCTTCACACCTCAGATGCATAAATGATCTTACAGATTTCAGATCTAAGCTGAAAATCCTCTTTTTTTCATATTTCAAACCAAATTAACAACTTGCATATTTTGTTCTATTATACTTTCTAACCGATCGCGAATATCAATCAGATGCAGCGTTCACATTTAGATTTTAAAAACGTCTTAATGTGCCTTTGAGGTGATTACATCACAAAAGCGGTGCTTTATAAGTTAGCATGTTATTAATTTTTATTATTATTATTATCGGGGTCGGTACAAGAACATCATTGTGCACTGCTATTTTAACGTTTTAATGATTTTCTAAATGTTACTTATTTAGCCCACGTGTAAACTGCAAATAATAAAAATATTTTAAGGTATTAGATATATTTCCAAAATTTCGCTGACTTGTCAACGCCAATTGACGGCGAGAAATATAAAATATCTATTGAATCTATTGTATTGAAAATCACGCATGCGCAACCGGCATTCAGCATTCCGGCACACATTGTACAGGCAAGCGTGACATCTCAGAACTGCAACAAGCTCCATTGAAGGTGAAATTTACCTCCGCGTAATATCGTTTGGTGACCAGATGCCCCACTTCGGTATTGTCCGCAACAATCGCTGGGGCTCCTTATTACGTCCACTCGCACCTCGCCCTATAAAGGGAATAGGATAAATAAATCATTACCGCGGACAATGCGACAGCCGGTGGACATTGTATATTCTCATTCAACGAACAAAAAAGATTGTGGATAGATCGTGGATGGGAGAAGTATTCCACATTATCTATTTCAATGTACAGAATGGTTAAAAACTACATATAATAATTACATGTTAGAATGCAATGAAAAATGTCGAACCATTTCACATGTGTTCCTGGTATTTTACCCGTTTACTAATGTACATATTAATAAACTTGTAAATTTGTATTTAAACCACTTTATTCTTAACAACAACCAACCTGGCAGTGCACAATGGCGTTCTTGTGCCAACCCTTATGCATGGAAGTGAAGTATGGAACTGACAAAAAACGATGAAAATAGAATAAATGCAGTAGAAATGTGATCTCTAAGCCGAATGTGATAGAGTGTCAAATGCAAATATAAGAAGTAAATGAGGTGCGAATGAAAGTGTTTGGAACAAAATAATGAAAAGGTCATTAAGATGGTTTTGACACATGGAAAGAATGAGTGAAGACAGAATGTATATGTAAACGACGTGAACGGAGCTAGAAATATAGAAAGACCGAGGAAAATTTGGCACGATCAAATCAACCAAATATTACATGTCGGTCACGTGAGTAGTCTTAAAAATCGACGTGCGTGCATTACACGATGTATGAGTGTAGAGGAATCGAGAGATATATGTCAGGACAGAACAGTGTGGCGGTCCATTCTTTCTGCCTACCCCTTCGGAGAGACGGGGTGATGGTTACTTAGATAGTAAATTACAACCGGCCGGTTTCGCTCTCGCCGGAGCTTCGTCAGGGTAACAAAAGACACAGAATCCAATGTATTTTTGTAACCTTGACGATGATCCGGTCGGAGCAAAACCGGTTGGTTGTTATAAAGAATAAAGTGGTTTTAATACAAATTTATTTATATTATATTTATTAGTGTTAAACCGCAAATTGAGTGCTTCATACAAAAGTGTATTGATCAATATGTAGTTGTATTAAAATAAAAATATGTTTGTAACTTATTTTTAAAATAACTTCTTTAATTTGATGTTGAGAGGACACACATCTAGTTTCAATCTTCCTACAGAAGTGTAACACGAGACAAATTTTAAAAAAAATCTTAAAGGGTACTAATAATTGCATATTTAAAAACCAATTAGGCAAACAAACTTATTTTTGTACCGACCCTAATGTATAGAATTGAATTTCGGAACTGGAAAAAAAAATACGGTGGAAATGAGATATCTAAGACGAATGTGTATTAATTAAATCAGTATATCGTCACCCCAGAGCAATAGTGAGATAAACCAGTGCCATCTTGACATTATAACAAGCCGTAATGTTCTTAGGCCCTAGGAGACTCAAATAAGTGCAAGGCCTCCACCAAGCCAAACCATAAACAATATCAAAGGAACATTACGGCTTGTTATAATGTCAAGATGGCATTGGTTTATCTAACTATTGCTCTGGGGTGACGATATGATGGAGTGTCAAACCGAAAAAAGTGAATGCAAAACGAATGAAACCTGTATAAACGAAATAATAATAAGGTCATTACGATTGTTTGAACACATGGAAATAATTAATGCAGAAATAATAGTGAAGAAAGTATATATGAACGACGTGTACGAATCTTGACGTAAAAACGCAGGAGAAGTACAAGTATATACCATAGAGATAAAACAGTATGGTGGTCCATTCTTTCTGCCTACCCTATTCGGAGAGACGGTGGGATGGTTAGTTAGTTAATTCTTAGGAATAATTAGTGCTTTCAAATTATAAGTAAATGTGAATTTATCTTCTATTACAAGGCATTCATTGAAATAAGCTATAACGAAGGGGGAGTAAGGGGGATCCTATTGACTCTTCGAGTGGTGCATGGCCATCACCGTGGTGATGGCCATGCTACGCTGGAGGATTGATCTGATCTCAAGTACCTATCCACACCTCCTCGACTTTGATCTCCCCTGGAAACTATGCGAAATATTAGAGATCGAGTGTGAATAACCTCGGTGGATAATATTGATGCATAGGCTAACGTGGAAGGACACCTCGCCAACCCGTCTGGCAAGCGTGGCGTTGTAATGCCAACCACCCCCCGTATGACATGTCATACATGGAGAAGTATGGGGGAGGCCTATGTCCAGCAGTGGACGACAACGGCTGTTAAAGAAGAAGATAATTAACAAAGAAAATACTTCCAAACAAATACATTTAAAAAAAATTAATATCAAATAAATACGAGTACTTTCATTAACTTATTTTTAATTATGAAATCAGGTCTTCTCCTAGAAAGGGTAGGCAGAAAGAATGAAATTTTGAATTAATTGTACATAATAAATGTATAAGGAACACCCTGTACAAATTACTACAATGCTTTATGGGATTGTGATATTAGGTTTTATGGGTTGTAAGAATGACTATTATAAAAATGGTTTCACTCTTAAATTTGAACGTGTTTTACAATTTGTAGGGACCTACTTGGTGGCCGTTTTTAATGCACTATTCTTAATTTAAAATATCATTCTAAATTTACGGATTTGAATATTATACGTGGGGACATGTATCATAGTTTTGATTTATTGTATGTTGGGAAAAATAACTTAACGGTTGATTAAGATTCCATATACAAATTTTATTAGCGTTACGGAATTTATATTATTACGCAACATGTGATTTAAAATTTACCTGATCTTCTTCGTCTTCTTCTTCTTCCTCAGCCTATTCCCGTCCACTCCTGGACAAAGGCCTCCTCCATTCGCTTCAATGTCACTCTTATGCAGTCTGCATCCAGGTTATTCCGACATGTCTGTTCAGATCATCCTTCCACCGTAGTTGCGGTCGCCCTGCACTTCTCTTTGCCGTCCACGGTCTCCAAGTCAGCAGTTTTCTTGTCCATTTTTCGTCGGAGCTTCTGGCTACGTGACCTGCCCATTGCCATTTTAGAGTCGCTATCTGGTGGATGATGTCAGTGACCTTTGTGTTTTCTCTCACCGCATCGTTACTGATCATCTTTTAGGCTTATTCTTAACATGGCTCATTCCGTGACTCTTTCTCAGTCATCCCACCAAGTATCTCCATTTCTTTTTCTTTGCACAGATTTACTAGAAACATCTTTTGCATTAACTGATAAAACATACTAACTAGTATTTGACGTTTTAAAATAAATAATAGTTAAATTTATAATGAAAACCAATTTAAAAAGAACAAATAGGCCCAAAACACACAAAAAAGAAATTTAACAACAAGAAAATTATTAATAACTTAACTTAAAAATATGACCGGACGAACACTATTTATTGATTGCGGAATTTGGGAACATTATCTGAGTCCTTCGTGACTTACGGCAAGCTCTTAAATACTTTCAAACCCTTGTAAAAAAATCTGTTTTCGAAACCCCTTGAAATTCGTTTTGTCTCTCGTTGGGTACCCATGTATTTCATAATTGTAAGCGATATCTGGTCACACAAATATTTAGGTAAAAGCCCAATTTGTAAGCATAAATAAGTGTATTTAAGGTGACCCTCTGTCTAATTGATAACATCTTCAAATCTTCAAGGATCGTCTTAATTCGTGCACGTCTAGTGCACCTAGTAGTACGATTCTCCTGAATATTGTCATAATGGAAGTGAAGGTCATGTATGGAAGTGAAGCTTGGAGCTGGCAAAAGAAGGATGAAAGCAGGATAAACGTCGTAGAAATGAAATCACTAAGAAGAATGTGCGGGAAAACGTTGTATGATAGAATACCGAACGATGAAATAAGAAAGAAATGTAAGGCAGATGACTGCATCATGAATAAAATTAAAAAAGGATCCCTGAGATGGTTTGGACATATGAAACGAATGGATGAGAGTAGAATGGTTAAAAAGTTGTACACAAGCAGCGTGAGTGGGAAAAAAAGCCGAGGACGACCGAGGAAAACCAAATTAATCAATTACTAAAAGGCGGCCACATTCGAAGTCGGAATAATCGACGTGCGTGCATGGTACGATGTATGAATGTAGATGAATCCTGAGAGATATGCCAGAACAGGCCATTGCGACGATCAATCCTCTCTGCCTACCCCTCCGGGGAAATGGCGTGATGGTTAGTTAGTTAGTTAGTTAGTTATTGTCATAATAATTTAGATAATAATATATACTGATATACATACAGCGAGTCACACACGCATGTCGATTCTTCCGATTTCTAAAATATATCTTTATAATTTAAATGTCGAGGGAGCTAGCGGAGGGGGGGGGGGCAGGATAGAGTAGTGTGGCGGTCTATTCTCCACTCTTTTGGGGAAACGACGTGATGGTTTGTTCTTATTATTGTTGTTGTACTGATAATAATACTTCCTTTTGATAACAGTGATGATATCTCTAACAGAGCATGGGGTTTTGAGACAAGTGTCGTTGAGTATTCTTATACTTCCTTTTATTATTTATCCAAATTTTAAGTCAATGTTTGAATAGTCAATAAAAACAACATAATGTTATTTTTTTACTTATTATGATAAAACCTAATTATAGAAATAAATAAAAAATACTTAAATACAATAAATTCCTCTTTAAAAATATGTCCAGTTAGAAAATGGGTAAATATTATACAAATCCCATTAACGTTACTTTTATACTTATTGTTGCTATAACAATTTTTTTTAAATTTAAAATACAACGATGTTAAAATGAAATCAATGTTGAAGTTATTATACTAAAATTTATGATTGATTTATTTCGTTTTGCCAGGACATTATCTATTTTTTGACAATACCCTAGCAAATTATATCAAGTCATTCTCTCGTAATATCACGAAACATCTACAAAACTAACGGTTTCTCCAATACTGAACATATGTCTATTTTTTTTTATTTCTGCAGTATATAATATCATAGAGAAGACATTTGGGAAAATGTAATTGTACCTAAGGGGGAAAATATTTTAATTATTTTAGCAAAAATAATTCACTAGGATTTTTTAAATATGTTTTTAAAGTGTGTTTAATAAAACTCTCAAAATAGTGAAATATTAGATATCGCAAAATGATATCTCTCCAACTTACGTTTAAAAATATTCATTATTACAATAAATGAAGTATTCATTATTAATAAAGCAAAATACTGGAATTGGATATGTATAGACTCTATATAATATCGTAGATGTGGCAATTTCATTTAATTTGACTCATAGTACTCTAAGTTGTATTAAATAATAGATAAAACATTTAATTTGTAAAGTTTTTTTTTTGCTCTCGTAAAAAAAATGGTGCTAAGTAAGTTATAGCCTATTATAATCACACACCTCAAATACAAAATCCAAAAACCAACTAAACAATATATTTTTCACAACGTTTGTTTGCTAAATGTACATAAAACTCGAATAAGACTGAAGTTGCGTTCCGATCAGTCCTATCGGCACAATGTGACATTACCTACCATTATGTCGAATCGCGCCCATTCATAAAATTCCTATCCGAATGCAAATGCAAATAACACGTAACCCCATTATGCACAAACCATTGTCGTTTTCAAAACATTTTACGCTCTCGGGGCATTGAAATTTGCGAAAATTGCATTGAACCGAACCAAAATGTTACGGTTATGTGTTATTATTATCGATTTAAACATTGTTTGCCGTGTAATACCGGCTTTATTGGTCCGTATGCTAAAGCTGCGTGTTTGTATGATTATCTTTATTATTTAAAAAAATGCTAGGTTTGTCAAAATATTTCAAAAAACATCGAAAACTAGCCAACCAAAAATAAGCAGACATGATTAAGCGCCAATTTCAACAACCACACTTCTAAGATATTTAAATAGTTGATCAACAAAAATGAAAGTTACACTAGTGTTATTTAAATTATTATATTCGCAATCCGATCACTATTTTTATTATCTGCACTATTGTTATAATGTTAAATAAAATGTCCATGATAAACGGAGTCTAATGCTTTTAGAAGCCCCACACCTCTTTTTTTCCATCAAAGCTCTATTTTTTTCTACTTCTTAGATAATTTTTTCGTGTTTCGTTACATTTTTGTGACATGTTTAGAAGGTTTTACACCTTCATCATCGGGAGAAACATATAAAATTGATAAAAAAAATTATCGTTCTCGCGATGGTAGAAAAACTTCAAAAATAGAAAAACTGTGTTCGCCAGGCTCGCTGGCATCGACAGACTGGTCTGACGATGCCAGCGAGCCTGGCGAAACCGGTCGCTGTCTAAATAAAGACAAAAGTGGAGTAGTTAAAAAACATCGTTTTATTTAATTAAACATCGTTAAAATGAACTTCCATCAAGAGATTTCAGTAAAATCATTGGATTATCCTAGAAAAACTGTGTTTTAATTTATAAAACAATCGTCATTATGGAAATCCATATTTTCAAGCCTCAAGTTTATCAAAAAAAAATTACGGAATTTTATTATACATTCATAACCATACCACATATATTTACTTTCATTCACCATAAAGAATTGGACGATACTTTCCATTTAAAGTTTTTCTCCATTTTCTTCAAATCATTTAACATATTGTATTTATATGCATATTAACATAGCATCTTTACTCACCACCAGAATTAAAATCTTAAATGATATCCCATTTTTCTTTAAAAGAAAGAAACTATCACACCTTCATGACACGTGAACCTTAATTTTTTGTTTATAAAATAATTAGTATGGTTTGAAAAACTTCTTATTGGAAATATGGTAGAAAAATTGTAATATCCATTTGGGTCCATTTTCTTGTTAGAATTTATTGCCATTTATCGTCCAGTGTTGGACATAGACCTCACATCCCGAGATCCACAACTCTCTATCCTTCGCCACTCTGTGCTATTGTCCTTCTGTCACTTTTTTTATGTCATCATACCATCTTGCTTGTAGTCTGCCCAGGTCTACGTGGCCAGTTTTTGCCTGCTATTCCAGGGTGTTTGGTCCACGGATCTTTCGTTATAACCGGAATAATTCCAGTCAATCGAAGCTATTATATTATATCAGCAACTTTGGTATTTTCTCTGATCCATTCATTTCGTTTCCTATCTCGCAGACCGATGTTCAACATCCTCGTTTCAATTCCCTTTATAAATATTTTTAATATAATATAGATTTTATTGAAATAACTTGAATTTGCTAAAGATACGAGTACATTCAAAAAAATAAAAACCTTTTTTTCAAATTGCGTCAAATTGCAAAAAACAACATTATTTTTAAATATTATTATTATTTAACTAACCATCACGCCGTCTCCCTGAAGGGATAGGCAGAAAGAATGGACCATTCACACTTTTCTTTCCTAACATATTTCTCTCGCTTCCTCAACATTCATCATCGTCTGCTCACGTGGCCGATATTCAATATTTGATTTATTTGATCGTGCCACGTTTTCCTCGGTATTTCTCTATTTCTAGTTCAATTTATATCGTTAACGTAAACTTTTTTTACCATTCTTTCCATGTGTCCAAACCATCTTATGATCTTTCATTATTTTGTTAATAACATCATAATTTGCACCGCATTCACTTCTTATATTTTCATTCGACACTCTATTATACACAGAGTATACATACATTCGTCTAAGAGATCTCATTTCTACTGCATTCATTCTACTTTTATCCTTTTTTGCCAGTTTCATGCTTCGCTTCCATACGTAAGGGTCGGTACAAGAACACCATTGTTATTTTTTATGTTATGTATTTTATAGTTTTTATTTCTGGAAAAGTTCATTTATGTTTAACGTTATAATACAAATATTTCACTGATTTCATTTATATTTATTCATGAAAATACAATGAAAAATAGTTCGAACAAATTCAAATGAACTTACACGTGAATTAGCCAATACGATTATAATCGATTTATTATAACTGAACCAATTCCAATATACGTCATAATTTAAATAACAATATGGGAATGGAAACGTATCAATGACATAAAATGCATTTAAATATCAAACGCTTGAAAATAGAACTATGAAAAAACATATTCCATTATATAATGCATGTAACCTTGGTGACCGTTACAAATGTATTAACAATACATATCTATTATGTTTGTGAGGCAAGTTGGCATAAGCCATTTTTAACAAATCTGTCAATTGATACATCAAAAGTTGCCTTTTTGTTGAAATATTGCCAATGAACACACCTCCAATGCGTCGTTTTGAATTTACAATATGAATTTGTAAACGAAATTTTGTGAAGACTATTAATTTTGTTTGATATCTTTTTCATGGTAAATATGGTTGATATGGGCGTGATCCACGATATTATTTATTACTTACAATCAAATGCAATGCACAATTGTATAAGAAAGGGCTACATATGAAGATCTCAGAGATAGAACATAAAAAAATGTTTTACATCTTATAAATCATATTTTATAACAAATTCATAAAACTCTTTACGATTTTTAACGTATTTATGGTAAAAAAAAATATAAACAAGGCGTCAGTAGATACTATAAAATTTCATAAAGACGATTTTTTTTTTATGTATTAAAACACTATATTGTCCACATGAATTTATTTTTCTCGACATGTTTTAATTCGTAAAGAAAATAGTATTTTTTAGATATTTCTTCTTATTCTTCTTCTTCTTCTTCTTTCTTGTAGACCTATGTGATCTGTTCTCCAGAGTGTTGCTCCTCCTTTGAGGTAGATTCCCAGCTGTCCTCCCATCGTTTAGGAGGTCTTCCACGAGGACGAGTCCCATGATTATGCAGTGCTGATTATGCAATGCAATATAGGGGAGTATGGTGTTGTCCATTCTTTGAACATGACCGTACCAGTCCTTTTTTCGCTGTCTGCTCCATCTTATGATATCCTCAACCTCACATGTCTCTCTTCTTCTGGTGTTCCTCTCGCGATCTCTCCGTGTCTTGCCTGCTATCGTCCTCAGTATCTTCATTTCGGAAGTCCTCAAAACTTGTTTGGTTCTTACTGTGTCTGCCCTTGCTTCGACGCCATATGTTATTATTGGTCTTACGCATGCTTCATAGATTCTCATCTTACTCTTAATTAACTACTCTCATTTGTAATTTAAGATATTTGTATAGCGTAAAAATATTACATTAATATTAATTTTGTAATCAATTGAAAGATTTTTTTTATATATTTATATTTTTCATAGCGCAATAACACTTGAAATTTTTTATCTCAGACTTTATAACGTCATAACATTAACCGAAAATAAAAATAAATAAAAACTATATTTACGCCTTTATCCTTGAAATGATGTACTCAAAACAGTACTAATGGTTGACGATAGCATCGCAGTTTTTATAAAACAATTTTTTTTATCGATGCCTGTTATTTGTAATAAATTAGAGGAAAAGATCACTAGGATATCCCACACTTTTCAATGAAAAATGTTCAGACGTTTTTAACATCCATTCTTTTCCACTCTTATCCTTAGTTACGTCGTAATTTACTACAACCATTATTAAGATGATTCATCTTTACTTAATTTATGTAATTTATCTTCTTAATGCTGCATATCAGTGAGATTAACGTATTGATGCATACTGGTATATTGTTGTATCAATATTCACAAGAATTGATTTTTCCATCGTGAATTTAAGTAACCCTGGCCGGATCAAGGCATTTCCGTGGAAGGGGTTATAATGCCGGAAGTGAATTCGTCATACTATAGGGGTGTAGGGGGTGATTTTATTACACTACTTAGCAGAAAAACAGATTTATGTCTCTGCACAAACATTTCAAACCATTTTATGGGTATTAGCTATCCCGTTGTATTTGAATACGTCAACGCTGTAATTATTAGTTGACTTATTCATAAGTACACAATTTATTTCCTTGATTTAAATGAAATTATCACAACAGCTGTTTCGCTAATCAATGTTGCCTTTATCAGGTGTTACAATCAACTGTGATTCTGAGATCATCTTGAGTAGATTTTAACACCTAATGAGGGCAGCATTGGTTGACGAAACAGCGACAATTTCATAGAAATTAAAACAATAAATTATATTATCATAACAGTGGTCCAAATTAAATAGTTAATAATTTTCAGTATCATAGTGCTTCGGACAAAATAAACAAATATTATTATTGTTTTAATGTTGCAGAAGAGTTGAAGAGAATAGGCACATGTTGAACACCATAGCAGAGAGGGGCACGCGAGATAGATTGGTGATGTGTTGCGACACAAATGTTTCCTGCATGATGTATTGGAGGGAATGGTCGAGGGATCGATTGGCAGAGGACGACCTCGCCAGGAGTGCCTAGACCAGATTTGCCAAGATATGGGCTGCACCTCTTATGCAGAGTTGAAGAGAGTTGCCGAGGACCGAGCGGAGTGGAAGAGGAGATGCGTCGCCTTACTACAGACCAATCATTAGATAGAGACCGGAGAAGAAGATTAATGTAACGTTAAACATTAAAATATTCAAAAAGTTCGTAACTAAATGACCATCATGCTTTCTCCCCGAAGGAGTAGGCAGAAATAATGGAACAGTTCTTTTCTGACCTTCTTCTTTCGATTCCTCAACAATCATACATTCGCCCGTCGATTTTTCCGACTCCTCACGAGGCCAAAATTTAATATTTAATTTCCTCAGTCTTCCTTTATTTCTAGTTCCGTTTACGTCATTTACACATACTTTTTTTCTATATTATTATCAAAGTAGATCATTATGTATATGATATCTACTAATATAGATATAAAGGAAGATTTTTATATTTCTTTAGAAACTATTCCTAACCTATTGTTATTTGGGCAAATAAATAATCTTTATGAATTTAAATTTTTTTACAACAATATTGTTTTGCTACACTACTTCATCTTCTTCTCTTCTTCCTCTTAGTTTAGGTCATATGACCTGTTTGTGACGGTGGGCTGTCCTGGGATGATGATGTCCAGCCATCTCTCCATCTCTTTGGCGACCTTCCTAGTAATCTCTTGCTGCTTAGGTTTTCATCTTTAACAACAAGTTTTGCTACACTACTCATCAATCAAAATATATTTAGTATGAAATAAGATCTCTTAGATGAATGAATGAAAATCAGCTTATTATATAAGAGGTGAATGCAGTACGAATGAAAGTGTTATAAACAAAACTATGATAGGATCATTAATATGGTAAGAACGTGGAAATAATGAATGAAGAAAGAACGGTCAAAAAGTATATGTTAACGATGTAATAAAGAATGATTAAATGTTATATATGGTCTGTTCTACTATATGGCTGCGAAACCTGGACTCTGAAAGTGAATGTAATGAACCGGTTGGAAGCGTTCGAGATGTGGATATACCGCAGAATGCTCCGTATACCGTGGACCGATAGGGTCAGTAATGCAGACTATTATTTCTGTCTACCCCTTCGGGAAAACAGTGTGAATGTTAGTCAGTTAGTTAGCCAGTTGTGTGTTTGGATTTATCAAATAATTTATTATCCAAACAAAATTTTCGTACTTACTTTAATGTTTCGAAAAATTTTAATCCCGGCCTTGAATGGCAATTACATGTTTGCGAATGGCGAAAGAGGAAACCCTCCAACCGAGGAAGGATCGCCCCTCGAAGGACGCAAGACAAAGCCGACTTCTCCTGGGACAGAGGGAGAAACAGAAATAAAACGGATCGATTGGAAAGACATTTATCAAGCGAAGGTTTCCAATGAATAAATAATGCGCCATTGTCAATACCATCGCTAAACCTACATAAATTATTTTATTAAACCCCTATTCATGCGCTTTGTGCTCCCGTTCCGTGTTTGGAGGCAAAGTGGATATTCGATTTTTTTGGCAAACAGATGTAGAGCAGAATCGTATCTAGCTACAGTGTATTTCCAGACGCATACGATAACTGGAAAAATGTGTTGTTTTTATTTCATAATGAAAGATAATTTTATTAACTGTGAAATATTATAACACTGTTATGATATCACAATTGTTATTAAATAGTCCATTGTTTTGGCCCAAAAACTATGATACTTTAACATTTTAAACTGTTAAATTAAAAAACATTGTTCTATGTATCAAAATTGTATTTTTATTTTACGCGACAGCTGTTTCGTCAACCCATGTCGACATCATCAGGTGCTACAATAATAATATCAAATGTCAATTTTTCGTGATTTTTCGAATCTTTATGGGTATTTGTTACTATGGCAATTTGAATAATTTCTTTGATATATTTTTTTAAGTTCTTGCTGGAGGTGAGTTAGGTACGCAATTATTTTAATTAAAAGAACGGTTAGTTACCATTTATAGGAGAGAATATTAAAAGTGTAAAATATAATAATAATAATAATAATTTGACATTTTATATATTATTATTAAAAAAATTTACAGTTCATATATTATTGTACACCTGATGATGTCAACATAGGTTGACGAAACAACTGTCGCGTAAAATAAAAATACAATTGTGATACATAAAACAAAGTTTTTTTAATTAAACAGTTTATACAATTGTTATTACCTTTTTTAATGTATCGCGACTGAATGTAAACAACAATCAGTTAAGATGATGATTATTGTTTGTAACACCTGATGATCCTTGCTGATGATTATCTCAAGGATATTTCTAGATGTTTTAAAAGTTCATTTCTATATTTTCAAGCTCTGTGATCCATGAGCTATCTATACATGGGTAAATAAAAAGTTTGGTAGATCTTTATTATAAAGTAACAATTATATACATGCAGCTTAAGCCTATGGGAAGATGAGATTCACTATATTCAATTATTTTGTGTCCTTAATTTATTAGTGATGCTGGTAGCCATCTCCTGGAATGTAATTAAAACGTTAAAGCTTTTTGTGACAGTTTGTTCGTTGTTCCGAACACCCTGTACCAGTCGATGCATCAGTTCAAAAATAAAATGACATCCGTACAAATGGGTGAAAATAAAACTTATTTATTTGTATTTACGGGGACCTCCTGGCAAACATGTGACAATGGCGGTATAATCATATAATTTAGCGTGGCCCAATGTGAAATGATCGTTTGGGCCATTGATACCAACAAAAGGGTTATTTTTTTTTAATTTTTAAATCGCTCCAGTTACATGCACAATGCACTGAGAGTGCATTTACAGATCATGTAGGTACCTACGTATGCACTATAAATATCCTGTTTTCTCATGGAAATCCTGCTACAGACTATTTTATAACTGTAAACACATTTTTAATACAAATTAATTAAAATAAATTTTAGCTAACCAACTAACCATCACGCCGTCTTCCCAAAGGGGTAGACCGAAAGAATGGACTGTAACACTTTTCTTGCCTGACATACTACTCTCGATTCCTCAACATTCATACATCGTGTCACGCAAGCACGTGGAGACAAATAAATGACATAAATAAAGGTAAAGGTCTGACCTTATCATCTTCGTTAATGATTTTGTCTTGAGTTCTGACACATTCCAACTAATCGCCCCTAAAACTCTTTTCTACCATGATCTCAGATACATGTCGCACTAGTATTTTCAAAAAGACACAAATAAAAAAAGCTAGAAATAGAGGAAAACCGAGGAAAACGTGGCACGATCAAATTAATCAAATATTAAATATCGGTGACGTGAGGAGTCGGAGAAATCGACGTGCGTGAATGACAAGATGTATGAATATAGAGGAAGCGAGAGAAGAATGTCAGGACAGAACAGTGCAGCGCTCCATTCTTTCTGCCTACCCCTCCGGGGAGACGGCGTGATGGTTAGTTAGTTAGTTAGTTAGTTCACAAATCAAAACATGTGTTTCACAAATGTAACTTTAAAAATACAAGTAAAATAAAAAAAATAACATAATATACTAGTATTTCTAAAGATACACATTCGAAGTCAGAATAATCGACGTGCGTGCATGGTACGATATTTGAATGTAGATGTAGCCCGAGAGGTATGCCAGGACAGGCCATTGTGGCGATCCATCCTCTCTGCCTACCCCTCCGGGGAAATGGCGTGATGGTTAGTTAGTTACTTTTTTTTTGTTTTATGTGTGTTTGAAAATACTATTTGGATATATATTTTTGACAATTTTTTTTCAGTAATAACAACATCATCATCGGCTATCCCTCGTGTCCGAGGAAGACTCTCCTTCACAAAGACCCCAATCTTGGATCCACACTTATTGGACTATCTTGGGCAGGAGAAGGCGTTGGCAGTGGAGACGCCACTGTCTCCCGATTTTCTCTTCTTCTCCTCCTCCTCTCGTCTCTGCGGCGTCATCTCTGCCCCGCCATATTCTCCATCTAGGTCTGTCTTCTAAGTAATTTCAATATTGCCTATAGAAATATATCATAAAAAACCTTATTCAAATTGTTGATTCACGTTGATTACTGAGTACGCGCTAGGCGCGTACTGCCGGAATCTCGATAGGTGCTTAATGCGAGCCCAGCGCGTTTGTGGTTTTTGTATTATAAATACTCACCGACGTGTATTATGTACAAAAAGAAATGTTAATTATTTATTAAGAACCTTTTTAAATTTCTATAGGTTATATTTTGAGCATCTTACCAGATATCTGAAATATCTGAACAATGAAAGTGTTAAAATGAGCAAAAATAAAAATAGCAACATTTACATTGGTTTCAGAACCTTTCTTTTTTTAAATATAAAATTAATTTCAATTAGAAAACGTGAATTACGCATAAAATAAATTTTGATTACATAAATAATTATGGCCAAAGAAATAATCGAGTAACAATCATAATAAATGTTCTCTCATATTTACATGTAAATTATAAATATAAATTATATAAGTATAATATAAAAAATCATTTTGTATGTTGTAAGCAGAAACCCTATTTTACGTAAGAT
This sequence comes from Lepidostoma basale, assembly GCA_022606425.2. NCBI lineage: Eukaryota > Metazoa > Arthropoda > Insecta > Trichoptera > Lepidostomatidae > Lepidostoma > Lepidostoma basale. Next base: position 1,805,257 of record JAHDVF020000294.1, on the reverse strand, counting down.
TTTTTTATTTCCTTCATCTAAATTTATCATGATTTTCCCGGAGCCCTTCTGCAGATTTACCTTTTTCTAAAAAAAAAACATAACCTTTTGAAGGCGTATAAAATACCCTTCGGTAACCATATATTTAATTCACCTTGACTTAACCCTTCGCAAATTGCATTCAGCAATCTGCACCCCAATGGCCACCCTTTGTCACACGAAGCAATAAATGAAATTATATCAGGTTCGTCTATTGGCACAATGTCCGCCTTACCTGCCCTTTTTACGTCTGTTACAATAATAGAATGGGACTGAAATAGAAATCGAATTTGTTTTTTATGATCTAAGGTTATTGTGTAACCTTTTAGGGTTATTTTAAGGACTTTAAAATATTAATAATTTCCCAATGTATTACACGCCAAACGCTTGGATTATACAATGCCTTTAATTTGAAAATATGTTATACATAAAATTTCCGTCTTCAATCGTTTAGTATTCAATTTATAACCATTAACATTACATACAATTTACGTTTGTTTTACCTTGAGATAATGGGCTTACCACACTATGTTTTTAAATTTTTATTTTTGATGTAAAAATTTACATTTAGGCATACTCGTATATACAGAAAGCTAAATTTTATTAATTTACACATAGAACTTTTTTCCGAGCGCCACAAAATTTTATAAGAGCTATATAATAGAGAGTTCTAATCTCTAAATTAAATTAAATAATATTCACAAATATTCTTAAATAGTCAATTGTTTTGGCCGAAACACTATGATACCTTAACATTTTAAACTGTTAAATTAAATAACTTTGTTTTTTATCACAATTGTATTTTATTTTACGCGACAGCTGTTTCATCAAACTATGTTGACATCATCAGGTGTTACAATAATACATCAAATGTCAAATTACGGGATTTTTCGAATCTTTATGTGTATTTGTTCCTATGTCAATTTGAATAATTTTATTATTTAAATTGACATAGGAACAAATGCACATAAGATTCGAAAAATCACGAAAATTTGACATTTGATATATTATAATAACACCTGATGATCTCAACATAGGTTGATGAAACAGCTGTCGCGTAAAATAAAATACACTTGTGATACAAAAAACAAAGTTATTATATTTAACAGTTTCTAATATTATTTTAACATTAAGAGACATTTATAAAAATGAAAGAAGTTATTTACTTTGGACTGTATATTTTTTGTTAGACAATAGTGGAAAGTTCAAATTAATTTAGTTATAAACAATTCGCTCCAAAAAAGGAAAGAATTCAAAATAATGGTTTATGTATATTTAGATTCAAATTTGACGATATTCAAATCCCTTTTTAGGATATACTTAATATGTAAAGTGAATAATATTTGTTTCATGAACGAAGTACTAATAATAGAATACGAAAGCAGATAATAACGTTTTCGTTTCCTCTATTAAATATTAGCTTTTCTTAACCTTTTTATTCAACTTTTTATGGATAAAAATGCACAAAAATTACAATTTATTTATAAATTAATTCATATAATATCTGAACAGCATTCCAAGAATCTTTTTCTGTAAACTATTTCACGTCGTATTTGCTATATCGATTTAAGATTTCGATCTGATTTAGGTACTCAAAAAGTTATCAATCTTTAAAATCTCAGCGTGAAGATGCGAAATCCACAGAGCGGTAAATTTCAACGGTTCTTGCGACAATGGATCATCTACTTGGGTGCAATTGTACACAGCAATTCCTATCGATTGTACTCACGGAGATCTGATGACAATTGGAGAAACCATAAAAAGTGATACGTTTCACGTTCATGAAGCGGATAATAAGCTTTACCCACCGAAAAAATACATGTTTAAGTGTACTCGTATATGTATACAATCATCAACGTGTGTATATATATTGTATATTCTACACACACACTTACCCCTTAAGTGTGGCTAACTCTATTTCCAGTCCAAAAAATTGGTTTAGAACTACTACAGACTACATTTGCAGCAATAATATGAATGTATCAATTAAACTTTTTCTTTAGTTCTTTTCTACTTAATTGTACGTGGAAATCCACTATATGGACCCTTAAATCAGCACTATGTCATTCGAGGTGTGGATACATCGTAGAATGCTAACCATTACATGGATCGATATGGTAAGCAAATGGTTTTGCTACAAAGAGCAAGAATAGATATGTAATTGCTGATGATATCAAGGTCCGGTAGTTGTCCTACCTGGGTCATGTGCTTAGAGAAGAAAAACATAGGCTGCGTCACTTTATCATTAAGGGCACAATAGAGGGTCGTCGAGGTGTGGGAAGAAGACAAATCTCTTGGTTCCGGAATATTAATTTAGAACTGCGCAAGACAAGAACATGCTCTCTCAAGTGATAGTCAACGTCGGGGGGACCCGACATGACACACGTAGAAGAAGAAGATGTAATAATAGTACAATAGCTAATTTCATCTATTTAGTTATTCAGCTATTTAAAGTTTTCACCTGCAGATAATAACTAACTTCTATGGCTTCCCGCTTCAATGAAATACTACAAATGACTACAGAATATCCACTAAGTTACAACAGAAAGTATCACATGTTTCTGCAATATGTAATGAAATGTCTGAATGAAGTATTGTAAAAGAAAGGATTAAAAAATGTTTAGGTAGTGAAAATAATAATTGTTCAACTCCCACACATCTGGCCGGCGACAATCTGTCTGGTAGGAACCGCCGCACATAGGTGGATTTAAATGATTTAGGCGGTCAAAATTATTTTACGGTGTATTTTGACTTCAAATCATAAATATTATCGTAAAAAATTGTCCTTAGTAAAAAAATATTTTTTCCCAGCCAAAAATATAAAATAATACTAAATCTCGAGGATTTTTTTTTTTTTTTACAAATTTTACATACAAAAAAAAATCTAGTTACAGATTAATAATTGAGGTGCAAATAAGTATTTTAAATTTGTTTATATAATACATTTATGGACAAATCTTGATCCATGTCTGAAATATCGGATTCGGTATTAGGGTCAGCTGGTAGTAACATATTTATTGTTTCAGGGCAAAATGAACCTGGTTTGATCGTTTTTTTGTTTGTTTCATGCTACTTAATAGTGGATCTGAACTCAATAATAATCTATTATATATGTATATCAAGGTTGCATTCCTCTCTCGAGAACTTTCTTGCGTAGTTTTCGCGGTATAATCGAAAGTGCTTATTTCTGGCTTCTGCTGCCTCTTCCGACAACTTTCCTATGGGTAATAAGGCATTTTCAATTACAACTGCACCATGAATCAATATTTTATGCAAGGTCGGAGTCATTGGGTGCCAACTATATAACTCGACATACAATTTTGCAGTTGCCATGGCATATTCATCAAATCGTTATATTTCCCGTAGTATTTTCGAAGCATCCCTTTTCCCTCGAGCCTGTAATGTTGTTAGCGATGCATGAACGATTACTTCTTTATTAAGCGAAGAACGTATTTCCTCCGTTTTTCTTCTTTTAGTCCTCTCACTAGAATCTTCAAATGATTTAGAAGGCCGACCTGGTCGAGTTTGCTTGTTTGCTGAAAGTTCAAATGTTCCTTCTAACCACTTTTCATTCGTTTTAAGAAACATTGCCTCTTTTCTATGGGCTTTCGACCATTTTTCTTTCATTGGTGTTTTAAAATATGCAAATCTTTGTTTGAAACTGCTTAGGTTATCTGGAGTGTCACCACAAACGGACAATAGGTGATTTTATAGATATTTATTTTTTTCATCTAAATTAGGTAAATCTTGCTGCTGCATTTGATCGTAAAGATATTTACAGCTTACGGTTTTTGTACCCAATGTATCAGATATACCTAAAATAGAAAAAATCACACTTTATTACATTTTAAGAAAAAGTTGATAAAAAAAGTGATGTCAACCTTTTTAAAAAAATAACTGTAATTTGGTCAACCGCAGCTATCCGCAGCCAAATTTTATGTCATTAATTAGTCAAATATAAGAAATATACAATACAGGAACAAACATTACGCGATAGGACGCGATAATATAACAAAATGTATTATAAACTTGAAAATTCAGTAAAAATTTCATTACTAGACCACCTTTTTTTTAGGTTCTACAAATAATATAAAATAACTTTCTAAGTATGTTAAACACATCAAGAAATATTGATTATTACCTGAGTTATTCGAATCCATAACGATAACTTCGAAATATTAGGTGGACAAGGCAAAATTTTCCTTGTTAAATGTTTATACTGAGAGCGCTAAGAACAATGACGACGTGCACTTCGTTAGGCGGACATGTTTCAACTACTTGCGTGCGCACACGGTAAAAGGTTCGAGGTTGGGGATGGTCAATTATTATTACTGGGACATTTCTTTGGATCTAGGATTTTTTTGGTATTTTTAACATCGATTTTGAAATTTGACTTATGACCGGCTAATTCTTAACAATCCACGTAAGTGCGCCGCTGGTGGAGTAACCCTTCAAAGACTAATTCCAAATATCCAAATCCGCATTGTCTGACAGATCATCCGCGCTAATCCGCACTAACTTCCCGTCTTACGCACCATGCCACGAAGCGGCCGCGCCGGTCCTGCGATGCGAGTGAGGTGCTTGCGAACTGCCGGAGATTATCTCGTCAAACGTGCACCGCGCTGCCAATATCGATCATTGAATTTCGTTGTAAAGCGATCGGACAATCAGCAACCGTTACGTTATTGCAGTACAGTTACCTACAAAAATATCGAACCTACAAAGTACCAAACTCCATCTTTACGTTTTTTGATTTGTTAGTAGCCCCTCACTTTAATTATTGGTCCACCATTCTATATTTGATTAATAAAACCAATACTCAAAAGGTGCAAATAATTCAAAATATAGCAATGAGAATTGTTTTAACTGTTTCTTGAACAATGATGTAAAACTCCATATTAAATAATTAATACGAATGAAAACGTCAGTTCTCTAGAAGTTTTATTATATTTTATGGAAATTACATGTTTCGCCCTTCTAAGGCATTAACAAATGTTCGACATTTGATAATGCCTTAGAAGGGCAAAACATATCATTCCCATAAAATATAATAAAACTTCTAGAAAACTGACGTTTTCATTCGTATTAATTATTTAATGAGAATTGTATTGAGGTGTACGAAGAAATAAACGAATTTTTTTACAACGATTTTTATTTCGTTATTTATGAGTTTATAATTAAAATATTTGAATACTTTAAAGAATCTAGATGCTTATACTTTACGACGTATTTTCTTTTTTTATATTTGTGATCAGTTTTACGAGTTAAATATGAGTTAAATTAAGATATGTGTTTGTTTATGTATTTAAAAAATAATCAATCATAAACGTAGACAGTGGTACAAAAAATACGTCCAGGACTGTACATAGAATGTTCCCAGGAAGCCAGGTGCCTTTTTACTCGCCGCACAGGACACGAGAGTGGGAATACCTTTTGTCGGACATCCTTATTCACTCATTATTTACTCGAGTCCTTCCTACAATCGTCCAAGATGGCTATCGGCATTCATTTGCTTTTAACGAAGTGCAGAATTTGTCTATGGGATTAGGCGTGTTTACTAAACGCCATTGTGAGTGTATGAGAAACTCAGAAAACTCTAATCCACTTATTCATTAAACACGTATTTTTCGATGTCCGCAGATGATTCCTTTATTAAGAGCGGGTCTTAAATAGTGCAGTAGACGTTCATGCATTTTGTTACAAAACCAGGATTACACGAATCCAAAGATATGATTTGTAAAGCGATTGAATGCAGATGGATTCCTGTTCGAGCAATAAGCTTGATAGAATCGAGAAAATCATTAAGGCGAAAGATTGTATTAAACGATTAAATCTCTTTAAAATGCCTTTTCTTTATTATTCACTTTTATAAGTATTCATTCTTCAAGTGAAAAATAAGTTAATACGATTTTTTGTATCAAATGAACATTCTATACGCGCTTCTTTTATTATATTTTAAATGACTTCTGAAAACTAATCGTGATAATATTATTATTATGTTATATCTCTTAATTTATCCAGAAGGTTAAAGGCAAAAACATACTATTAACACGCCACGTCACCCGATGCCACGTGATGCGTGTTAAGTCGAATCAAATTGTATTGTTTTTTATGGACAGAATCACACTACGAACACCCGACGCGACGCCATGCGCGCACACGCCACCCGATCCAGACGAGCTAGATCGACGTGTTGCCGGTGGTGGGAGTACACACGCCACGTCGCGTGTTAATAGTCTGTTTCTGCCTTACTCTTTGCCCGCTATGACTTTAGTTACTAAGTCGCGTGGATCAGAATCTCGAGTATTTGTTTATTGATTCTTTATTATTCGATACTGATATAATCAAGAACTGCTAGCTACTTAATGATTTTATTCAAAATGCGTTGACAAATAATGTGCCGCGTAGCGATGACAGAATAAGTAACGTTTGTTAGAAGGTCTAGTTTAAAAAACAATAAACAAAAACATTACTATTGCCACTCCGGTGACAATATGTATTCATAGTACGTATTTACTATATATAACGAACTAACTAACTAACACGCCGTCTCCCCGTAGGGGTAGGCAGAAAGAATGGACTGCGACACTTTTCTTTCCTGACATATTTCTCTCGATTCCTCAACATTCATACATCATGTCATGCACGCGCGTCGATTCTCTAACTCCTCACGTAGCCGACATTCAATATTTGATTTATTTGATCGTGCCACGATTTTCTTGGTCTTCCCCTATTTCTAGTTCCATTTACATCGTCCACATATAATTTTTTTACCATTCTTTCTTCATTTATTCTTTCCATATGCCCAAACCATCTTAATGATCCTTTCATTATTTTGTTTATAACACCATCATTGGCACCGCATTCACTTCTTGTATTTTCATTCGACACTATCATACACAGAGTATATACACATTCGTCTAAGAGATCTCATTTCTACTGCATTTATTCTACTTTCATCCCTCTTTTAATATCATATTATTATATATCATCATCAGCCCATATCCATTCCTCATGGACGTAGGCCTCCTCCATCTGCTTCCATGTCTGTCGATCCTAAGCAATACGCATCCATGTCGTACCGGGGGTATTTTTAATGTCTTAATTCATCCTTCCATCAAAGTTGAGGACGTCCTGGGTTTTGGTTGGTAGTTCTAGGACACCAGCAAAGGAAGCGTTTTGTCCTTCTATCGTCAGAGCTGCGAGCGACATAGCCTACCCAGCGCCATTTTAGCGCTGCCACTGCCGATGATATCCGACACTACTGTTATGGCTCGAATAGTGATATTTTTCACCCTGTCTGCAATGCTGATTCGAAACATTGCTCATTCGACAATTCTTAATTTATTTGCGCTTTTCTGAGACAATTTTATGATCAAACCCATAAGCTAACACTGATAGGATGCTGCAGATATAGGTATATTACATTCAAAATATGTTATACATTTAGGAAATTTAAAATAACTTTGTTTATTATCCACAAAATGTTAAAATCACGACATGTTTCGGAGGATACCTCCATCTTAAAGTGTAAATATATTATATGTATATATTTATACCTGTAGATGGTGGTATCCTCCAAAATATGTCGAGTTTTTTTAATGTTTTGTGGATAATAAACCAAGTTATTTTAAATATTCCATTGTTTTGGCCGAAACACTATGATACCTTAACATTTTAAAACTGTCAAATTAAATAACTTTGTTTTTGTATCACAATTGTATTTGATATATTAGATATTATTGTAACACCTGATGATGTCAACATACTAGTAGGTTGATGAAACAGCTGTCGCATAAAAAAGTTACTTAATTTAACAGTTTCAAGTTATTTTAATTTCCTAAGTGTTTTACTATGGAATTCCACAGCTGCCACCTGCCTAAACTTTTAATAAGTTAAAATATGTTAGTTAATTTATATACCTACTATTTTTTAGATAATGATGTAAAATTCCATATTAAAGGAAAATAAGTACCCTAAAAAATAAAGCATTGCTATTCCATAAACGCGTAGATGCAATTAGATTCATACAAGTTATTGCACAATGGGAATGTTTCTATACTCATTATTTGCCATCTCGCGGTAGTGTTCAATTCGGTGTAAACGGATTAGGACGTGCTTTCTTCCGCACACACCTTGTGTGCTTCCAGCATTTGTGCTCGCATCCCATAGAAACTACTCCTCAATTAAAAGAGCAGCAAACCGCTGTTTGCTTAGGATTTCCTGCACTTTTGTAAGAACTATTTGAGTTCATGTTTCCGTGCAAAGGTAATGCTCGAATTGTATAAATAACTAATAATACATTCCTCTTTCTCATTGATGATTTACTAATGGTTGAAAATGCTCTTTATTAGATATCTATTCGTTATTTGCATTTGTAGCAAAGGATGCTTTGTCGGTTCTTATCGCGATAAGAGTTATGGCATGTATGTGCCTATTATTGAATGTTCTTTTATAGATGCTTTGAAGAACGTAAAAAATGCTACTTACACAATTTAAGGGGGAGACGTATTGAGCTGTTAACAGAAATAAAATTGTAGCATATTTTTTTAATTGATAAATTATGTACATTTTGAATGTATTAATTCGGCTTACAATGTCAGTTCCTTCTTAAAATACATACCTGTTTCGTTTCTAAATTGTTCAATAAAAAACCCAAATAGAGAATCAGTAAAAAATTAACGTTTTATCCATTGGATTATTGATAGAATCTTCTGTCTGTTAGAGGATTCTTCCCTTGTGGTGATGATCTCCAGCTATCTTTACAACGTTTTGGGAGTCTCCCTGGTGTACGCCGTCTATCTGGTAAATGTTATGATTATTTCTAATTCTTAAGCTTATTTATTTATTTTTTATGTGACACTTTTCAATTCTCATAATGTAATTGCAAACGATCTGGAAATATGTCTGTAATGTTTGTAATTTTTATTAAAATCAATGAAATGAAATGAAAATGAAAATGTATTCCCTGCAGAGCAATTTATGAGATTTTTGTAGAATTCATTATCTGGACATGTTGATGCCAGTACCATCAACGTCGTCGCCCCCATCTGGTCACATCTTGTACCTCACAGACCTCTCGGATTGTAGTGTTCCTTATACTATGGTACTCCACTCAGAATCTGGATACCTTGTATATAAAAAAAATATTATTGACTAAATATCATATTATTTTTGTTATATTCCTACCCCAATCAATTTAAATATCTGTCTGTGCTGTCGCTGTCGGAGATATCTATCGGAGATAAAAAAGACCAACATCCTCCAGTACGGCCGAGTTCTCGAAGTATCCCCTAATTAATCTAAAGAAATGAGTTATTAGATGTCCATCTCTTCGAAGCTGTAGAATATGTTTATATTCATTATTCTACATTATTAATAAATTCGTCAATGTAGAAGAAATTCTAACGTAATTTTTTTGATTCTGTTACCGATTTCATTATTTTGGACCGGAAACTTTTCGACCTTACTAGTGTTACGTACATAGGTACCTACCTCACAATGCGCACCAGCGCGAATCTCTTTAGACGCGCATTACTCGATATTAGCATATGGCTAAACGTTTTTTGATTACCAGTGGGGCACAGTGCCGAAAAATATGTTAACAACATGTTAATTCGCTTTCCGGGTTCATACCCGAGCAGGCCTGAACCGGGTAATCAAATTATTCTAATGTATGCGGCACATGGTCCGTGCCTTCCGCATAGAAAACTGCACAATCGACTACAAAACGACCTGTTATTACAGCAAAACTGCATGCATTATGGTGCATGTCTTATTACTTTATCTTGCACGTCATAATTCAATATTCGATCAGTGGGACACAAGTCACTTAGTTCGGTTCATTTGAATTTAATCGAATCGCAGGGAATTTAAACTGCAAAAAATGTTTTAAATGGTCACGTATGTTTATTAAACTAAGAATAATAATAAAATTATGGCAAAATAAACATACTTAGAATTATCCTGGGACCCAGACCCGGTGTTGCAGCGGGAACTTGGAGGCATAGGACCAACCAAGAGATCGATCACCGTGAGAGCCGGTCGCCGGGCATGGATTAGGCACGTATGCCGAGCCGAAGAGATCAGAGCAATCAAGACCCTATACGCGACTAGACCGACTGGAGTAAGACCTCTAGGAAGGCCTAGACAGCGCCTAATGGACAATGTTCTGGTTGACCTGGCTAGGTTGGGCGAATCGGACTGCTGGGAGCAAAAGGCGCAGGATTGAGGAGGCTAAAACTTTTCAAGAGTTGTATGGCCATAGGAAGTAAGTAATTAAAAGATAAACTTACGTGTTTCGCATGACTATCACTATATGGTGTTCGTTTTTTCAGGTTAAGTCAGGTCACGATTCAGTTTTTAAAAGTTGTTTATACTCATATTTTATGAGAGTGACATATTTCACCTTATTTTTCATTACCTTTCCCTATTTCCCGTTATCTGAGGTCGGCCCTCCTGGTACAAAGATGCCAATTTTTTCTCACTTGGCTCATCTTTGGTGTTTTACCTTGTTTCACCTTGTTAGAGAATTATCAAAAGCATTTTCATCAACATTTAATAAGTTTTCGCTGGAGAGAGGCGTTTTCATATTATATTATACTAAGTATAAAGCAATCGAAAACAAAAAATCGAATTAGTTTGATTCCTACCTATAGAACACTATAAACATACTATGAATTATTGTTTTCACTTTACGTAGGTATTATATAATTAATTAATTATTATCTATTAAAAGAAAATCGTAATTTTTTTTAAAAGGTATCTTCAAATACGATAACACGTATTGTTTTATAGTCCAGATTGTGCATCCTTCCCGCCTCTGGTGATGCCAGTAAGAAAAGCAATATTATGTTAACAAATTAAATTAAATTATATTCAATATCTTAATTAACTTATTTATACGTATGAAAAAAAGATAGTTTTCAAAGAGTTTTATTCTAATATTTATGTATGACATGTTTCGCCCTTCTAAGGCATTATCAAAGGTCTCATTTTAATAATTCAACATTCGATAATGCTTTAGAAGGGCGAAACATGTCATTCATAAATATTATAATAAAACTCCTTGAAAACTATCGTTTTTTCATACATATTAATAATTTAATATGGAGTTTTAAAAAACAATAAATATCTTAATTAACAATATCTTTATAAAATTAAGGTGATGAAATTTTTTTAAGTGATTCATAATTATTAATTATTTCGGAATCCCATATTCATTATGTTTTAATAATATGAATTTTAAGCATTGGATCGTTTTTCTTGTTATCGTGCATTTAAAAAAAATGTGTAAAAATAATAGATTACATGAAATATTTCGTACTCATGATTTCGGTTGACAAAATATTTCAACTTGTGGTCATAAAATTAACATCTGAGCACCAATATATTCTGACTGTTTCGAGTTGAACATCCCTGGCATCAATACGTAGCTGGATTTTATTTATTCCATTATTTGGCTACAATGAAACATTGAATCTTTTATTGGATTAAACGTATTTTTACAGGTACCTTCCAACACAATGTGCACAAGAGCCGTTGAAATTGAAATTTAACGTAATTTCCATTTTTATTCAAAACAAAATATCGTTTGACTATACTATGGAATCTACACGGTAAGAAGGTAGATTGTGGATTACATATTGTGCAAAATTTGCATGGAATATTGGATTACCTTTTTATATTTTATGTAACTGCTGTAAAAATGTTAATAAATAACTGTGTAACGTAACCGTCAAAGGAATCAATGTTTGACATATGTTTAGAAATGTCGTTAATAATAATGCATTGCAGGTAGCTATGTATACATATGAAATTCAAAAAATGTAATGCGTTCAAAATTGAATTGATTTTAAGTTTTTGAACCGCTATCCATTTTCTTGAGAAATACCCCTAATTTTTGGTAGGTAGGTACAATACCTTTATTTTAATGTAAGTAAAATTGACATTTATTATATCATTGATAAACCCTTTTTTAATTACTCATTTATGATGAAGAATGTAACGAAAGTAGGTACTATACTACCTACCTACACATTGGTAGCGAACGACATTTTTTTTTCATTTAGGTACGCCAATATTTTAGATACGAAGATAATATTCTGTCAGGGATATGGGCCTTATAAAGAATTTAACGCAAAATAAACAAATAAAAATTAAACGTATCACAAAATAATAAATGTTTGTTTCACCGATTTATCCATAGACAAAATATATTTTTTACTACTTAGATTCTCGTTGGATTCCAAGGGCATTTTTTTTCTTCAGCACTACAACCCTTGGTGGATCTCAGCCTACTCCAAGAAACGAATTACTTGAAATATTCGGAACGTTGGTTGTTTTACGAGGTAAGGCCGTTGGCCTAACGCCCAGGAGGACCAGGGTTTTTCTGTGGGGGTGTTCCTTCCCTTAGCTGGGGGTGACCGGTATTGTGGCGCCGAAAATTGCTATTTGCACTCTCTCTGTTAGCTGTGGCACATCAACATATGAGTACGTCCAATACGCCACACCAAAGGTTTACGGGATCATAAAGATCACACGTGGACGCCAGAGAGTCGGACTAGATGGCAGTGTTGCTGATGTTATGCAACTATGACATTTACTGGTACACATACCTTCCAGCAAGGTATGTCCTCCCACCACCCTAACCATACATTCAAACCCCGAGTGCATTACGAAATATTTTTGTTTATCTGAATAAACAACGTTGTTTATGTTTTTATTCGAATGCTGCGTGTAATATGTTACACGTTTATTTATTCTCATCTTGAATCAACGGGCTTGTAACTCTCCTTTGATTTATTGTACATAATTAAAAGGTCAGAGACAAACGACAAAAAACGTCAACAAGCATCATTACATATCCCGAACAACAACAAAAAATGAAAAGAACGAATTTGAAAGAAACGTGTTCACTTCCTGTTTATTACGATGTCGAGATTCTCGTAATTAATTGAAATTTTGTCAATTGCACAATACCCTTTCATTACTTACGCCAGCGTATTTTTCTTACGTAAATCTTCAAACGTATCCATATTGTTTACCATTTGCATCAAAGTGATAACCGGTCAAAAGGCAATTACAACTCGAACCGCGAAATAGAATCGCTTTACGAAAAGAGCGCGTAAAAAGAATGACCGACTCTGTTTCATATCTCTCTTTCTCAAGCCCAAGACGTGCCTCCCGTTCAAAAAAAATGTTCGAAGGAAATCGGACCAATGGCGGCGCGGCCCCGGGGCGAGCGGGCGCGGCAAACGCTCCCATTGGCTGGCCGACAATCGGTGCGCCACCATCGGGTTTATCACTCCATTTGACGGCAGTGTACCGCGGCTCTTTACTAAGGCCGTTCGATAGGAGCCATCACAATACGAATTTCTGCGGTCGGCATTATAAATCCATTACACCAATTAACTTTCACACACGAGTCCTGTGACAATGCCGCAGCATGTGTTGTTAATTTTACAGTTGACTTCCCTTATCGTACTTTAGTGAACTGTCAGTGAAAACGCTTGTTTTTTTAAGTGAACATAAAATAATTTATAGATTTGAAATTTATTAGTTAAAATTGTCGTGATTCTGCCAATGAACTTTTAACTGACTACATTCAAATTTAAAGTGCGTGTGTTTAAATCTGGACTAAATATATTATTAACATAAAATCATTATTTAAAATACTTTTACAGCACTGAGGACATTTTATTTTGAGTGAAGAGAGACCTAAACGTGGATCTGGATCTTCATCAAAGGGCCAGCGGTCACTTTATGAGGTTTGTAATTAAGATTATTATAAATTATTTGACTATTAACATAATTGTAGTACCTACCTATTAATCTGATGATAACGTCAAGAAAAAAAATGATTCCCAGTAGGTAAGTACCTATATTATTTTTTATGTGTTTTGGACATTAATTGACTGATTAAAACATGTAGACATGTTATATTATAGCTACATGAAAGTACGTAGGAACTCTAAACACGAAAATAAATTATATGCCTAAAAGATGTCTGTTTTATTTATTAAAAAAGTATATACTCGTATGTCATTTCCAATTCATATATAAAAATAAAAATTCGTAAGTAGGTACTTTTTATGTAATATAAATATCAAATATAATATCATATTTGCGTAATAATAATATGTAAGTACTTACCTGCTTTAAATAAAGCTACTTATGTGACGTAATAAAGTGAAATCTTCGTTCTTATAAAAACAAAAGAATTTTATTCCATAAAATAATGTTTGATTGCGTTGGTAGGTACCTACCCAATTATTTGCTGAAAATTATAAGACAAAGTTTTTTAGCGATAAATGCGGTGTAAGGGAAATGAGAGGAATTTATCGATACACCTACACGTTTGTGATTAAGCCGAATAGGAAACCATATCGGTTTATACGCTTACCCACCTTTTTTTACGAACTCGCATAAAAAGAATGAATTAACTTATTATCTCGAACCGCTACTGTTAAAAGATAATTATTTTATCTATAACTATGTAGGTATAACTATTATATAATTTCTGGTATTAAATTACTTCCATCCATTCTTGTTATAACCATAGATTATTTATATTTTTCAATTTATAATCTGTTTCTAAACTTACTTAATATTGAATAATAAATTATTATTTTGTTGAATCACTCTTAACGCCATTACAGCGCGAGTCAAATTGATGAAAAGGATATAGCTAATCATATTGATTCTCATGACATGTGATAGGTAGCTAAGCTATCGCCATTTTATTATCACGTGATTTCAACACCAGACCGATGGTAGTATGACAATCACACTGCCATCGCCGGAAATCGATCCCAGGACCTTCGGTGTGGCAGTGGTAGCACTTACCTCTCGGCCACGAAGGTTGTCAATGGTAATGTACATGGAATAATATTACCCCTAGTGAAGCGAAACTGAATAACAATTTGAAAATGTTATTTGTACTAGAAAAACAATAGTATTAAAATTGATTTTTAAATTACGCTCATGGAACTGGCAAAAGAGGGATGGAAGTAGAATAAATACAATAGAAATGAGATCTATTGGAAGAATGTAAGGAAAATCTGTATATGATAGAGTGTCGAATGAAAATATAAGATGTGAATGCAGTGCGAATGAAAATGTTATAAACAAAATAATGAAAGGATCATTAGGATGGTTTGGACACATGGATAGAATGACTGAAGAAAGAATGGTAAAAAAAAGTATATGTTAACGATGTAAACGGAACTAGAAAGAGAAGAAGACCGAGGAAAACGTGGCACGATCAATTAAATCATATATTGAATGTCGGCCACGTGAGGAGTCGGGGTAATGTATGAATGTTGAGGAAGCGAGAGAAGTATGTCAGGAAAGAACAGTGTGGCAGTCCATTATTTATGCCTACCTCTTCGAGGAGACGGCGTGATGGTTTTTTAGTTACTTTTTTTTAACAATGATGTAAAACTCTATATTAAATATAATATAGGTAGGTAACGCATGAAAACCTCAGTTATCTAGAAGTTTTATTCTAATTTATAGTAATGAGATGTTTCTCCTTTCTAAAGCATTATCAAATGTCAGAATATAATTTGATTAACAATGACTTTAATCATTTTATAATGCCTATAAAGATATAATGCCATAAAATATAATCATATGGTAACTTCTAGAAAACAGACGGCTTCAATCGAATTTATGTTAGAATTAGATTACATACGAGCTTATGTTTTACAATTTAGACAAAACAACATTGCATATAGGTACGGACCTTGCTTCTAACTAACTAACTAACTAACCATCACGCCGTCTCCCCGAAGGGTTAGGCAGAAAGAATGGACTGCCACACTTTTCTTTCCTGACATATTTCTCTTGATTCCTCAACATTCATACATCGTGTCATGCACGCGCGTCGATTTCTCTGACTCCCCACACTGACCTTGCTTCTTTTAATTTAATTTTCTTTCTCATGTGAGATCGCCATTTCCCTCCAAAAAATGTAAACATTTACAATAATAATACCCGGGAGGTTCGTTTATCTCTTTAACAATAACTTTTCGATCATATATTTTATTTTTAAATTCTCAAGATATATTAAATTTGTAAATGTGCCACTTGCGGTCGTGACATTTGCGGTCAGAACAATTATCGCACCACTTGCGGTCAATCGATATCATTACAAGAAAATAATGTTTAAGGTGACCCCACTTGCGGTCAAAGAAAACTTTAATCTGTGGTGATTAATTAATTTATTTATATTAATTCAGACCATTTTTTTAATCTACCTGATGATTTGATCCGCAATTGGAAATAGCCGATTCATAAAGTTATGTTCCTGACCGCAAGTGAAGCGCATCATATTGATTGACCGCAAGTCGAACGAAAATTTTTCCGACCGCAAGTGGGAAAGCAACATTATATTTGGGTATTATATGTGCATAATTTACTTTCTTATCCAGCACCTTTGATGCTTGTACTCGTATACCTAAAGACGAAAAAACAGGTTATTAACCATAATATCGCAGGTACTCGTATATTTAAGGTACCTACGTATCAAGTACATAAGAATTTTCCTCAGTACATTTACAAAATATTTTTATGATCTTATAAAAAGTCAATAAATAACATGGCTTTTATATGAAAATTCCTAGTTTCGCATGCAAATCTTATTGCAGAAATTTATTATTATTTTAAGTCAAGAATCTAAGGCATTTTTTGTTTTAAATATTTTTAAAAAACTACTTGTGATTATTACATATTTAAAATAGATTTTTTTAATATAATATTATACACAAATAAGACATTCCTACACAAATAATATATACACAAATAAGACACGTATGGAAGTGGAGCTTGGAGTTGACAGAAGAAGGATGAAAGTAGGATAAACTCCGTGGAATTTAGGGCACTTAGAAGAATGTGGGGAAAACAATGTATGATAGAACATCTAATGATGAAGTAAAAATGGAATGTATGGCGGATGAATGCGTGATAAATAAAATTAAGAAAGGGTCACTAAGATGGTTTGGACGTATGGAACAAATGGATGAGGGAAGAATGGTTAAAAAGATATACCTATACAAGTTGTGAGAATGGACAAAGAAGTCGAGGAAGGCCAAGGAAGACATGGCATGACTAAATTAATCAATTACTGAAAGGCGGCCATGTTCGAAGTAGGAACAACTGAGGAGCGCGCATGTCGCGATGTGTGAATGTAGAAGAGGCGCAAAAGTAATGTCTGGATACCATCCTCTCTTCCATCCCCCCCCCCGGAGAAACGGCGTGATGGTTAGTCAGTTTATGAAAAATATTATATCTACAACACTGATATATATTTTTAACTGATGTTTCAACTCGTCGACGATCCTGTCTGTAAATAACGTTTTTACCAATGATACAATAATTGTTCTGATTCACTTTAAGTTGTACGAACAATTGGTGGAAATATTACGCGCAAATTACGAAATAACAGGTCTAATCGATTGGAAGAGGAAAAGCAATCGGCCGGAAAGTTTCTTGCTTCCTTCGTGAAGTTCAATGACAATCTGCTCATATAAAAAATCAGTTATATCGCTGTAAAAAAATTATCTGACTACTTCTTACCATGGTTCATAAAACTTAGTCTTCGCACTTGTAACGGTAATTTAATTTCATCTTACATTAATCCTTCGATGTTACAATAACCCGGAAAATGGCGGAGATGTTGGACTAGTTGTTTGCATCATTGCAAAGAAATAGTCCGAGGGCCATTTGCAGTCCTATTGATAAATATGTAACAATATATTATTTTATTGTTTTAAATGTTAATCGACAATTACTAATGTTAGATTGTTTGGATGAGACCGACTGAAAAGCAGTCGCATTAGACAGAGACTCCAAATTATTCTGCCAGTCGATGATAATAAGGAATTTTCTGTACAAATTTGATTCCTATCGACAAATTCAAATGTCATATTTGTCATTGTTTCAACTTCAAATAAAATCCATGTGAATTTTAGACACAAAATTTTTCTAAACATTTGTAAACTCAAATCACAACTGTATAATGAGAAAATAAGCTTCCTAGAGTCTTAATTTTTTTTCTATTTTGCGCGACTCTTATCCATATTCTTCCCCGACTACAATTAAGTCCGCAAGTACCGCAGTCTCGAATCAAGAAGAAAGGGTATGTGTTATGGCTTCAATGCACCGGACAGGTATGCTCGCGCTAGAAGACACGATCTGTTGTGCATACCGCATAGCAGAACAAATGTCATAGCGTAGCATACAATGACCCGGGGTATGGTGCTCTTGATTGAGGTGTCTGTCGATGTGGACATTGTCCAAATGACCTATGCGTCCTTTAAGGATCATATAGGTACATATCACAATTGCTGATATATGTGTATTATTTTAACATGTATATCTGTGTTATTTTTGTAAAATGTAAAAGGTAAACAGTAATTGGGTTCTAAAGACCTGTTGTATACAAACAAAAAAAAAGTCGCCAGCCCGTGTTTCATGGAGTCAACCGATGCTTTTTTTCCTTACCCATAATAATAATATAATAAAAAAAGGATGATTAATAGAGCGCCATTTTTATGAATTGCAAGGGCGCTGTAGAAAATGCTCCGTTTTATGAACTAGTTAAAAATAAACATATTTTGAATGACGGCTGCACCCAACGCAGTCGATCAACCCTTCTTATCAGGAAACTCAATGCACTTAAGGTCTCCTGGAAGATTGTTCCAGGCTGAAGGGCTGGCTACCGCGAAGGCTCGGTGGCCAAAGTTTGTGCTAGGACAGCGTTTTGGCACAGTCAATCTACCTATGGTCTCCACATCAAGATCTCAGTACATTCTAATTAAGTAAAGACAAACGACGGTATTGATTAAAATAGGCCGACATTTTCGCTTTCAAATCAATCAATATAAATTTTCGGTAACTCTAAGATTATCGATAACTGGAATATGTTATGCATTTCAAATTTATAAAATCAATACGTTGAACAACAAAATTTTGTTTAGGGAATCAGTCATCATAATCCTTGATAATCAGTTTATTTAATATATTTTTAAACTGGATATAATATTGCAATTCTCCCAGTTACAATTGGAATTGCGAAAATTATGCATTTTCGTCCTATTAGTCCTTCTTTAATTAGGCGCGGTTTACGGCAATCAACATTACATTAAATTAACCAGATAGCAAATGCAATTTCAACAGTTATTTTCATTTAAAAAAATTGCGAGGTTTCTACTAAATGTACACACAAAAAGTGTGAAGTCATTTTTTCATTCAAATAAACAGAAATTAACAATTTTTACAAAATGCACCAATGTGAAATGTAAATATTTAGCAATCATGTTCACTACTCGATCTTAATTTGTAAAAATCTTCCGTGTTATATTTGTAAGCCAATTTTTTTAAGATATTAAATTAAATATGAATGTTAATTTCAGAATTTATTTGACATTTACCGAATAAGTTGTTCTGAGTTTAATCTCATCATATATTACTTAATTTAATCTGTCTTTAATAAATCTCTTGTACCTATATTAATTAACATAAAAATATAAATTCATATTAGAATATGTGATCAATCATAAGGCTTTATTATTGAACTTAGCTGAATTAGATTTACTCCGAAACTTCAATTTAATGGAAAATAGCTAATTACCATATTTGTAAAAGCATCGAAAGCCAATTTACTTTTAAACGAAAAACGTGTGCTAGAAATCCATATCATCTCAGAGAAGTTGCTTTAATTAGAAAAGTATTTAAAATATGTCATTCGTGTTCTTCTTCTTATTTATGAGGATCTTGCAATCTGTTTAGACAGGATATTAAATTTAGTTTTGAAATGAAGTCGTTTAACTTTCTCTCCATCTCATTTGTGATCGCCCTGGTATTCGATCACTCTTTGGAGTCTCGTGCATCATGATCTTAAGAATCTTCGCTGGGTCCATCCTCTCGATGTGGACCCTCCAGAATCGTCTTCTCTGCCTACTTCATCTCACTATGCCATCCGTTTTGAAAGTTCGGTGATTCTCTTCGTTAGCTATCCTATCTGGGTTCTACCCACGTTTTCATTTGTTTCGTTCTGACAATATCTACTCTTGCTTCGATTATTTAAGTCGTTGTAATATAATTGAAATAAACAATGTATTTACCTTTTTTACCAGTATAAACAGAAATAAAAACTCATTAAAACAAGAAAAGATCCACGTTGTACCAAAAACGAACATATCCAGTATCAGAAAAGTGTCCCTTGCTTTTGATCTTTTCCCGGTTCTTAAGTAAAGTATTTATACGAATTGGGAACGATTGTGATGGTTTTGATTGCTTTGGATACAAAAATATGTTCTTTTTTTGGTGAAAAGCCAAGCTTAATGAATGATACGATTGTGTTATATATGTTACATGGACGATTGTTAAAATTTACAGTTCAATGATCTTTTTCTAATTCGTGTGTCCTGCTGGGCTATCCGACGTTGAATACCATTTGGGAAAAAGCTTCCCTATTCTGGCAGCGCGAAACAGCTCCCCCACAGTTCTGACGCCTGTCCATTCTCAGATGTTTCGAAGCCACATATGATATTTTACGGAGCTTAACAGTGGCGAACAGTTCTCTATTTCCACTGGCTCTACGTAATACATCAGTGTTTGTTATCATATCAGTCCAAGATATTCTTAGCATTCTACGGTGGATCCACATTTCAAACGTTTCAAGGCGGTTTATTATATTAATGTTAAGAGTCCACGCCTCTACAGCGTAAAGTAAGACCAACCATACGTAACATTTGACCATTCTTTGTCTCAGCTTTAGGTTTATATTGTCGTCACAAAGAAAGTTTTCCATTTTATTAAAAGCTGTTCGTGCCGTTTCTATTCTGAATTTTATCTCAATGTCAGGTTCCAATTTCTCAGTAATGATGCTTCCCAAGTACCTGAACTGAAACTTGGGAAGTACCTAAACGTACCTGAACAGTACAATGATAATAGTGTATCTAATATTATTAATACCAATGAAAAGGTATGTTTTCAAGAAGTTTTGTTTTTATTCATGGAAATGACATGTTTTGCAATTCTCTATTCGTAATAATTATTTAATATTGACTTTTACATAATTGTTCAAGAAACAATAAGTAATATTATTCATTACATTTGATGATACATTATCAAAGTGAAACGTGTCATATCCATAAAATGTTATAAAATTTCTGAAATACAGACGTTTTTTTACGTAATAAATAAATATTATTAGTCTTAGCTAATTTTTTTTTTTTCGTTTTTCACAGACTACAAAAATATGAATTATTTTTCTAACCATGTTTAAGATGTTATTAGACCCTTACTATTTGTTAGTGTACTGCATTAGATTACCAGAAAAACGTGTTCAAATGAACGATTACATTCAGCAAATCGGCTACACGAGACCTATCAATTCACTCTCCGCAAATATTTATAAGATCTCTCTCACTCAATAAATTACGACTAATGATAACATCATCACCCTCGGCAAAACGATTATCGCGGTGGTTAAGTGCGTTCGCAGCATCCCCATCTCGTCCCTCATCCCTTGCGCACACACCCTCTCACATACATACACAACCCTAACAGGACGCGATTTGTCCGATGGGATTTCTCTCCAACCCTCTTGATGATTTATGACAGCTCTCCAAAGCGGCCCTAAATCTAGAGGACTTTTGGAAAATTATTGAAAACTTATTTCTGCGCTTACAGATTTTTTTATTCTTTCTGCTTGTTCAAGGCATTGACACTTTATGATTATTTCTATAACACTGAAACCGACGCGTTAAGGGGAGTTTAATTTTCTGAGATTATTTCAAAGATGGACGATGCAAAGAATAATTATTGTTTAAACTTTACTTAATGTTTAAGAATATTATCAAACTGTATTTGAATCATAAAAAATACTTTAATTGGTGCCCTAAACTTATTTTATTTTTCTGATATGATAATATGATATATGATATGATAATATTTTCTTATATGATAAACGGCCGTTCACAATGGAGTTCTGGTCCCATCACTAATGTATGGAAGCGAAGCAAGGAACTGGCAGAAAAAGGATGAAAACAGAATAAATGCGGTAGAGATGAGGTCCCTAAGACGTATGTGTGGTAGAACGAGATACGACAGAATCTCATATGCTGATATAAGAAAGGATATATGGAACGCATGGATGGAAAACGAATGGTTAAGAAAGTATGCGTTAATGATGTAAATGGGGTACGGAGTCGAGGCAGTCCGAGGAAAACATGGCATGACCAAATTAATCAAATTTTAAAGGTTGGTCATGTTAGAAGTCGGAGGAATCGACGTGCGTGTATGACTCGTTGTATGAATGTTGTGAGTGGTTTGCCAGGATAGAGTAGTGTGGCGATCCATTCTCTCTACCTACCCCTGCGGGGGAACGGCATGATAGTTTGTTTGTTTGTTTGATATTAAAGATGGATCATGTAAGGAAGTATTATTTTATTTAACCTTACTTTATGATCATTGATTTGTAAACAACCGTGTTTGAATTATTAAATAATCAATTAACTTACAGAGACATTCTATTAAGGAAAACATTTTTTAGTAAATTACTATTATTTAATGAAGTGAGATATTAAATAGTGAATGATATTTATTTTAAATGAAAGGCCTTCAATTTAATTAACCGTTTCCTTATAATTAACCAATAGTTCTTATTTTATATAACTACTTAATAAATCCTTGATCTTTAAAAGAACCAATTCAACAAATGAGTAAAAAAATCGTTAATATAATAAAATTAATGTAGATGAAAATGTCTGTTTTCTAAATGTATAATTATTATATTATATATTTTAAGTAAAAGGCATATTTCGCCTGTCTAAAGCTTTATCAAACGTTTGCTCAATTGTTAAATATGGAGTCTTAATCTTTGTTCAAGAAACAATAAATATCAAAATATTATTCGACGACCTTCGTGGCCGAGTAGTAAGTGCATTGACTGCCACCTCGAAGGTTCCGGGTTCGATTCCCGGGGAGGGCAGTGTGATTGTCACACTGTCTTTGGTCTGGTGTAGAATTCACGTAACAATGAAATGGCGATAGAATAGCCACCTATCACATGTCACGAGAATCACTATGATAGCTATAATAATACACTTTACATCGATTTGGCTCCTGTTGTCATGTTGTAAAGAGCGATTCAACAATATGATAATGATAATGATATTTTTTTATATTGATTTACCTCAAAATTATAGTAATTGTATTGTTATTAATACGAATTAAAACGTCTGTTTTCTAGAAGTTTTAGTGTTGGGAATGACATGTTACATTAAATAATGCCTTAGAAAGACAAAACACTTCAATCACATAAACCATTATAAAACTTCTAGAAAACAGGCATTTTCATTCGTATTAATTAAATAATTCATTATAATAAATACTTTATACGTTCAAGAAACAATAAACTTGTTATAATAGTTAGGATTTTTGTAATGTGTATTTACGAATCCAAACTAAATAATCAATTATTAAAAAACGTATTTTTTGCTGCACCCCAAGTGCAAAAACTCCACTGGGAGTGACAAATACCCCGTGTAACCCCAAAACTCAAGGGTTAGTAGTTATGACCCCACAGATATCACAACCGATCATTTATTTTGTGATAACTTGAACCAATCCATAAGTTTATACAGGCACACGATTTAGTTATAAACGATTCTCAACATTTTTATTCAAAAAACATTTGCAGTACCTATTAAATGTAAACATTAAAAAATATTATTTTACAAAAACTATAATACAATAACATTCTAAAAAAATGTTCCAATAAACTTTTATTTTCTTTACGTAAAAAATTCTGTTTCGTTTAATTACATTTAAGTTACTAGTATAATATATATTATTATCGATTGAGCTGCAACCCATCACATCGCGTCTCTCGCGATGGCGAAAAGAGAAGGATGGAGTGCCCCATCGATTAAAGTGTGGCAGTCCATTCTTTCTGCCTACCCTTTCGGGGAGACGGCGTGATGGTTAGTTAGTTAGTTAGTTTCGATTGAGCTGCCGATTTGGCTAATAATAACTATCTTAATCTAGCAACAAAAATATACATTACTGTAAATTCAACTAAAAAAAAATTAAAACAATTACATCATAAAAAATATATATATTTGAAATTTCATGGTAGAAGTTAGTTAAAATCCACTGTTTTTTCTATTTTCGACCGGTTTCGGCAACTCGCTACCAGAAGATGGCAGCGATCCGCCGAAACCGGTCAAAGATATTAACATTTGTGAATTTAACAAAATTTTAACTATTCATGTATATAATACTTTTTTTTCATTATTTATCACATTAGAAAATTATCAATCTATCCAAAATAAAGAAAAGAAAATTCTCTGTCAAATATTCTATAAATTATTAATCTTAATAAAACCATCTTATAATACCAGAAATCGTTACTTGTTTCTTTATATTGAATTTATCTTACCATGATCTGAAAAGAAATTGAAGGGCTTCGAATCAGCAACCCCTGCATTCGTAAAAGATTCCATATGTCCAGATTAGAAAAATGTTTACATATGCTAGATATTTAAAATTGTTATATTCCTGATTTTTTGCTAAATATGAACATATATCATTTAAACCTCTTATTTTAAGAGTAGATTATATTAAACTCATACATTATATTAAAAAAGGCTTCATCGTCTATTTTATTACGTAAATATTTAAATATTACATATTTGCATATTTATGAACTTATTTTTGTTTTATGAAAAATTCATTATTCCCCAACAATAATCTCTGGTTTTAAGATTTCCGGTCCATTGTTACCGTTCACTCATATTTACCTAAACTATTGTATTACCTAAGCATTTTTTTTTTTTTTTAAAGACTAAAATCAATGATTTACATCAATGATATTAGAATTAATTTTACAATCTTCAATGTGAGCAGAAAATAGCTCATTATTATGAAGAAGGAATCTGGCCGTGTCCAGGCTTGAACCCATGTCCCCTGGATCAGGAGCCAAGCGTTCTATCCCCTAGACCACCACCCGATATAAAGTAACAAACAGTGCGAAATTGTGGTATTTTAATTTCCCCTTATCCACTGTGAGGCACTGGTAGTAGGCAGTAAAATAGGAAGAAATATAAGAATGTTTATTCAAAATAATAAAGGGGAATAAAGAATGGTAAAGAAAGTGTATGTAAACGACTTAAATTAAACTAGAAATAGAGGTACCTAAACGAGAAAAACGTAGCACGATCAAGCCAATCAAAAAATAAATGTCGACCACGTGAGAAATCGGAAAAATCGTCGTGCGTGCATGGCGCATGTATGAATGTTAAGTAATCGAGAGAAGTATGTAAGGAAAAAACAAGGTGACGGTCCATTATTTCGACCTACCACCTCGGAGAGACGGCGTGATGGTTAATTAGTTATGCTAATTCTACAAATTACATCTTCTTCTTCTACTCAGTCGTATTCCTCATGATCGAGGGTCGTGGCCATCCTATAAACCATTGACCATGGCACGCCATGAGCTCCTGTCACCCGTCAGTCTCCAGGCTGCAGCTAATGAGAGACCGGTCAGATCCCTGATTTGATCGGACCAGCGGCTCGGTGGTCGTCCCCGTTCTGCGAGTTCACTCTCTGTGGATGCAATTAGTGTTGAATCATCTGCAACAAATTTAATCCTTTGCTTAAACAAATAAAATACGTTCTTTAAAAAATTGGTTTGCTTTATAAATCTCTAACTAATTAACTATCTAACCATCACGCCGTCTCTCCGAAAGGGTAGGCAGAAATAATGGACTGCCACACTTTTCATTCCTGACATTTTTCTCTCGTTTCCTCAACATTCATACATCGTGTCATGCACGCGCTTCGATTTCTCTGACTCCTCACGTGGCCGACATTCAATATTTGATTTATTTGATCGTGCCACGTTTTCCTCAGTCTTCCTCTATTTCTGATTCCATTTACATCGTTTACATATAATTTTTTTACTATTCTTTCTTCATCCATTCATTCCATTTATCCAAACCGTCTTAATGATCCTTTCATTATTTTGTTCATAACACCATCATTCGCACCGCATTCACTCCTTATATTTTCATTCGACACTCTGTCATACACACATTCGTCTAAGAGATCTCATTTTACTGCATTTATTCTACTTTCATCCTTCTTTTGCCAGTTCCATGCTTTATAAATCTCAAGAGGGTTTTTTTTGTGGCAACCCTGATTATGATACCAGAAACATTAAACTGCAACTAATAGAATAATTGTCATAATAATAAGTGGCGCAAGTGCGTAACTACCAGAGTAACAATTCCTGTGTCTAGTATTATTTATGACGCGCGGTGAATATTTTATGGTTATTATTTTACCAACACTGTTATTAAAATAGTTTCCATACCAAGGGATGACAATGCGCAGTAGCCCATTAAAAAGAATACGTTTTATATTAGGGAGATCCGAATTTTATGGCGTTTTATAAATCTTGTGCTCACCGCACTTAAAATCCTTTTAATTCAGACTGAAGAATGTTTTGCTTTTATTACTGAATATGCAAATTGCGTGGTTCTGTATTGTAAAGGTTTTTAGTATCCCCTTTTGCCTATTTTTAAATGCCTCATCACTAATCTATTTGTAGAAAATGGAATGGTGCGAGTAAGAATATATTTCAAATTTATTATTAATAAAATTTAAGCTTTTTTGGACTTCTAAAAATATATTTATAATTGTTGGATATCCATCATATTAAATATGTTTTTTTACCATTTTTTAATTTAAAAAAACTCATAATAACCAATAGAAAATTAATGAAATATACATTTAATTTTATTTGTCGCCTTTATATTACAAAAAAACAGTTAAAAAGTAATTAGTAATGAGGTACGTATCAGTTTAAATTAAACACTTAAATTAATAAATATCTGTCAAAACTGACAACATTCATGATTCTTTTAAATATTTATATCACTGATGAAGGGCTTCTGTGTCCGAAACACGTGTGTTTTTTTAACGAAAACGCTGGTGGTGTGACAAAGATAAAAAAAAATCATTGTTAAACAACTATATTTTATATAACGCTAGTCTGAAAGATTTTTTAAGCTCTTCCATAATGTTATAATTGTGTGCTGTTTGCTGACGAATCTGGTCATAGCTCAAAAATAACTAAGGGAAAAATATTATTTTAATTTAGGTCAAATTATTTCTTGGTAGAAGTTATTATTCTAATTCTTTTTTTTTTACATATAGACAATACATAAATAAATACATTTCGGACCTCTATTTGGAAGTATGCATCGACATCCAACACATGAACAAGTATGACGCTACACATGAACAAGTACGACGCTACACATGAACAAGTACGACGCTACACATGAACAAGTACGAGGCTACACATGAACAAATACGACGCTACACATGAATAAGTATGACGCTACACATGAACAAGTACGACGCTACACATGAACAAGTA
This sequence comes from Lepidostoma basale, assembly GCA_022606425.2. Taxonomy (NCBI): domain Eukaryota; kingdom Metazoa; phylum Arthropoda; class Insecta; order Trichoptera; family Lepidostomatidae; genus Lepidostoma; species Lepidostoma basale. The sequence goes on along the minus strand of JAHDVF020000294.1, from coordinate 1,777,779 downwards.
CGACGCTAATGAGACTGAATAGCTTCCAATATTTGGAATATTTTCCTTTAGAACATTGTTTCATCAATATAAATATAAAACTTTGATTTTAATTTTATTTTATTGACTTATGAAAAAAAATAACCTTCAAACTAACTTGCGCAACGAGTTTTCGATAAAAATATATAATACTCGTATTATATAAATGTATTAAAATAGCTTTCAAAAATCTTTAAAGATAATTGATAAAATCGTACATTTTTTTAATGATTTGATAATGCCTTGGCAAGATGAAACATGTCATTAATATAAAAATAAATTAAACTTCTAGAAAATAAACGGTTCATTCGTATTAATTATTGAAAGAATCTGATAACTCATAGTGTACATAAACAATAGAAAAACTTCTTATTCTTCTTCCTCTTCACTTTTGATAAACTCAGGAGTCTGTTATTTCAGGCGGGTTCTCTTGAGACGCTGAATTTCAGCTTTCTCTCCACCGTTTCGGGGGTCTTCCTGGTCGACGTTGTCCGTTTGGCGTTTCATAGAGAGCTATGTATGGTATCCTATTTGAGCTCATTCTTTCAACATGTTGATGCCAGTATCGCCGTCTATACGTCCCCATCTGACCACATCTTCGACCTCGCAGATTTCTCGGATTGCTGTATTCCTAACTCTTGCTGTATTCCTAACTTCTAACTTTTTCCAATAGAAAAAAAAACGTATGAAATGTTCAATAGTATCCATTCGAAAGAACTCAAATTAAGTATACACATATATGTATACAATACTTAAACGCGTATGTTGTAAAGTTGAATGTGGATATGCAAAGACGGCATCAAATAAAATAATGTGGATTTGAGTTATCCTCTTTAGAATGGCTGGTAGCGCTTCACCAAGTACCATTTCATTACTTCTATCCGTGTGCGAGCAGCGTACGTGCATTAGTCAGTGTGGAGTTCGGCCAGTTAATAAATGTATCGGTCACGATGTAAAGAAACTACTTAATTATTTCTTTCATGTTTCATTAGAGTTCATATATCTCGGACCTTTTATCCGACAGTAAACAATTAAGAATCATTAGTGGTGACGGGACACGAATCTTGGTGATTAATTGTGGTAGAAGTTACGGTAGCCGATTAAACACGGATACCAAAGTTTTTTTTATGAGAGAACATAAAATACTGGACAACTGGTATATACAGAATACTGCGAAGACCAAAGCGTATGACCCAGAGGCGTTCGTATTGTATCATAGGAGTGGAGAAATTAATAATAAAATACATTTCGAGTTCTCAGCAAAGTCTATTAATATATTATGTTGACTTTTGGGATGCCACATGGGCCTTTTGAGTGCAAAAGTTTCCCGTTCTTTTCCACATTTGTGTATCTTCTTCTTCTTTTTCTTCCTCAGCCTATTCCCGTCCACTCCTGGACAATGGCCTCCTCCATTCTCTTCCATGTCACTCTGTCCTGTGCAGACTGCATCCAGATTATTCTGACGTGTCTGTTCAGATCATCCTTCCACCGTAGTTGCGGTCGCCCTGGACTTATTTTTGCCATCCACGGTCTCCAAGTCCGCAGTCTTCTTGTCCACTTTTCGTCTGAACTTCTGGCTACGTGACCTGCCCATTGCCATTTTAGAGTCGCCACCAGGTGGATGATATCAGTGACCTTTGTTTTTTCTCGCACTGTATCGTTTCTGACTCTGTCTCTTAGGCTTATTCCTAATATGGCTCTTTCCATGGCTCTTTGGGTCACTCGTAGTTTCTCGGTACTTTGTTTGGACAGTGTAACAGTTTCAAGACCATAAGTACCAACTGGCAGAACGCAGGCTTCATAGACATTTTGTTTCAGGTTGATCGGTATTTTCCGGTTTTTAAGGTTGTATCTCATGTTTCCGAAAGCTGCCCAGCTTAAATATAACAAATTATTTTAATCAAATTTCTGTGCAATTTTTTTTAACTATTAATAATCATGGCATGTATGTAGCATGTCTATCATGTGGTAATCATGTCTATCGCCGAAACTTTAAAAAATATATTGTATAATATTTTATTTTGTAGATACTCAGTAAAGAGACACAAACGCTCACTTTTTTAACAAATGTAAAACGTATTATTGTGCTCACAATAAAAACAATAACAGATCGTTAACGATCTGTATTTGTAACTAATATAACATGTGAATGATATGATTGTGACTAATATAACATGTGAATGAATGTTGATGTAAAAATGAAGGGTTAATGAAGATAAACAAATATCAATAAGCAGCCATCCATGGACCATCTAAATTCAGAGTTACTGCACTGCAGCGGTGTTCACTTGTTTTGTGATTTGGGAACTGGTTTTTAATAAATGCGCGACGCCTCAGTAATTTACATATCCATACAAAAGAATACGCAAAGTGGACAAGTTGTTCTTCGTCTCGTCTCAAAACGTCTCATTCTGTTTACAAATCTGAGACAATGGGATTGTGAACAAGAGCTTTTCAGATATTGAGAAATCTTATAAATTGCTATACTTTAATGTCAAGAATTAAACTCCTTCGTTCATTCATAACCGAATACGAAATAGGTTGTTTTAATATTTCAAATCGAAAATTGATTTTTTTTTCTTTTCTTTTATGATATCATGCATATATTCCTCAATCAATATTAAATACTAATAAACTAATATGCAAACAAACTGTTAATTAATAATGCTGTATTTGAAAATAGCAACAATCTTAATAAAAAATACGTAAAAAATGTCAAAGTCAAAAATTATTTTATAATGCCATAGCAATGCGAAACGTGTAAATCGCCTAAAATATAATAAAACTTCTAGAAAACGGACGTTTCCATTGGTATTAATTATTTAAAGGTAAAATTTTACGTCAATGTTCAAGGTTTAATAAAAAATAAATGTACGCAAAAGTCGAAAAAATTCATCTCGTTTTAATTCGTAATTTTTTTTTTTATTCTTTACTTTTTAAATTATTTAAATATTCTTTACTTATTGTGTCGGCCACGTGAGGAGTCGGAGAAATCGAGGTACCTACGTACATGAAGCGAGTAAAGTACAGTGTGGCGATCCATTCTTTCTGCCTACCCCTTCAGAGAGTCGGAGTGATGGTTAGTTAGTTAAGTTAGTTTTTATTTACTTTTTGATAAACTTAAAATATTAACACTGTGGAAATCCATAATGACGATTTATTTCAGAATTAAAACATTGTTGTCTCCGATTTTGAACACCAGTGTTTTAATTCATAAAAATGTGATTATTATTTACTAGTCAGTTTCACTACTTGAGTATTACCTATTCCTTGAATAGCATCGCCTGGCACAGAAAAGACAATTAAGTGTGTAGCCACTTGTTATGCCCATTCTCGGGCACGGGGGAGGACCATTGGGTTAAGTGACCAGCCGGGAATGTAGTCAGAAGTCAGGTCGTCCCAAGAATGTCCAGGAACAATTAGATTCCCATTAGGCCATTGCTGTTGACACCTCGCCTGTCCCCGGCGTCCATTTGTTATGGAAATTAAGTGAAATTTCAACCGTCCGACGCCATTACACTTAATGTTCAAATATTTACTACTTCGTATAAAGGCTGCCTTATTTTAAAGCACATTTTTAAGGTTCGCTTTAGGAAGATTACGAATTTGCATACTTACTGATTTTCTTCGTCCAAATATCGTCACCGTGCAAAAATGCACAGCCATGCCTGTCAATTCTGCAGATAAATTATCCTAAATAGGTTCATTTACGAGGGAAATATTACCATAGCGAAATATAAAACTAATTTTTAAATATTCCTGCATTAGCGTTTGCCGTAAAATTATGTTAATACGTACCTGCAAGATGATACGTTTCAAAATCAACTCAGTCAGCAGTAGATCTGTTTTAATGTCTTCTTTTATATCCAATGAATAGTCAATCCCAATATAAAAGTCTTATCAAACCGTAGAGAATCAAAAAAATGTTATTACTATACCGTTGTTAACTACTAATATTTAAAAAATAGAATTATAACCCAGAAGACTACAGCTATAAACCTATGTGGAATTAAACAAATGTATATTATAAAAGTTGTTTTTTTTTCATTGTTTACAATGATTACTGACCAAGTAAAGTGTTATATTATTGTAAAATTCGTTTTTGACACATGTAGTCTTCTGTTTTTTAGTTCATTTTTTTAATTCCAGAATTAATACCTTAAAGCAAACCTGTTATAAAGAAAACAATCACCGATGTTAATTATTTTTGTTCTTGTCCTTCTAACGATGATGAAGGCAGCTTGTCGATTAAAAAAATAATTACGATCAGTACATAAAACAGAACTTTTCTCTTTTTTATGATAAAATGTGTGTTTAATATTTGTACAACGTATATAAAATATTTATACCTATTTTTTTTAAACAATAAACACATATCTATATAGATAAAAATGAATGTTTGTGTCCATGAATTTCTCGAAAATTACTACATTGATTTTGCTGAATATATCACAGTTTGTTCTTATTAGCCCCAGAAAGACCATGAAAGTATTGTGAATGAAATCCAATATATAAAACTGTTGCAATTACGTTGTAAAATTAGTATGAAAAACATTAAACCTGTCAAATTGTATTGACTTAGCCCATAGATATACTACTTTGGTTTTTGCCATAGATTAAATATTCCACAGGCGAAGATTTGTTTTGGGAAATATTTTTAAATCGAAAACACAAGTAGGTACCTGCATAAGAACTTGTTTATACTGTACAGGCCTAAATATATAGCAAGTTTGTTTTAAAAAGTGACACCTGAATAATGTATTCGCCTCATATTCGAATTAGAAACATAGTAGGTAACAATAAATTCACTATTCACGATGAGTGATATTGCAACATTATATTTTAATTGGTGCGTTCAATAGTAGGTTAGTTCGCGCACATTGCGCTAAGTAACACTTCTGACAGTTTTTGATTCTTTTTATATTGAAATATAGTTGTTATTTTGAAGTTTTTATACCTTGTCTTCTATTTTTTTAAATATAACTGACCATATAAGACGATGAGCCAGAAAATAATATGTGAATCCGTAAATACGTAGAAGCTGTGATTCCAAATTTAATGTTTTGGTAGCGCTTGCTGATTTTCGTTTTTGTTACATTTTGCTTATTAATTTGTTATAATATAATGGTGAGTAAAATGTTTTGTTACTCCAAAAGGCGATTTATAATTTTGGGTCACCTTATATCGTGTCAGGCCAATACGGTAATTTATTATTTCAATATTATTAGCTTTATCAACTGACCATAAATTGAAGGTATTTTTGTTAGGTTATTTTTATGGAAAATTAACGTTTATTGGTTCTTATTTTATTGCAGATGTAATTGTTTATTACTTTATGCAGAATTTGCGGAATAATTATGTATGATAGAATACCGAATGACGAAATACAGAAGGAATGTATAACAAGTGATTGCATCATGATTAAAATGTATTTGGATCCCAGATATAGTTTGAACATATTGTGCCTTCGGTAAGACAAAGCCACAATTGCACGTTTTGTAATTTTTCATTAGAGACATTTAAGATATTTGAAGAATACATACTATCGTGTTATTCGGGCTATATTGATCATACACTATCGCCCTCTGACAAAATGAGACTGAAATAATGAGAAACTTTGTTTCTCCAGATAAAGGGATGTTTTTAAAATACATTGAGAATTCATTTTGAGAATTTTTATTCATTATGCCCTTGTCTTACCGAAGGTGTGATATGTACATTGAGATATCTATATATCTGCCATGCAGAGAAGAATGGTTATAAAGTTGTTTACAAGCAGTGTGAACTTCCTTATTGTAGACCTATGTGATCTTTTCTCCAGAGAGTTGCTCCTCCTGTGAGGTAGATTCCCGGCTATTCTTCCATCTTTTAGGAGGTCTTCCACGAGGACGAGTCCCATGAGGTTGATTATGCAATGCAATATAGAGGAGTCTGGTGGAGTCCATTCTTTGAACATGACCGTACTAGTCCCTTTTTCGCTGTCTGCTCCATCGAAAAAGAAAACGAGGACGACAAAAGAAAGCATGGCTTGACCAAATTAATAAATGGCAAAGTGTAAAAAAATAACAAATGTGCATGTTAAAATGTGTTAATGTAGAGGAGTGTGTAGCTCAAGAGAGTCAGGACAGAACAATTTGCAGTCTATCCTATCCGCCCATCCCTCCAGAAAAACGGCGTGATCGTTAGTTCCTTAGTTACACTTACTTCATTACATTTACATGTATTAAATCAACAATAAATAGAACTCTCAGAGATGCAATGAGTGCAATTTATGTATATGTTGTAATAACTATTTTATTGAACTGCTTTTCAGTGCCGCTGGCGCCATGTGCGATCGTGGCGGATTCGGAGGCGTGGGCGGCCTCGGCCAGCACCTGGCGATGGGCGGCATGAGCATGGGCGGAATGCCCTCGCTGGGCGGGCACCAGCCGCCAAAGCGACCGCAAGAGGACCACATCAAGCGGCCCATGAACGCCTTCATGGTCTGGTCTCGCTTGCAGAGGAGGAAGATAGCGCAGGACAATCCCAAGATGCACAATTCAGAGATATCTAAAAGATTAGGTAAGGTTTTCATATTTTAATTAGAATTGTACCTTATTACATAATCAGTCCATTCTAAAATATTGGGTTTGTTGTATGTTCTAGGCTGATTTTAAGTAACTTTTAAAATAAACACATTCGAATGACTTATAATATATTTTATTGATTAATACAAATGAAAACCTCTGTTTTCTAGAAGTTTTACTTATTATATTGTATGGGAATGATATGTTTTGCCATGAAACATTTAATTTCCATAAAATATAATAAAACTTTTAGAAAACAAACCTTGTCATTCGTATTAATTATATAATAGGGAGTTTTACATCATTGTTTAAGAAACAATATATTATATTTTATTCGTAGATTACATGATCTTTACCATTTTTTATATTTTTTACAAAATGATTAGACCATCTTATAATCGATATAATAACTAAAAATCTTTCATTTAAAATTTACCACAAAATCGCTCTGGAACATGAAAAAATGTTGTCTATACATAATGAAGTTCTACGAGTACTTTATACAAATGAAAACGTCTGTTTTCTAGATATTTTGTTATATTCGCGAGTACTATTGATGATTTTACATTCAATTAAAACTAACTAACATTGATTCTTATGTATCGAAGTGGAGTATGTAAAAACAAAAATAATGAAAATAAATACAACAAAATGTGATCTCTTATACCATGTGATTAAGCTGTACGAGTATATGATAACGCATTAAACGCATTGAAGTAAATGTAGTGCTCATGAAAACATCACTATGAACAACATTATAAAGAACTAATAAGATAATTAATAGAAGGACTGCTTCAATATTAACTGAACTGCAAAATTATTAGAAGTACAGAAAATGCAAATTGTTTTATTGAGATATTTTACAGTGCGGAACGAAAATTATTATAGGTACGAGTTTGCTGTGACCTTCAGATTCATTACCTTATGCGTTTCATGCAAAATAGAGGCTTAAGAACTAACCAACTAACTAACTAACTATCACACATTTTTCCGAAGGGATAGGCAGAGAGGGTGAACCACCGCACTATTCTATCCTGAAATAACTCTCGCGCCTCTTCTACATTCACACATCGTGACATGCACGCTTGTCGATTGTTTCTACTTCGAACATAGCCGTCTCTCAGTAATCGATTAATTTGATCATGGTCTTCCTTGGCCTTCTTCGGCTTCTTTTTCCATTCATAATCTCTTTAACCATCTTAATGACCCGTAATTTTATTTCGGAGGCATTCATCCGCCTTACATTTCTTTCTTACTTCATCATGAGATATTATATCATACATTGTTTTTCCACACATTCTTCTAAGTAACCTTATTTCTACAAGATATAGCTAAAATCAATGGGATCGAGATATGTCACGATAAAGAAGAAGATTTAAGAGTATGTTATATACTCGTATAGTCCATTGTTTTGGCCGAAACACTATGATACTTTAACATTATAAACTGTTAAATTAAAAAAACTTTGTTTTATGTATCACAATTGTATTTTTATTTTACGCGACAGCTGTTTCATCAACCTATGTTGACATCATCAGGTGTTACAATAATATATTATTATTGTTTCACATTAATTATAAAAACAAAGTTTTTTTTAATTTAACAGTTTATATGTTATATATGTTATGTGGGTTAACACCGAAAATAAGTTTTGAAAAAATACTGTACATATTTTTGTTGTTTTTTGAAGACTTTTCAATATGATACATCGCTTTATGGTGACTTATTGATGTACATAATTACAATGTACATGTGCACAAATATGTTCCTAGTTATGTAAATAGACAACTTGTCGGGTAGTACATTATTCTCAGTATGATTTCTTTGAAGAGTGTTATTCATAGTACAATGACACTGTTGTGTTGTTATTTTATAGCACTCATAAATAAACATGAATTGTTTTAGCTGTTTACAAGTTTGCGAATAAAATGAAATCATGGCGTTAACATACGCTGTTGTTTAAATTGGAAATATTTGAACAACTGAAGTTGATCTGAAAGAGTCATTGTTAGCATTGGATGTGTTGCGAATTTACGATTTATTTATGTTTGGCATCATCGTTGATTTTGTTATTTTGTACTCTGACAGTGCATTCATTGACTAGCGATCAATGATCTTTTACAATACCCATCACACATAGATTACATAAGATTATAAAAGCTCCATCTTTAGCTTTAGATCTGTAGATAATAACTTTCGACATAGGATTAATTGTATCTCAATAGAAACGAAGATGCAAATTGGAAACAGAATATGGTGATCGAGGTGTTTACAGCACTTATGACCTGTCATTGGTTGGGTTAAGCGCACGCTTTATGTAATACAACATTCCCCATTCCACCTTTCTTACGACCACCATGTCTGACAAATTTGACCACCATGACTTTCGACATACTTCTATCCTCGCAATTCTTCCTGTTATAACCGATAATTAACAAGTGCGCTTTGAATAATTAATACTTCTTCTACTTCCTTGCTGAAGACCAATATAATATGTTGTCCACAGGGTTGCCCCGCCTGTACTTTGGATTCCCAGCTGTCCTTCCATCTTTTAGGATATCATCCACGTGAGCGAGTCTCATGGGGTTGATTATGTAGCGCAATGTAGGGGAGTCTGGTGGTGTAAATTATTTGGACATGACCGTACCAGTCCCTCTTTCGCTGTCTACTCCATCTTATAATATCCTCAGTGTCACATGTCTCTATTATAAATACCTGTCCTTATTGAAATTCTATTTCAATTCCGTAAAATGGGCAATAATATCCATTGCACGATATATACAGGATTCAGTCATGCAAGATAAAACAATGAAAAAAACACTGCAATACAATTATGTTCAGAAGTGGAAGTCTACGAGTATACGCTGATTTTATTTATGAATACTGGCCACAAACAAACCTAGTTAGGTACCTACTGGCGCGATAATTCCACAACTTTCCATCTCCTCTATAATCCTCATCCACCTAGAATTGTACATATATAACATAATTTTTTTATTAAACTGAATCAATTCGATTTAGAATAAGAATGTTTGTTGACATAACGTGACTTTGCTTTAATTTCTATTCAATATTTTTGACATTATTTTCGTTAAAAAAAGTCGTCTTCTAGTTTATTTTACTAAGTAGCATTTTGATATTTCTCCTATATTCGCCATCCCTTTGTGTTATAGATTCACATTTGAATAACTTTTTGGTAACCTTGTGTTATAACAACACTTTTTTCCACATTTTACAAACGTGTTTCGGGACACAAACTTCCCTTCTTCAGTGTATGAATTTTAACTGTTAAATAATATTGACATATTACTTATAATATACTCGTATACTAAATGAAGCATTTTGTTTAACCGTCGCGTTGCCATGTGGTAAATTGAGTTTCCACTGCCAATTTAAAGTTGATTTTCTTAAAACCTATGGACCCTAATATTATAAAAAAAATGTAATCCTCCATTGAAGTGTTTTCAATATTTCGTAATAAAAAAAAAAGCAAAAAATTACTTCCTTCATCCCAAAAAAAATTATTTTCTAAGACTACCCTCACCTTCATTCGTGTTAAGGTAGAATTTGTTTTGCTAATATTTACAACTTTATCAAAAGTGACAAATACTTACTCGCTGTTTTGAACGTATTATAAATTATATCTTTGACCTTTTCAATATGTACGTAATAATACCACTGTGGACGGAAACGCAGGACGCAACTTAATAATATCAGAACTGTGAAAATATTAACACTTTACCAAAAGGGAAAAATATTAATACGTACTCGTTGTCTTGAACGTACTATACATTTTGCCTAGGTGCCTTTATCCCCGCCCCGCCGGCCGCTGCGCGCAGACAAGTTTATACCCGATGTCCCAGTCGCCCGTATGCTATGACGCATTACATATCAGAAATCGCATGGTTCCAGAAAAAAATTAATAATGATATGTTTTTCAAATAATCCATGTATGTTATAGATATCGATCTATTTCTAATGAAATTCCCTACAAGATGACATAAATTAAATTTTGATTCATCTAGTCATATGCTTGATATTTAGATAAAGTTAGCGGTAAACTGAACTTACCACATGGGAGCGAGCGTTTTGTTTTGAACACGGTACGTTAAGGGTTAAATGAGCATTTTGTTTTAATGAGCATTTTGATAGCTTATAATTTGTATAGATATATGTGCAGCAGATAGGCAGTACATTACCTTCGTCATCGTTTTCATACAACAAATTCCTCTAGCATCCTCCCATTTCCCAAAAAACTCTCGCTTTTAAGTCACGTCGTTTCATTACAAGCAACAATGGCCGAGGCTTATTGTGTCCCCAGCTACAGACGCATAGTATCGTTTACGTACACCATACGGACATAATGCTTTTCAAAGAAGACCAACAATTTCTCGTAGCATTCGATCTGTTCTGGTCTATCATTGGCTCGGGGTTTCAGGCCGGCCCAGGACGGGCCAATGGCGCGCCAGCTTTTGACCGATCATTAGTGACAGATGCAACGCGATGAGTTGGCGGGAATCGTCCAATAATCATAGACAATGCGGTCGGGGATCGTTCCGCCTACGGCAGTACAAGGCGAGGGCTCCTGTCCCCCGGTGGCCATTCCGTGAGACTACCGAATTGGGTAGATACCCACATTGTTGTTATTTTTTAATCCAATTAGACTCTGCGATGACTTTGTGGAAGCCACTGTGTACCGATTGTGTTTTTATTGTGTTCACATTAATGGTTTTTCCATTAATAGATCCATTTAAACCATTAACAAACTGAGGCGATAACTATAGTAAAGGAATTAACGAATAGATTTAAAATTGTAACTAAATTTGTATATAACATACATACGAGCATACATCGTATATCGTATTTTATTTAATCGTATGACTAGCCTAATACAGATATCGGAAAGGGAAAGTTAAGCATATGAACGTACCCAAAATTAAATTAATAATGTGTTATTAGTTAATAGTTAGGGCATATGTTAACAATATATGAAAAATGAATGTTTTAAAAATTGTGTATAATATAAATCTTACTTAAAATCAGCCAAATTAGTAGGTAGTCTGTAAAATGAACGAACATGTATACATGATGTATGTAATAACTTACAGAAAAAATTATCTGACGTGCCCAAGTTGGTACCTACGAGTAAGAGAAAAGAATGCATAAATACACTATATACGAGTATGTTTTAACTCAAGAAAACACAGTTAGTATATACCACTAATGTATGGAAGCGAAGCATGGAACTGGCAGAAAAAGGATGAGACCAGAATAAATGCGGTAGAGATGAGGTCCCTCAGACGTATGTGTGGTAGAACGATATACGACAGAATCTCAAATGCTGATTTAAGAAAGGAATGTAGACCCGAACAAAATTATGAAAGGATCGCTGCGTTGGTTCGGACATATGGAGCGCATGGATGGAGAAATAATGGTTAAGAAAGTATACGTTAATAATGTAAATGGAGTACGGAGTCGAGGCAGACCGAGGAAAACATGGCATGAAAATAATTAATAAAATTTTAAAGGTTGGTCATGTTAGAAGTCGAAAGGATCGATGTGCTTATTTGACTCGCTGTATGAATGTGGAGGAACCTAGAGAAGTGTGCCAGGATAGAGTAGTGTGGCGGTCCATTCTCTCATTGTTTGTCATTGCTGTTGTTTAACTCAAGATTTTTAGTTATACAATCAGTGCATCAGAGAGCCAGGTATCCTGGCTAAGTACAGCGGAGCATAGAAGTAAGATAGGGTAGATTAAATGTCGTCTGGCACCCCCTTGTTGTTGAAGTCTTTAAATGTAAGTCCCGGATGGACCGGGGACAGGCCCAGGGAGTGTACGAGCGAGGCTGACAAAAGAGCGCCGCTACGCCCTATAACAGCCTCGGGTAGGTGGCGGGAATTTCTATGTTCCATTAAAAAAAAAAATCAAAACATGATTCTTAAAACATAGAATAAGCGTAATTTAGTAACAGTTACTCTACATGAAATAATTCATTATCTATAGTTTTTTAAATGCTTACTTAACCTTTCATGTTGAAATTTCCATTGTATTAACGAAATGAACACTATGCTGTATTTAGTTTGCGTAATATTTTATATCGATATAGAAAATTTAACACTTCACGTATTATTTTGAGCAACGTCATGCAACCTACGTTTAGAAATAAATATGTTAACATATTTAATAATAAGTAATAAAATCCCAATGTTTCGGAAAAATATATATATTTACGTTTTGTTTGACTCGAGTGTCACACGAGTTTACGGAAATTCGCGGGCCGAAGTAAAAGGGGACGTTTTCTAGTAGGATGCAAGGAGTCTCCGCAGCCGTGGAAGTTTTCCTTTGCGTGGGCCAGGGGTAGAAAAGTGGGCGGGGGGCGGGCACGGCGAGGGAGGCATGTTGTGCTTTTACAGCGTAATGCTGTCGGCATTGTTGCGTGCTGCTGGGGCGAGATAAGATATTAATTATTACAAACCGGAGGAGTGGGGGAGCCGTACAAGTCCCGAAAGTAGGTTGTTTGTACGGAAAACAAGGAATACGAGATATTGTTCGTGCAAGAAACGAGAGCTTCTAAATATGCTCATTTTGGAAAGCGCATTTATCTACGAATCGGAACTTTGAATAACTTTTTAATTATTTATATTGTTTACATACGTAAGCAATATAATTACATATATCCCTTATGTATGGAAGCGAACCATGGAACTGGCAAAAGAAGGATGAAAGTAGAATAAATGCAGTAGAAATGAGATCTCTTAGGCGGATGTGTGGATACTCTGTGTATGATAGAGTGTCGAATGAAAATATAAGAAGTGAATGCGGTGCGAATGATGGTGTCATGAACAAAATAATGAAAGGATCATTAAGATGGTTCGGGCATATGGAAAAAATGAAAGAAGAAAGAACGGTAAAAAAAGTATATGTTAACGATGTAAATGGAACCAGAAATAGAGGAAGACCGAGGAAAACGTGGCACGATCAAATAAATCAAATATTGAATGTCGGCCATGCGAGGAGTCAGAGAAATCGACGCGCGTGCATGACACGATGTATGAATATTGAGGAAGCGAGAGAAATATGTCAGGAAAGAAAAGTGTAGCAGTCCATTCTTTCTGCCTACCCCTTCGGGGAGACGGCGTGATGGTTAGTTAGTTAGTTAGTTATCATGTGTTTGTGGTGTATTTAGGTAGCATGTTCACAGCGGATAGCCGAACGGACAGTGATGTTGAAATAAGGGTTGGTGCTTGAACAAAGAGAATGGAGCTTTAAAAATAGTTATTGGAAACAAGAATTTACCAATGAAAGCGAAAAAGGCCATTCACAATGGAGTCCTGGACCCAACCCTTATGTATGGAAGCGAAGCATGGAACTGGCAGAAGAAAGATGAGAGCAAAATAAATGCGGTAGAGATTAGGTCCCTAAGACGTATGTTTGGTAGAACGATGTACGACAGAATCTCAAATGCTGATATTAGAAAGGAATGTAGAGCGAAAGATGGTATTATGAACAAAATTATGAAAGGATCGCTGCGTTGGTTCGGACAAAGTTCGGTTAAAATAGTATACGTTAACGATATAATTGGAGTACGGAGTCGAGGTAGACCGAGGAAAACATGGCATGACCAAATTAATCCAATTTTAAAGGTCGATCATGTCAAAAGCCGGAAGAATCGTATGAATGTGGAGGAATGTAGAGAGGTATGTCAGGATAGAGTAGTGTGGCGGTCCATTCTCTCTGCCCACCCCTGCGGGGAAACGGTGTGATGGTTTGTTGGTGTTATTGTTATGTGTATGTCCATTTGTACATACTCCTCGTTTATTAGGAACATTTTCAGCATAATTTTATGGATGAATGAAGATTTCAGTAATAGGATTTAATATATGTTTATGAAAAGGTGAGTTTTCTTTAAGTTTTACAATACCTATAGGTATTATTAAGATTACATATTTTGAATTGCTACGATATTATTAGTTTTTAAAAAATGACACATTTGAAAATATCGCAGTAATATGCAAAAACGAACTCAGTGCAACCAAAGTATTTTGATAAGATATACAATTAAATTATATGAAAAACAATTTAAATACCAATTTACTTGTTCGTGATGTCAGTCTTTAAAAAACGTTGGCTTGTTCGTCTCCAATGTGCTACTTTGAGCGGTCAACGCGTTCAATTTAGAATTAATCGTTGATTGTAATGTCGAAAATAAATCGAATTGTTAATCAGAATCGTGCATTTGTTGTTCAAGAATCTAAACGTGAATCGTGCCAAACTGTGTATATATTCGTAAGTAGGTCCACGCCTCCCCTTTCTTCCTTCCTTCCTTCCTCCTAGATTGTGTAGAATTCACCTGTACTGACAATACTTATTCAGGTATTCTTTTCTCGCTGTCCCGCCGACAATGCTCATTCATTCGTCTCCTTTGCTCTCGTGTTCCGATCCGCATTATAAAGCGGGACAGATAGCTCAGCTCTCGTCCGATTGTTCCTTTTCAGCGAGCTACAATGTTCCTTTCCATTGTCTTGTAGAAAGATGAATTCAAATTGTCTTGTCTCTCTTTCATTCAATGGCGGCATTGTTTCCAGCATATTCGTACGTTTGTACCAATCCAGGCTATTCAGATCATTTACAATGAGACAACGGCCATTTCAATAACGCTGCCGTATTGTGCGCCATAGAAATGCGAAGGCAATAACGAATGCATCCTTAATACAGTCGCTGGATGACAATATTCGCGATTGTCTCGCGGAACTGGGGACGAGTATACAATATCAACTGTTTACAATTTATCCGGAAGACTTCATCCGCCATAGGCGAAGAGGCGACTCACAGTCTAATTACCTAATTAAAAATAATTCGTAGAATGGTATCGTGTACCCATATTCAAATTCATACCTATTTGGCCAGTGCATACACATCAGTTTTAGCCAATTTTGAGATTATAATGCCCATATGTCATTAAATACCAATCATGGCAAAAGTTCATGTTTCTAAAACTCATAAATTTCACAAACTTGTCGGGAACAAACAATGTCAAGTCATTCAATTTATCTATGTTATGTAATCGACAACGAATCAGTTGAAAAAATGAACACGCAATTGATTGGTTTGTCTAATTACCATCGGCATACCCAGTAGGAAATCAGTTGGGTATAACTCCCCTTCTCAGTAGCCTTGAAACTTTTTCACGATATGATCATCATGTCATCTTATTATTCAACCATACAATCAGAAGCACGTCAAACATGTCACTCAAATATAATAAATCTTCTAGAAAACATTATTCTCGTTATAATAGATTTTTTACATCATTGTTTCAGCAACAATAAATGTATTTATTTAGTTTGTTTTTAATTGTTAATTTGGTAGAAGAATTTCAAACGAAACCATATTTAAACAATAAGGCATAAAATCATCTATTAAATAAAGCCAATATCATAATTATTTCAATGTGTTTTTTTTTTTCATTCTAAATAAGTACCTACCTATGGTATTGTATACCTCTAAAAAAACACCTTTTATTTTTATTTTGTAAGAAATATTTAGTAATAAAGTGAATAAAACAGTGTTTGAATTTCTCCTTCCTAATTAACTATGGAATTCCACAGTGTTATCCATAATTAAAGTGTATTAATTGTATTAAATCTGAATGAATACCTCATAGTGACTGGTTTCTATCTGAAATGAGAGATCTTAACAAAATTGTCAGGGGGCTATACAACAGAAGCATCAACAATCAATTACAGTAATGATAGGTACGTGTAGCTCTTACGGATATTGATAAACTATTTCCAGTCAATAAAAGATATAGAATATTTATTTTCTCTCCCGAACATCCAGCGATGATAATGCGCCATTGTTGCTCCAGCCCCATTACGACTGTCGCTGCAAACTCCTTGCCAACAGCGAGGGGACTCGCGCGACAGACGATGATAGAAAGCCCGAAACATTTCAATAGTGGAGGAAACATTAACCTTAAATGTGAAGCCAGATAATTAGTATACCGATATAATATATATCACACACACAGTCATGTAATAAGGGAAAAATAATAATTCTTAAACGTTTATTTACACACTCTACTTGGCTTTTCGCCTGCCATGGTCCAGAGAACGGCATTTGACACTGTTTGGGGCCAACAGATCTTGAATTTATAAACACCAGGAGTTTTTAAATAACTTCCGCTTTAGATTTCCAAGTTTCACATCCGTACAGCAGTACGCTTTTAACGCTACTGCTGAATATTTGGAGCTTGAGCTTTCTCGAAATGATACTGGAACGCCATACAGGGCGAAGCATTGCGAAAGCTCCCCTTGCCTTGCTGAGTATGTTGTCAACATCTTCCTCCGTACCTTCCGAGCCTGCTATCATACTACCGAGGTAGCAAAAACTGATCGTGGTCATAAGGGGGACACCGTGGAACAAGATTGGGGTGGAGTCATTTGTGGACACTCGTGTGAGTTAATACAATAATTTTCTAGATATGCATATATGTATAATGGGATTGACATTTGATAATGCTCTAGCAAGGCGAAATATGTCACTCTATGATATTATTTTCCAACCGATCGCGAATATCAGATGTAGCTTTCATTTTCAAATGTTTGATTTTTAGATTTAAAACACGTTTGAATGGCGCCTAGACGTATCACAAAAACGGTGCATTAAAAGTTAACATATTATAATATCATTAAATGTAAAAAAATGTTGGGAATGTTGGTTCAAGATCGATATCAGTAGAATTGTATTCTTAAAGCTAAAATACGAATCATATGTGTGATTGTAATATTTGTAGGTTCTTGTATAAAACACATTAATAAATAATCATAAATCATAATATAAATAGGCAAAAACTTGGATGTCACAAAGACAGAGTACGAGGATATTCTAAATACGAGAGAGCAAAAGAGAAATACTTCTTTAAATTTTGTTCTGATTCAAAATCTAATTTTGATTTATTTTATGATTATTGTTGTATGACAGAAGTGTACAAAACAAAAAAGAGAACAATTTGTTATTGTTTACATGTGTAAAAAAAATTATTTACATTAAAAGTTTCA
This sequence comes from Lepidostoma basale, assembly GCA_022606425.2. Taxonomy (NCBI): domain Eukaryota; kingdom Metazoa; phylum Arthropoda; class Insecta; order Trichoptera; family Lepidostomatidae; genus Lepidostoma; species Lepidostoma basale. Next base: position 1,760,134 of record JAHDVF020000294.1, on the reverse strand, counting down.
ACTTATTACGGATTGCGATTGTACAGTGAAACAATTTTTTAAAGGGTAGAAAATCTTTACTTCCGTGATTATTTCACGGGTTGCAAATTAGTTTAAAATTTCGCACGTCCTCTGAAAAACTGTCACAACACAAAAAAAGCAGTTCTGAGAAAAACACGTTTTAATATTTTTTTACCCTACATGAACTACTATGTTGTAATGATAATGAATAATAAGCGTATATTGTTATTATTGCATGTGAAATTCATCAATCTATTCGTGGATTATAAAATATATTAGATGACAGCAATATTTTTTATTCTTTTCATTGAAAACAAACATTTTCTGTAATAATGAAATAAAACGATGTTTTTTAACTACTTCCACTTTTGTCTTTATTTAGACAGCGACCGGTTTCGCCAGGCTCGCTGGCATCGACATACTGGTGACACTATTGTAAACTTAGTCCTTTATATACTTACAGATCAGGGGTGGTAAACATGATTTATTTAATTATTATTTAAAACGAACTTCCATCAAGAGATTTCAGTAAAATCGTTTGATTATCTTAAAAACATTTTCTGTGACAGTTTTTCAGAGGATGTGCGATATATTGATTAATATATAATTTGGCACATATATTGAAAATGTGAAATAAATGCTCCCTCCGCCAAAAGAATTCACCCTTAAAAGACACAAACGCAAACACATACACGCGCATTGTGCTGGAATCGCGCAAAAATACTCTTCATTACGGTGAAAGCCTCAGCTCAGGTTCTCTGGGAATACCCATGTTGCCTTTATGCCAGACAGAGATAATGGAAATGAGCGCCGGCGTATGGGTGCACAATGGGCCCAGATAGACTCGCCATTGTAGCTGCATTGTGACGTCACAATCGGGAGACCGAAATGACGACTCAGCCGACAATTGGATATCGACTGGGGCGGCGGCGGCCTCCCCCGGGCCTGGCTCTGTCGCCCTATTTAGAGCGATCGGCTGTTATTTCCCCCGGATCCACGAGACGCCACTTTTAATTTAGAGCCTTCCCAGACTAATTGCCGGTTTTGCATCATTGTTTTTCGATCCGTCTGCTCCAACGGAATGATTTTTGAATTCACCATAATTTCAATCTGGATGTCTGAGTTTTTTGATTAGTGTTTCATTTATTAAAACTTAATAGAGGATTCCTTCTCAGATTAGGGATATCGTAGATTATACATCTAACTATTCTGAATGGACTTTTTCGACAGCGTCACCACATACTACTTTATCTCCCGTAATCCTTAAGAACCTGCCTTAGGTGATTCCAGTAGGGAGACCAATCAAACTACTAAATTTGATGATTTCAGAGAATGGCTTTTAATGAAATATTTATGAATTAATTCTCAAGATAAAAATACTCCAAATATAATAGAGAATTTGGCCTCCTTAGCGTCGTGTTCCTGGGTCGATCATTTTGGTGTTTAATTTTTTTTTTGGTGTTTAATTTTTGAGAAAAATAAAGAGTTTGAATATATTATAGAAATGATATTTGTTTTTAATTAATATTTTTTATTATAAAAGTATTTGAGTATTTACCTAAATACCGCTTTAAATACATGCATCTGAACAAAAAATGTTTTAACAAATTATCCCCAAAATGATATTTTAAAGCATTTTTGAGAAAATACAAGAACACCAATTAACTTCATAATAAAATTCTGAATATGAAGTAAAAATATACGTGCCCACATACCTTATGAATATTGATACATACTTGTCAACTTCTACGTATAGGGCAAAAGTATTATATAATTTATATTTAATCAAAATCAAGCAGTTAATGATCAGTTTAATAGATTAGTGGTAGTAACAATGTGTGACTTATAAAATAGAACTTTATAATTAGTTAAACAATTAAATAAAATTAAGGTAAAAGCATATTTTACTTAATAACGTATAACCCCCATAATTTTTCTACAACCAATCCTAATAATATACGAGTTTTATACTAAATGACTTTTTCTAGGGGCGGAATGGAAATTGCTGAGCGAAGACGAAAAGCGGCCCTTCATCGACGAGGCCAAACGGCTCCGCGCCATGCACATGAAGGAGCACCCTGACTACAAGTACCGCCCGAGGAGGAAGCCTAAAACTCTCAGGAAGGAGGGATACCCCTACTCTATCCCATACCCCTCGGTCCCTATGGACGCGCTCAGGGCTGGTGAGTTTCATTGTGATAACTTTTTAATAACTTTCGTTTAATCTATCTGATGTTTTACGTATTTGATTAGCACTTAAGTACAAATAAATTCAATGTATTTCATTTTTGATAAACTTGAGGCGTCAACACTGTGGAATACCAAAATTCAGATTTTTTATTAATTCTAACACTTTTACAAAAGTGAAAAAAACAGTTAAATAAAATAATAATACACTTTTAGTAATTTGCATCTACACCACTTTATTTTGTAACACCAACCGGTTTCGCTCCCGCCGGAGCTTCGTCAGGGTGAGAGAGTAAACTTTACTTTTACGTTATTGTTTTCTCTCTCACCCTGACAAAGGTCTGGCGGGAGCAAAACCGATTGGTGTTTACAAATAAAGTGGTGTAGATTCAAATTACTAAAAGTGTATTAGGTATTATTTTATTAAATAATGTCACACCACAAATGCAGTACTTCATACGAAAGTTTTGAAAAAATAGTGTTTAAATTCATAAAAAAATGTCATTACATTCAATTGAAAAAAATAAATACGTTTTTTTTTTCATAATAAAATAAATTCCCCATAAATCAAAGAAAAAATTATTCAGAAATTCATACCTGACAAAGTCTTTATTACATAAATTAAGGATCACTCTAATTAGTTAAGGAGTTGTTGGTAGAACTTTGATATTATACTCATTTCATATTAGTGTATTATTTTTATTTTTTTATTTTATCAAAAAATATTTATTGTGAATATATCGAACAAACATTATATTTAACGATTTTCATATTTTCGTGTATTTGCATAGCATTCATTTGTTTTTTATACTAAAAATGAAAAAATAATCATATTTAGTTCTAAAACACAAAGAATGGAAAATTTTAATCCAATTAATATTAAACAATAGTGCCCCCTTAAGGTACCTCCTCGCTAAGATAAAGACACTCGTTTGCAGAGATGTAATTAAACACATCGCGGCGTGCCGGGCATGTGTCCATCATTAACGGTAATCCACAGTGATTGTGTGGGCTTTGGCGGCAACACAGTGAGTCAGCGCAACTGTCTATTTAGTGAATCAATCCCTCGCCTGTCCGTGGCTCGGTGTGCACTGGGACGCCCCGAGCGCGGTCTACGGAGGTATCAATATGTATTTCGATGCATTTTAACATTACAAGCAATTTGATATGTTTAGTTGCTTAAGCACTGCCGGCGGCCTTAGTGGCAGAGTGGCAAGAACTATGACTACCACACCGCAGGTCCCGAGTTCGATTTCCGGCGATCATAGTGTGGAAAAAAATCTCACGCTTTCTTAGGTCTGGTAGAATTCACGTAACAATAAAATGGTTTAAAGTGTCATGAGAATTATTAACTAAAAAAATGTATGCATTAATTGAGTTCAAATAACCTTTCGTATACAAAAATGTGGAAAGCAACGGAAACTACCACATTAAAAAGACCCAAATGGCATCCCTAGTACCAGTAAAGGTGTAAATAAACTTTTCTGTAAACGAATTCTTAGGATTCAAGCTTTAAAAATATATTTAAAAAACCTGCGTCAACAATAAAATGACTATATCAAAATTGATATGCTTATTTTGTCCATCAACCTTACGTTTTCCAAAGCATTTGACGATAGCCTACGGAGTCCTTGGCTCTGTGTAACATCTCTAGAAATTATAAACAGCTGCTTGAATGCTTGATCGGTAACCTATAACCTATGACGAGACCGAAACCGGTTGGTTCGAGAAAACAATATGAATTGGTGTAAAAACAAAGTACACGAGAGTTTAAAATATATTTTTTTAAATATAATCCATTGTTTTGGCCGAAACACTATGATACCCTAATATTTTAAATTGTTAAATTAAATTACTTTGTTTTTGTATCACAATTTTACTTTATTTATGCGACAGCTATTTCATCAACCAATGTTGATATCATCAGGTGTTACAATAATATATCTTATTTAGGTACCATACCACATATGTAATATATCTTACAATAAAAAAATTAGGTACCTAACTCAATTTTACATTTGATATATTATTGTAACACCTGATGATGTCAACATAGGTTGATAAAACAGCTGTTGCGTAAAATAAAATACAATTGTGAAACAAAAACAAAGTTATTCAATTTAACAGTTTATAATATGTTTATATATCTATCTGGGTGTGTGTTTTACATAGATAAAGCGTTTGAGTAATTAACAAACAGTCTCATTAATCAATTAGGATTTATAAAGGAACACAATTCATAACAAGTAGATATTATATTAAATCTCTATTGTAAGCTAAGGGATTGCTTACGATATTGTAAGTTATATTAGGAATGCCATTCAAGTAAAACAGGAACTGACTATTACGCTGCAGTGCTTTGCATTTCATATGCCAGCTTACCTGTAGTGCCAGAAGATACCAATCAGTAGCTACACGAAGGACTTGTTTATAATGCACCATTTCCTTGCAACGTGACTTCTTTAAATTATCTTCTAAAATCTCCTGTACAAATGTATATGAAATACGTCTATTAGTGTATGAGTTCCCAACGAGAGCGATACTGCCACCAAATAGGGGCGGTAGCGGGTCCAGAGACATATGGGGGGCATAAAAATAGTCGAAAGAGGGCGGTTTAGAGTACATATTTAAGTACCTATTTATTTCGTTTACATATCGAGAGGATTTGTGACATTACACTGAGAGTGTTGGCCTTCATCGTTCAGACTGGAAGAGTTTTCAGATATCCCAATGTGCTCAGAGTTCTATACAACGCATTGGTTTGGAGCAGACTCGAAAATAGTTCTGTGATATGGAGTCCTTACCAGGCGAGATATTCCGTTATGCTGGAAAGGGTTCAGAAAAACATTCAGAGATATCTCTACATCAGGGAGTATGGTAGCTATCCGTGGCTCTATACGACTGCATTTATTTTGAAAATGTTGCGGACCAACTCTCTGCAACTTCCAAGGGCAACCATAACCCATTTATTTATATTAGTCGGGGTATATTTCGAGAACTCGGTCGTATTGGAGAATGTTAGTATTTTTGTTCCCGAACAGTTCAGCGATAGTATAGATTGTTTTACCTACCGGCCGCTAGAATCAACCTGCTTCTGGTGACATCGGTGGGAAGATCATTCAGTCTGCTGAACGTAATCTCCTCGGAGATTGACGCCTTTCATACTAGGGAAAGTACGTTCCGAAGACAAATACTCATGACTTTAGAGAGTATCTTGCCTTCCTAATATCGAACCATCTCTCATGCGTTCCTGGTATTATATATTATATTTTACCTGTTCTCAAAAAGATGCCATAAACTTTATTTTTTTTTGTCATATCTTTTGAAAGACTAAACGGATTTGATTTGATATAGCTTCAATAAAATAGTATGGACTTTGGACGGATGAGGTTCGCAACCCATTACACTGTGTCTCTCGCCGGGGCGAAAAGAGAAGGATGGAGTACCGCATCGGTTAAAGTTCAGTCCATTCTTTCTGCCTACCTTTCCGGGGAGACGGCATAATGGTTAGTTAGTTAGTTAGTTATAAAATAGTAAAAATTTCCTGTCTTCTAAATATTGCATTATAAGAAAAAAAAATGATTTTACTCAAATCCCTTGATGAAAGTTCATTACTTACAATTCTGTCTTTATTTCGACAGCGACAGACTCTTTGGCATCGACAGGCTGATGTGTGAATTTTGTCGAGCCTGGCCAAAATGATCGCAAAAAAGACAAAAGTGGAAGTTTTATTATAAACTCGAATTTTTATTTTCAATTATTATTTACTAAGAGTAAAACTCATAAATAATTTTTGCATAGGTACGTATGAATAGTAAATACTACAATAATATTTATGCGAGGATTTAGCCATTTATAATTATATTGTGTAAACCTTTCATACGGCTTTTAAATTGTCAGCTGAATGGCTCCGTTGGCACGTATTTCTAAATTGTATTGCTTAAGATTGCCAATCACTGAAAAATATTGTTATTATGAATTGTGATTGGAGTGCTCACAAATATATTGTCTCTAATAATCTATGCACAATTGTAAAGGCATAGTGCTATATTGAGTTTAACGATTGGGCAATGATCATTATTGTTAAAAAGGTAAAAACCTAGCATATAACTTATGTTCAACTGCAAAAAATCTAAACTTAATATAATGATTACAAACGTAATTACATTGCAGATGATTTAATAATACCTACAATATAAAATGAGTTTAAATAGAAAATTAAGAATAAAACAATGGGATATAAAATATTTCTGGCATTTAAAAAAAATGTGAAATGACTAAGCACAACATCAAACACAGTGATATAATTTATGTAAAAATCGTCATTATGAAATTCCACAAATGGCTTCAGTTTATCAAAAATAATAATACATGTACACTCATTTTTTTTTCTTATTTAAAAATCAATTTAAATATTATTATACAATATTTTTGAGATCTTAGTTATATTCATATCTCTTGGTATTCTCTTCGACTACCCTGAAGATGGAATCTAAAACGATCTCCTGAATGTCGGTCTAAGAATATTAACAAAAGGTTGAAAGCTAAGGCATAAACACAGTGGAATTCCGTAGTAAAATACTTAAGAAATTTAAAAAAACTTTGTTTATTTTCCACAAAATATTAAAAAATGTATAAAAACATGACACATTTTGGAGGATACCTCCATCTTCAGGTGTAAATATATAATAAAAAATAAACAAAGGAAGACAAATAAACTGAAGATTCTATAATACCAAAAGGCACAGATATATCCAAGATCCTAGAAAATACTATTTTACCATACCTAACAAACTACGATTATAATATATTTGCATGTCATCAAAAGATGAATTCCATTTTATTAATTTTACATTCCTACTAGAAAAATATTTGCACCTTTTCCAAGGTGCCTTTCAACTCGAAAGGGTAACAATCCCCTTCGATTAGGTAGGAGATGACTCGCAGAATCTTTCAAATGTGTCCATCACATCTCATCTCCATCTCTGGTGTCCATCTCTGGTATCTGATGGTTTGAGAAGTTGCCACCTGTTCCGTGTAGTGTTTAGTGGGGGGAACACAGCCATTGTGTAGGCGAAGGAGGAATGTAAGGATTGTGTACAATAACACAACTCCCATAGCAGATGTTCACGAAATTATATCCGCAGGTACATATAACACATATGTAACTAGTTTATCAAAAAATCTTCACCAGCTTTGAAATTGAAAATATAACCTATTTTATATCTCATCAAATATATATTTTTTAATTTTCGATAAACTTAAGGCGTTAACAATGTGGAATTCCAAAACGACGAATTTTTATGAATTAAAACACTGTTTTTTCCACTTTTGAGATTATTTTTCTTGACATGTTTGAAGGCTTACACCTTCATCATCGGGAGAACGATATAAACTTATTTTTATTTTTATAGTTTATATCGCTCTCCCGATGATGAAGGATGACGCCTTTGAAACATGTCGAGAAAAATAAGCTGCAAAGTGGAAAAAACAGGATATATTTTTTAACTAACTAACTAACCATCACGCCGTTTCCCCGGAGGGGTAGGCAGAGATGATGCATCGTCACATTGTTCTATCCTGGCATAATTCTCGCGCCTCTTCTACATTCACTCGAATTGTTTCTACATTGTTCCTACTTCGAACATGGCCGCCTTTAAGTAATTGACTAATTTGGTCATGCCATGTCTTCCTTGGCCTTCCTTGACTTATTTTCCCATTCACACTATTTGCATATATCTTTTTAACCATTATTCCCTTATCCATTCGTTCCATATGTCCAAACCATCATAGTGACCCTTTTTTTAATTGTATTTATCACGAATTCATTCGCCTTACATTCATTTCTTACTTCATCATTAGATATTCTATTATACATAATTTTTCCGCACATTCTTCTTAGTGACCTCATTTATACGGCATTTATCCTAATTTCATACTTCTTCTTCCAATTCCAAGCTTCACATCCATACATAAGGGTCGGGACTAGAACTCCATTGTGCACTGCCGATTTGCTTCAGTTGATATATTTCTATTTGGGGTAATGACTTTGAGTGCACCATTTACTTTGTTTCCAGCTCCAACCCTTCTTCCGATATCTTTCTCCATTCTTCCATCTCTTGTAAACATGCTTCCAATAAAATATATATCATATTTTTTTTGCAACAGTCATCTAAAACTACATATTAAATAATTAATACGAATAAAAGCATCTATTTTCTACGAGTTTTATTATGTTATGTGGGAATGACATGTTTTACCTTACACATTTGATTATGGCAAGCAAGCAAGCTTAGCAAGGCGAAACGTGTCATTTCCATATAATATAATAAAACTTGTTGAAAACAGACGTTTACATTTGTAATAATGACTAAAACTTATTGCATATTCGAATAACAAAAATATTGAGCCACAATTTATATATCTACACGTCAAACTTCACATCTGCATGGAAATTTTCCTATCATTCAACAAGACATCTCGGTCCCTCGTCTGTTGCTTTGAGGTCCGCGTGTGGGCTGACCTCCAACCTCTGACGGGCCATCTGCTTCATCTCGCCGATATTGTAGGCTACAGGACCTCACAAGGACTCTACGGTTCGATCTGAGCAACTCGCGTCCTAAGTGATGACTAAGCGGTCAATTATTGTACCCATGTACATGAAATGCAATTTTTTAAACTGTAAATAAATAAAAGGAATGTACTGTGAAAATACAGCGTCGTAATACATTAATTGTGAACATTTTTACTGAATTCTTGTTTAGAGTAATCTCCATACCTAATTATTATTCATGTTTTTTTGTGAATGTATACTTATACTTGTATACGAATCCTGGATTTTCACCCATGGTGAGTGGTTAATTCAAATTTAATTGTATCTCAATAGAGACGAAGACGCAAACTGGAAACTGAATATGGATGATCAAGGTGTTTATAGGACTTATGACCTGTCATTGGTTGGGTTAAGCGCACGCTTTATGTAATTACAACATTCTTGATCATCCATATCCAGTTTCCAGTTTGCGTCTTCGTCTCTATTGAGATACAATTAAATTCTAATTATTATTATTATTATTTTGATGACTTGTATTTTAAGTGCGCCGTTTTGTAAAATCAATTTCTCCAAGGGCGCACTAGGAAATGACAGACCGAACAGTGCAGTCTTCAGAAGTTTCTTAAATTTAACGTCACTATCCTCATACTTAATACTAACATGGAGGCTAACGGACCCGCAACGCTGAAAGCACGATCATAGAAACATGCTTTATTGGCTCTGACTGGAATTGCTATGTTGTTCGCACTTGGTTCTACTGATCGGAGTGAACGCTGCCTTTCCGTTGGCATGGGTGTGACGCAGAGGTCCGATATATACGCTGACGCTCTCTGGTGTCGAGCCTTAAATACAGGAATAAAAGGGCAAGGAAGATGCCTCCATGTGTGGTGTTAGTAAAGCACCCGGCGCCCCTGGAAATGACAAAAAGTCGACCTTACCTTCCACCACAATGGCAAGATAAAGTGGAAAAGACGAGAGCACTGTTTAGCACCACCTCTGCAATATATAAAGCTTTCTTACCATTATTAGAAGAAAAAGTAGATTAGATTAATTTTATTTATTGTTTATTGAAAAATTATGTTAAACTGCATTTGAAATCATAAATAAAAATGTCTATTTTCTAGAATTTTTATTATATTTTACGGAAATAACATGTTTCACATCGCTAGGGGATTAAAATGACTTAGCGAGATGAAACTTGTCATTCCATAAAATATAATAAAACTTCTGGAAAACAGACGGTTCATTCGTATTACATATTTATGAAACTAACAGGCATAAGATCTAGTGAAAACGCATGAAAAGTTATGTCGATGTTTGACAATTGTTTTTTTATTTATTTAACCAATGGTACCTAGAAAATTTATAAATAATGGACCAGACACTTTATCACAAAAAAAGGATTTTTTTAATTTAGCCTACAGAATCAAAGAAATCTATATCTGTAAACACATTCCAAAACACGAAATTCTTAACATTTTCAACTGGTAGCAATGTACACAACAGATGTCACGGACAATAGAAAATGTGCCATTGCCTTCTTGTGAGTGTTTTAATATTTGCGTTTAAAATAACTCGAGCGGGTCATTCCTATCGTGATTTAGTTTTCACGCCTCTTGATATTCCAAACATTTTTTAAATACAATTATATAGCCACTAAAATTGTGTAACAATAACTCTTTTCATTAAGTTCCATGTAGTGAAGAAGTGAAGTATACAGTAAGCGAGAATTGAGTTTCTTTGGTCACATGTGATCTAAGCAAAAGAAGTAGAGGCAGATCTCCTGTGCGATGGAGTTATCAGATTAAGGAATTGACTGAGGGAGACCTTTACTCGGCGGTATGGGATGCGAAGAACAGAGAGGATTGGAAGCGTTTTGTTTTAGCCGCAGACAGCTTCATAGATCACGACCCTCAACAATCAGTAAACGTAATAGGAGGGGGTGTAGAAAATAAAAATATATATTTTAATGTTTTTAACGTCTGTCTTCTACCTTCAATAAACCGATGAAGTTCTCGTAAATCGTATACTACATATTACATCCTTAATTTGTGAAAGCTCTTTCGTATTAATAATATTTGGTATTTTATTTGTGACAAACGGTAATAAGGCATATGCCTGTTTTCTTGGACTTGGACTTGGATCTTCTGGCTTACAGAGGTTCAGCTCATGTGGCTATTCCTCTTACGTCTGATGGGAACATTGTTGGAAGGTGATTTGGTGGGTTGTTAGTTTATTCGGGGGCATGATTTGTGTGGCCCGGAGTGTTCCTCTGAAGGAGAATCGATTTTGGGCGCTTGTGGCGGCTGGAAGTGTTTGGGTCGTAATTTGAGAGGTCTTTTATTGTGGGGTTGGGATGTGAAGGGAGTCCTTTGTAAAAACGTTCGGCAAGTTTCAGAATGAATTCATCTATCATCGGGATTCCCGATTCTAGGTGCAGTTGTGTAATCCTGGTCCATGAAGGCGCACCAAGCGATAAACGGATAGCCTTATTTTGCAGGATTTGGAGTTTTTGTATGTGACTCGAAGCTGCATAGCCCCAGATTGGGGCTGCATAAGTGAAGATCGGCCTTATAACCGTTTTGTATATCAGGAGTTTATTGTCGATGCTTAGTTTACTGTTTCTAGCTAACATTGGGTAGAGGGCTGAGATTGCTTTTGACGCGGCTTTGACTTTATTTGTAATGTGTGGCCTCCATGTCAGCTTAGAATCCAAGGTAACCCCAAGGTATTTGATTGTTTTGGTCCAAGGAACGTCTTGGCCGAACATTTTTATGTTGGGAATGTTTGGAGGAATGTGTCTTTTACTGAAAAGGGTTGCTGCGCTTTTACTCGGATTGATGGTAATGCGCCAGTTTCTGCACCACACCTCTAGCACATCGGCCTGTTTTTGCACCCTGCGGGTCGCGAGAAGCGGCCTTTTAGCACTGGAGATGATGCCCGTATCGTCAGCGAATTGGGCAATCCTGTTTTCTGTTCGAGCACATTCTTATAGACTTTATACGTAAGGTTTAAACGAACAATCAGGCTCTTTATATCGTAGATAGGTGATTGCGTTATTATTATAAGAATATGCATAGAAATATCTACGTTTTTCTTTTTTTTTATATTTTTCTCGTCATTTTTCGAATGTTGTTCAAAATCGGGAGAACGAAATAAACTACGTTTTAAAAATTCGTCATTATGGAATTTCACAGAATAAATGCCATGTTTATAGAAATATCTATATTTTGTTTTGGACAAATCGTGAAATATGCTCACTGTATTCAAGTAGCACAGCGTCATCCGCATAAAGAAAACAGCTTACTGACACTCCGCTCAATTTGGTACCAGCATTCAACCCTGTACGTCATTATGGAATTTCACAGAATAAATGCCATGTTTATAGAAATATCTATATTTTGTTTTGGACAAATCGTGAAATATGCTCACTGTATTCAAGTAGCACAGCGTCATCCGCATAAAGAAAACAGCTTACTGACACTCCGCTCAATTTGGTACCAGCATTCAACCCTGTACCTTCACACCTCCATATATAGATTAAACATTTATTTTTACTTATGAAATTCTGTGTCTTATTTGTCTATACGTTGCGTATTTCAGTATCAATTGTGAAAAGCTTGTAATAATGTAAGCTTGTTATTAGGATTTAAACAAAATAAGGTATTTCTTCTATATTCGCCATTACTTTGTGTTGCGGATTCATATTTGAAAATAAGGTATCGCCAAATGGCAGTAAGTTGGCAATGACTTTTAATAAGAAGCTCTTACAGCCTATTGCAGTTACATGGTAACTTCATCCTCGATACGACGTTAATCTGGTTCAGCGACACCGGTGTTCGGTGTACAGGCTCGGGCGAATAACATTATGAGAACAGTTGTTTGTTGTTTGCCAATAAATACGCCTTCCTTTAAAACACCGCTAGTTTGCATAAACGGGGCCTGATGCACTTGATTCAGCTGTTTTCACATGTTTGTCCCTGGAGTGGCGCATAATGATGTATGTATTATAAATCCAAATTTATGGTAATCACCCGGTTGTCACCGACGCGTTATTATTTTTTTATTGGAATTATTCATTCAGCAATCTATTTGTTCTGCGCTCAATAGTGAAAAACAGTCGGATCACTGATTTAAATTTGTAATTCCACAATGGTATAAGTGTATAATTGCACGTCTATTTTAATATCATAATGAATACGACAGTGCAAAAATCTCCATAGTTAATAGATTTTAGTGTGTTAACATATTTTTTTATGATAATATGAAAGTGAAACATAAAGTTGTTTGTGACATAAATTGATTCAGAGTAAGTCATCATAACAATGTGCCTACTATATTAATTGTTTACCACCTGATAATATTCTTCATCAGCCATATCTTCACTGCTGGTTATACTTATCCTTTTTCCTGCTTCTCTCTTTCTTGGGCTTTTCCAAGCCACAGGGGGTGCGTTTTGGATCGCGAAGCATGGCGGAGCCATATTAGGATAGCCGATCCCAAATAACGAGATATTGCTAGGAGAAAGAAGAAGATACTCAAAACCAACCGGTTTCGCTCCCGCCGAAATACAAAATAAACTAAGGATTAATTGTATCTCAATAGAGACGAAGATGCAAATTGGAAACAGAATATGGTGATTGAGGTGTTTACAGGACTTATGACCTGTCATTGGTTGGGTTAGGCGCACGCTTTACGTAATACAACATTCCCCATTCCACATTTTCTTATGAACACCATGTCTGACAAATTTTTGGAAGTTGTATATATGTTAATCTGTAACACCACAGTTCACATGGTAGTTTCAATATATACACTAGCGCAATCTATCGAAATCCAGTATTCGTCTACAAGTATTTGTATACATTCAAAATGTTGCAAAATAAACTAGTTTACTATTAGAGTTTATTTTCTAACTCTGACGAAGCTACGGCGGGAGCAAAACCGTTTGGTTTTGATAAAAATGAAGTGGTGTTAAATCTAGTAAAGTGTTTTAAATTTATTTTTCATAATCGGGTGGTGGTCTAGGGGATAGAACGCTTGGCTCCTGATCCAGGGGACATGGGTTCAAGCCTGGACACGACCAGATTCCTTCTTCATAATAATGAGCTATTTTCTACTCACATTGAAGATTGTAAAATAAATTCTAATATCATTGATTAAAATCCTTGGTATTAGTCTTTTTTAAATAAATAAAAATAAATAAAAAAATATTGCCACACCACAAATTAAGGTGCTTCATACGAAAGTATCATAATATAAATAGTCAAAAACCTCGATGTCAAGAAAGATTTAGAGAATATTTTTAATACAAGGAATACTACGAAACTAATACAAAAAAATCTAAATGCACACAATGAGCATACCCAAAAACGTTTCTGGATTATTTTGAATTTTGTTCCGATTAATTTTGTAAGACAGTAGTGTAGAAAACGAATGGAGAACAATTTGTCATTGTTAATTGTGAAGTTTTTAATGTACGTGAAAAAAAAAATTACATTAAACATTAAAACTAATTTCTGATTACGATTGATTATGATAAGTGAACCAAGTTTTTAAATGGTAGAAAATCTTTGCTTCCGTGAATATTTCACGGATCGCATCTAGTATATATTAAATAATACCTCATTGATCAGACAACAAATAATACTACTACTACCCTGTGTTTCCCCTTTCATCATATTGCTTTTCCTCCCCGCTGCTGGTATTTGCGCTGCAACCCGAGACCCGCGAGAGTACCTCTATAATTCGAGAACAAGTCTCGCCTGCACCGCCATTATGTCAATTGTTTCGGTCAACATAAGGAAAGTTGGTAATTCAAGTGTGTGCAGAGTGCTCCTGCTGGGATTACGGAGGGCAATATTTGCTAATCGCCCGGCGGACAATAGGGCGCGCGAGCCGCGCGGGTGTACTGGGAAAGGGTTGAATTTTTTTTATTTTTTCATCTTTAAAAAATTGTATAATTGATTTTTTTACATAGCATTATATTCTCTAAAGGTGAACATATAGATTGAACATGCGTTATGCAGATACTTACTTGACGATATTTTTTATTTAATAACGATAATTTTATTCATGAACGCTCATGAAAATTCATGTAATATTTAATAACATAATTATTTTTTATATGTTGAAAAAAACTTTAATTTCTAAATATTGTTTTGAAAATCACGGGAATGACATAATATATTGCCTTGCTCAAACAACTTGGCAGAACCTGGTTATAAGTCCGAAGAATCGACGTGCGCGTTGACTCTCTGTATGTATGTGGAGGAAGCTAGAGACGTGTGTCAGGATTGAAAAGTGTGGCAGTCCATTCTCTATGCCTACCCCTTCGGGGAAACAGCGTATTTTTTGTTGTTGTTGTTGTTGCTAAAGCATTATCAAAACATTACATAATGCCCTAGCAGGGAAGGCAATAGAAAAATTAATATATTTAATTGACTGGGAAATAATTTTACTTCTTCTTCTTCTTCTTCTTCTCCTTATAGACCTTTGGTCTGTTCCTGAAATCAGGCTGGCCTCTCTTGGGAGGTTGACTCCCAACTATCTCTCCATCTCTTCAGCGGTCTTCCGGGGGGACGGCAGCCGGCAGGAATCTATTACGCCACAGTGTGTGGGATTCTGGTGGGATCCATCCTCTGCACGTTGCTATTCCAGTATCTTCTGCGTTGTCTACCCCATCTCACGACATCCTCCACCTTGCAGATCTCGTGGATAGCCGTGTTCCTCACCCTATCTCGAATAGTCCTTCCTGCTATCATCATTTTACTTAATTTTGTTAAATTAACATAGTTTATGGAAGATGCCTATTAGTGGCGATGAGGTTCACAACCCATCACACCGCGTCTCCCGCGGGGTGAAAAGAGAAGGATGGAGTGTCGCATCGGTTAAAATGTGACAGTCCATTCTTTCTGCTTACCCTTTCGGGGAGACGGCGTGATGGTTAGTTAGTTAGTTAATTTTTTTTCTTTGTATACAACAGGTCGTTTGAACCAAATTACTGTATACATTTTATTTCACAAATTAAGAATGTAATATGCAGTATATTTTAGCTATTATATTGATTCTCGTGAGATGTGATAAGTAGGCAATCTATCGCCATTTTATTGTCACGTGAATTCTACACCAGACCAAAGACAGTGTGATAATCACACTGCAATCGCCGGGAATCGAACCGGGGCCTTCAGTACGAAAGTCAGAGCTCTTACCACTCTGCCACGAAGGTCGTCATAGTTTATGTGATATCGTTTCTTTAACTAATATTAAAATGTGTTTGGTTTGCATTAATATCTAGTTCAATTTACAGATATATCAGTTTTTTTTTTTTGGCAACCCTATTAATAGTAGTAAGATTATAAACAGGGAGGGGCCGCGGTCGCGGGCAGGGCGCAGGGTTGTCACCCGCACGCGCCGCCCCCACAATAACACTCGCACTCCTAAATAAGTTACGCGCGCGGGCAAGTGGATGTGACACAACACGTCAAGGCGTGTGGTTTGGCAAATACGATTTGTTGGCAATGGGAATTTATTCAAGCACGCTATCTGCGTCGTGTGTTGTGGGAAGTATTAAAGCGATGCATAATGCTCTTGCGTAACACTCTTATATCGTAATACTATCACACGAATAAGCATGATTGAGTATTCGTGTATATGGTACAAGCATTATGTACGAATATTTATGTGGTTGCGCGTATAGACGAGCCCTTATGGCGTAAAAACTAGACATTTTAATATTCAAACAAGGATGATGTTATTAACACAAATATGATATATAAATTAAATAGTCCATTGTTTTGGACGAAACACTATGATACTTCAAACAATCACGCCGTTTCCCGTAGGCAGAGAGAATGGACCGCCACACTGCTCTATCCTGACATACCTCTCTAGCTTCCTCCACATTCATACAACGAGTCATACACGCACGTCGATTCCTCCGACTTCTAACATGACCAACATTTAAAATTTGATTAATTTGGTCGTGCCATGTTTTCCTCAGTCTGCCTCAACTCCGTACTCCATTTACATCATTAACGTATACTTTTTTAACCTATCTTTCTCCATCCATGCGTTTCATAAGTCCGAACCATCGCAGCGATCCTTTCATAATTTTGTTCATAATACCTTCTTCCGCTCTACATTCCTTTCTTATATCAGCATTTGAGATTCTGTCGTATATCGGTCTACCGCACATACGTCTTAGGGACCTCATCTCTACCGCAATTATTCTGCTTTCATCCTTTTTCTGCCAGTTCCATGTTACCATTAGGGATGGAACCTGAACTCTATTGTGAACAGTCGTTTTCGCTTTCATACTATGATACTTTAACATTTCTTCTTTTCTCTGGTTTCGTTCCTGGGATTGGTTTGCAGCAATTTCCTCTATTCTTCTCTTCCATTCTTCCCTGTCTTGTGCGGCTTTTTTGAAATCTGCATATGATGAGCAGTGCACGTCCACCAACAGGTCCTCCAGGTACTCTCGGCGTGGGCGTCCCCTAGAGTTTGTCCCCTCGGTCATACTCTCCATTATGGCATGCAAGAGGCCTTCTTGTCGTATTACATGGCCGATCCATCTTGCACGCCTTTCGGATAAGGTCCTGAGCAGGTGCCTTCCTCCTTGAATTCTTTGGAGAACCTCCTCATTTGTAATGTGGTCTCTCCAGGAAATTCCTAATAGTCTTCTAGGACCACATCTCAAAAGCCTCTAGTCTCCGACTTTTGGATAGGCACCATGTCTCGCAGCCTTACATAGCCTTATATAGGTCTTGATACGCAGCCTTATATAGGTCTTGATGAGGAGTATTCTCAGTTTTGGGTTGGAAACTAGTCATGCTATTTCATATTACATATACGAGGATGAAGTTAATAACACAAATATGATATATAAATTAAAAAGTCCATTGTTTTGACCGAAACACTATGATAATTAGACTTGTATTTTATTTTACGCGACAGCTGTTTCGTCAACCTATGTTGACATCATCAGGTTTTACAATGTTTTTTAATAATTATCATTGTAACACCTGATGATGTCAACATAGGTTGACGAAACAGATGTCGCGTAAAATAAAATACGATTGTGATACATAAAACATTTTTATTTTTGTTTTATGATACATAAATAGTTTTTTTTCCGCTGAAATAAATACGCGCGTTATAATGAATGTTTGAATTTTTTAAGAAAACCTTAAATCAATTAAATTTCTAACGATAATTTAATAATTAAAGAAATTACAACTACCTAAAATCTAATAAATTTTATGGATATTCTACGAATATATCAATTTAGATTTTTGTGAGATGCTTAATTCGATTTTTGTGTCAATAAATTTTTGTATGCAATCAAATGTTTCAATAAACTAACAAATTTTATATATTATATATTCATTTTGTTTTATAAACATGGAATATTTTTTTTTCTCATCGCCAAAATTCTATCGCGAACCAACGATTGACTACTACTGATCTAGAGCTTTACTCGAGTTTATACATAAGTAACCAATAGTTGAAATTCACAGTTTGAAATTTAATACAATATCCATTTATCGTTTTTAATTATTATTATTTTGTTGAATCGCTCTTTACATCATGACAGTATGAGCCAAATCGATGTAAATGGTATTATAGCTATCATAGTGATTCTCGTGACAGGTGATAGGTAGCTAATCTATCGCGATTTTACTGTCACGTGAATTCTACCCCAGACCAAAGACAGTGTGTATAACGCTGCTCTCGCCGGGAATCGAACGAGGAACCTTTGGGGTAGCACAGTCAATGCACTTAGGTACCACTCGGCCACGAATATCGTTGTTTAATCAGTGTAAATTTAGAATATGAAGATTTTTATTTAAAAGAAAATTATAAATTGAAAATTATTTTAGGATGTAAAAGATTTATCGAGTAATTATTTCAACGACAGTTATATTTTTTGTATTTGAAATGTTTGATATACATTATTTATAATGACTTTGATAATGTTAATTACTTTTTTTTCGTGTAACTGGCAAGAAATAACACATATTCTTATTATATGCTATTATTATACATTTATTGCACACCAATTTTTTTTTTAGTTTTAGCTTTCATTAATTGCTTTACTTTTTTTATCATGTGTAACAACATTTATTTAAAAATAGCATGAGTAGGCATTATTTATCAAAAGACCAGTGACTTTTTTTATACAATTAAAAATGCCTTTACTCTGTGGGTGAAACGAAACGGATAAAAGATGGCGTCGTTAGTGGCGCATGGGGGGGATTTGCATTAATTGCACATAAAGTATCCTGTAGAGGCTGATCCGAACAAAATGGGAGCCCCCACCCCAAGAAAAATTCCTGAGCCGCCACTGTATAAACATATTCTTCCTGTCAGTTTTTGGTGATCGCGGTTAGTTGAGCTTCTAAACATCAAAAACAAACCACCGCACCGTTTCCTCGAAGGGTTAGGCAGAGAGAATGAACCTCCTCACAAGTATACCCTGACACACCTCTCTATATTCATCTATGTTCTTACAGCGACTCATACACGCACGTTGATTCTTCCGACTTCTAACACAGCCGACCTTTAAAAATTCTCAGTCTTTTTTATTCCTTTCTCAATTCACATCGCTAATGTATGCTTTCTTAACCATTACATATTCATACATGCGTTCCATAATCCTTCCTGATAACAGGGTAAAACGTTTTGAGCATTCTGCCACAAATCGTTTTACCACAGATACATCTATTGGATCTATTCCCTAGAGCATGGGTCGGCAACCAGCGACCCGCGGGCCGCATGTGGCCCGCGAGGCGTCTTGGTGCAGGCTGTAAGATTCTCGCCGCAACGCACGTGACGGACGATGTCATACACGAAGTAGTGCAAGAGAGCGAGAAAGGGAGCGAAAAAGGCGAAGAGAGAGCGGAGGGGAAGGGACGAACATCAAGGACGCTTTTATTTTTAAAAAAATATATATTTGTACACAAATTGTGTAGGTATTTTGTAATGACATGTGACCTTAACGTATGGGTTACACTATGGGAAGCAAAAAAATAGACATAATATGCTATGCAGACGATGCGGTGCTAATAACAAACTCCGAAGATGATCTACAAAGGCTACTGTACAAATTCTACATATCATCTCAAAGATTCAACGTGAACATCTCCATTGGCAAGACAAAGAGGATGCTTACATCAAGACAACCAGTACGATGCAAGCTTGCGTTAGATAATAAAATAAAATAAGAAGTGATGCGTTTCAAGTACTTAGGTCTTGATGCATCAAGCAGCAGTGACCTCTACGGAGAAGTAAGTGAACTAACAAACAGGACCGCCGTTGTGGCTTGCTGCTTGAAAAATGCTGTTTGGTAAAACATAAATATGCTAAAGGAGTTCAAAATACGAATCTACAGGACATGCGTACGTCCTATAATGACATTTGGAATAGAAACGAGAGCTGACACCATCAGAAAAAATATATTTTAAGAACCACAGAAATTAAGACTCTCCGATCCGTTGCGGGAACGACACTCCGAGACAGAATAAGAAATTCTGAAATAGAAAAGATCTGCAATGTGGAAGTTGTCATGCGATGGGGAAGACAGAAAACGGCGTATAGCGGCAAATAAAGTACCAACAGGAAATCGACCTCCAGGAAGACCACCCAAAAGATGGCGAGACAGTTGAACATCTACATCCTAGGAACAGGCTCCAAGAAATAACAGGACGCAGTCCTAAATAAAGCAGAAGAAGAAGAAGACATGTGACCTAAGTGCGGCCCGCACTAATCACCACGTGAAATATTTGCTCCTTTTACAACAAAAGGTGTCCGACCCATGCCCTAGAGCTTTTATTCTGCTCTCATCCTTCTTCTGCCAGCTCCATGCTTCACTTCCGTGTATATGGATTAGAACTAAAACTTCATTGTAAATTGTTTTCATTATAATTTCCTGTTTTTAATAACTACTTTTTAAGCTCAATTCACTTTATTACTCGCACTAAAGCATTCTTAAACTGTCCGATCGACCTTCTCTGTGAATACACTTCCTAAATATACTAATTCGATAACCTGTTCTAGTTTCTCCTAATTTATAACTATGTTACAAACTGTTATTTCTACTAAAAATGTATGACTTTTTATGAAACAGGATTTTTCTAATCCAAGTTTGGTAGTGTTGAAAAATCGCGTGTCACCGCGCTATCCGCCAGTCCATGCGCGGAGGGGGAAGGACAACCCTGGTAGCGGGTGAGGGGAGGAACCCGAATAATATATGACATGACATCTCACCCCCATCTAATATAAAGGCGAACAGAATAGTTAAAGAATAATCGATTCTAATTTGAATTTCTATAAAATGGCTGTTTTATTTTTTAAATAAAGATATTATTGTAAAATATCCAAAAAAGCTAGAATGGCAGTGCACAATGGTGTTCTTCCACCGACCCTTATGTATAGAAGCGAAGCATGGAACTGGCAAAAGAAGGATGAAAGTAGAATAAATGCAGTTGAAATGAGATCTCTTGAATGTGCAGATACTCTGTGTATGATAGAGTATCGAATGAAAATATAATAAGTGAATGCGGTGCGAATGATGGTGTCATTAACAAAATAATGAATCATTAAGATGGTTTGGACATACGGAAAGAATGAATGAAGAAAGAATGGTAAAAAAATTATATATTAATGGAGTAAATGAAACCAGAAATAGAGGAAGACCTTCGTGGCAGAGAAGCAACAACTATGACTGCCACATCGATGTCAGTGTGATTCTCACACTGTATTTGGCCTGGTCTAAAATTCTTACTTACTTACAAAAACAGCAGTTGTCGTCCACTGCTGGACAGGCCTCCCCCATACTTCTCCACGTATCCCTGTCTTGTGCCTTTTGCAGCCAATCGCCAGCAATTATTCTAATGTCGTCGGACCATCATATGCGGGGTCTCTCTCTGTTTTATTTGTCTTCGCGGGGTCTCCACTCTACCACCCTTCTGGTCCATCTATCGCCTGCCAATCTGGCAACATGCCCCGCAAATGACCATTTTAGCTTCGTAAAATTCACGTGACAATAAAATAGCGATAGATTAGCTACCTATAACATGTCACGAGAATCAATACAAATCAATACATTGATTTGGCTGTAAAGATGTAAAGAGCTAATGAAGCAAGTAAATAATAATATTAATAATAAAGTATAGAATTGCACAGATTCATAATATTCATACGTTTTATAAAGAACTTACGCTATTTGGAAGGTTGGGTTTATCGTTTATATACGTGAGTATACATTGTACACAATTTGATCGGGGTATGAATAAGTCTATGAACGAGGTCCCTTCACACAATCCCGCTCTTACACCGCATTACAACCAGGTTAAGATGATTTAACGCAAGTCCACATTATTTCGAATGATACATCGCATTCGTACAGAGCTTTGCGCGATCCTTGGCTGTAAATCTCGCCGCCTTTAAATAATCTCCCACGCATGTTGGCCTGACAATGTAAAAAATATTCAGCGTAATTATTATGAATTTTCTGTCAACATATTTATTGAAGCCATAACTCTCGCGATATTAAACTCTTGTGGCGTGTCACGACCGCTTGAAGTATGCGATTTTCTTCGCATTTTTATGATATGCAATTTTTGATAGGAGACATGTTGTGATGCCCAGTAAATTATGTAGTATCGCATCGCTCTGCCTTTCTTTAATCGTTGCATTATTTTGTATTTTTATATTTGGATCAATATTCGTCTTCTTGTGACATCATGTTTCACCAATATTGGCCATCACTTCAGAAAAAGCTTATCTCTCTTACGCCATTCAGAGTAACATCTCCACGCTCCTTATTTCAGTCCAGTATTTAATATATCGCGGCCAAGACGTTTGCCTTCTGCCAGGACCAACACAACACATTATAATATCTTGAATGATTTCATATCTGTCTCTACCCAAAATATTAACTAGATAGAAAATCTTATTGACCTAAATACATTTAAACAATCATCTGGGGCAACGAGATCTCAAGACTTCTGAATTGCTTACCTAACCTGTTCACGGCATGCAAATCATTATTTGGTATAGACACATTTGGAATGCTTCTAACCGATTCATAGTATGCACTTTCAGAGTCCAAGTTTCATAACCATACTCTTATTCTTCTTCTTCCTCAGCCTATTCCCGTCCACTCCTGGACAAAGGCCTCCTCCATTCGCTTCCATGTCACTCTGTCTTGTGCAGACTGCATCCAGGTTATTCCGACGTGTCTGTTCAGACCATCCTTCCACCGTAGTTGCGGTCGCCCTGCACTCCTCTTTGCCGTCCACGGTCTCCAAGTCAGCAGTATTCTTGTCCATTTTTCATCTGAGCTTCTGGCTACGTGACCTACCCACTACCATTTTAGAGTCGCCACTCGGTGGATGATGTCAGTGACCTATGTATTTTTTTCTCACCGTATCGTTTCTGACTCTTAGCCTTATTCCTAACATGGCTCTTTCCGTAGCTCTTTGGGTCACTCGTAGTTTCTCGGCACTTCGATTGGACAATGTTGCAGTTTTGAGACCATAAATATCAACTGGCAGCAAAACCATACAATAGAACAGATTAAATAGAACAATTTTACTTTCACTGCCTAAGTTTCAAATTCAGTATATTTTTCCAGAATATTGTCTTCATTTTATTCAATGTACCACGGCCTATTTTTATTTTGCATTCCACCTCCGCACCTGAGTCTACCGACTTACTAATTATACAGCCCAGCTATTTAAATTGGTCGACTATCTCCAACAGTTAATTCCTAAGCCGCAACGTCTTGTAACAGTAGTCAGTCCTGCCATATACATATGCCATGTACCACCAACTTTGTCTTTTTGTGTTAATATTCAAGCCCGATTGCTCTCCTGCATCATTAGTTTTAATTAGGAGTTCTTAAAGATCGAAAATATTATCGTGTAAGTTGATTATTACATAAAATACTTATTACTGGAAGGTAAGAGAACTCTTTCTTGTGGCATTGTCTTTCGCGAAACATCTACCTGTAACTAATTAAATATCTGATATTTTTTTCCAATTAATCCTGCAACTTGCAACTCGTATATCTGCATTCATTGGATGACCAGACGCGTGCATTTTTTCTTGACCTTCCAGGCTACTAATTACCATCAAAGTTTCCAAATTATACATCAATCTACGAATGACGGACCTAAAGAAAATTAAAATTTAATTAAAATTTACAAAATACTATTGAATCGGGAAATATTTTCTTTGCCTACATTAATATTTAATATGAATTAAAGCATCTGTTTTCTTTAACCATATTATAATTAATGGGTTGAGTTTTATTATCCCAGAATACAAACATATGTTATAGATATCTATTGTTTCTTGAACCAAACTCCATATTAAATAATTAATATTTCGCACGCTTAATAGTAAACTGACCGATTATGGTTTAGGTCATAATTGTGTTAGCATTAGACAGAGGCTTGTGTTAACGCTATCCATATATTTTTCACAATGTTAACGCTATCCATTCGTACGTACGATAATCGTTCACATTGTTAACGCTATCCATTCGTACGTGTTTTTCGACTGTTTATGTTAAAACACCGACTCATGTCAGATTGAGCTAAACTTGCTTTTTTGAGTTAAGCCAGTGTTCTATTAAGCGTGCGATTTGTTAATGCCTTAGATAGGCGAAACATGTCATTCGCATAAAATAAAATAAAATTTTAGGAAACACATATTTTCATTCATATTGATATGTAAAAGTATATACCTTGAAGTAAAATCATCACGTATTCAAGTGTAAATCTTAATTTTATTTATCATCAAAGACGCCTACGACATTATTCAAGAATGATTCCCGTAAATAGGAAATAAAATACTACTCACATTAACTCTAAACACAGAACTTAAAGTTATTGACTTAAGGTTTCCAGAAGAAACGCCTTTAATATTTACAGATATTAATGTTTCTATTGTATAAACCTGTACATATAAATTATATCCGACCTCGCGGCCGCCTCGGTAATCCGAAGACGTTAAGCCGCCATGAGAAATCGCCGTCCCGTCTTCGAGAAGAAATATTGTTTTGTAAGTCAAAAAAGGTTGAACCGCTTATTCAGAAAGGCCGGGTATGTATTTGAGTTTTTAAACGTCAATTATCTCGCTTTATCCGTCCGCTTATTAAAGATGAAATGCTACAATGATTGAGGTGCAGGCGTGATTTAACGTTCGGTAGCGAGGGCTGACATGTTCTACAAAGAGATGGATAGTCATGAGCCGCGGAGTGGGCTACCAGAACAAGAGCCCGTAATAAAATAGAAGAGCCAACAAAGGATAATGACGGTAGAACAAAGTGGGAGAATATCTTCGAGTGGACCGGTCGCGGCCAAGATGACGTCAGCTGTCTCGGAGAGATTTAGGAACGAAAATAATGTTGCTGTAATTAAGTAATCAAAAACGACCCTTGACATCTTATCTCAGACGTAGGAATGCATATCTTATTTCTTGTTATTTTACAGTTTAAATCAATTTTAATAACGCTTACTGAATATTCTATCATGGTTTTCCAATCATACTTTTAATCAAATAAATATTTCAATCCAAACTATTTATTGTTTCTTGAACAGTGATACCACCTTAAAAATCAATACGAATAAAAATGTATGTTTTCTAGAAGTTTTATTATAGTTTATGTGAATGACATGTTTCGCCTTTCCAATGATATTTTTATAATTTGATAATTCATATTATTTATTTTTTCCACTTATTACTGTTCATTAAATATTATTGTAAACTTTAAATAAAATTTAATACACTATTTATATAATATTATAATAATAGTAAATAATGCAGCTAGTGGTTTCAACAAGATAACTCCTAATCTAGAGGACGTGGATTCGATTATTATCCAATATTAAATGATTTAATAAATTAATTATATTTTCGCCTTGATTTCACTTTGTGAACATTACGATGACTTGAATTTTGTATTATATTTTCACAACAGTTTAATCTTCACTTCACAATCATGTTTCGGGTGGCATTCATTATTCTTCGGTGTAAAAATTAAATCAGCTATAATTTACTTTAAAAATTAATAGTGTTATTTGAAAATTCATGGTAGAAGTTCATTGTAAATAATAAAAAATTATAATAAATTGTAAAAAATCTTTTTTAAATGTATTTTTAGTTAAAATCTAAAATCATCTTCGTGACCACTCCATGATTTTAGAGCTCATTAATATGCCTTACATTTCTTTCTAAATTATTTATTCGGTATTATTCTATCATACATTATTTTTCCTCTTCGTTAATTTTTCTCAGTGATCTCATTTCTACGGTATTTATCCTACGTTCATTCTTCTTTTGCCAGCTCCAAGTTTCACTTCCATACAAGGGTTGGGACTAGAATTCCATTTGGATCTGTAGAACTCCATAATTACCATATATACTTCAAAAACATTATTTATTGTTTGGTAAAACTCCGAATTAATACGAATGAAAACGTCTGTTTTATAGAAGTCTTATTATTATATGATATATTTTCCGGAAATAACATGTTTCACATTTGTAAGGCATTATAAAATAACCTTTTGATTATTTATTTATCCTGAAAATACACATATAATGAAAAAAACATTTAGTAAGATGAAACATTTAATTCCCATATAATTTAATTAAACTTCTAGAAAACAGACCTTACCATTCTTATTTATTATCAAAAATTATTAATTTAAGTTTTTATATACATAGATATTGAACAATGTATGCATTGACAATAGGTATGTAATAAAGTATACCTACATTAATGCTGCATGGTCCATGTACCCAGGTACAATGTACGCTCTTTTATCAAACAAGCATTTGTGTCTAAGGCGTATTGCCTCAACAAACAACAATGATATGATCCTGACAGGGGTGGAGCGACATTTTATAGTGGGACTGTTAAAATCATCAAACTATTGAAAGAGAATTCATCCAAGGATTTATAATATCTTTGACAAACATATCCAAGATTTTCACGTAGTATCTAAAACAATTTTTTTACAGAATCTTCTTATTCTTAGTGTAGGCCTTGTAGTGTGTTTCACAAGAGGAACTGGCTTGGTTCCCAGCTGTCGATCCATCTCTTTGGTGGTCTGCCTGGGGTCGTCTACCTTGGAGTTGGCCGTGCAATACAATGAGAGGGTATACGAAATCGATGTCATAAATTGTCTAAAAATATTATTTAATTTTATTATATGCAGTCTACATTAAGAACAATAATTTAAATAGAAGTAAATGGCACCTACTAACAAACCATCACTTTATTCTCGAAGGGTAAAACAGAAATAATAGACCGCCACACTGTTTAATCCTGGTATAAGTATATCAGGGTAAGACAGTGACTAACTTTTTTATTGTTTCTTGATCAATGATGTAAAACTCCATATTAAATAATTAATATGAATGAAAACGTCAGTTTTCTAGAAGTTTTATTATAATTTATGAGAATGACATGTTTCGCCCTTCTATGGCATTATCAAATGTTTTAAAGCATTATAAAACAAAACTTCTAAGGCATTATAAAACATTTGATAATGCCTTAGAAGTGCGAAACAATTCATTCCCATAAAATATAATAAAACTTCTAGAAAACTGACGTTTTCATTCGTATTAATTACAGTGACTATCAGCATAGAGGTCTCTCGATTCCTCAATATTCATATATCGTATCATAGGTGCAGGTCGATTTTTCCAACTTCTCGTGTGATCAACATTAATATTAAATTAATTTGATTGTATCACATTTCCCTTAGTCTTCTCTATTTATTATTCTATTTACATCTTATCACATACTTTCATTGCCATTCTTTCTCCATATATTCCCTCCATGTTTCCTAACCATCTGAGTAAACCTTTCATTCTTTTATTTGCTAGGCTTTCGTTCGCACTGTATTCATTACTTGCAATTAGTAATTTATCATGTACATATTTATCACCCAATCGTGTAAGAGATTATACTTTAGAGATTAGAGATACTAGATTCACTTCCTTTTTTATGGGTCGGTACAAGAATATCATTGCGTATTGACAGCCTAACTTTTTTTTTAAATAGAAACAAGTGTTAAATTTAGTCGCAAACAGCGGTTGTCGTCCACAGCTAGACATAAGCCTCCCCTATACTTATCCACGTATTCCTGTCTTGTGCATTTCGCATCCAATCACCAGCAATTCTTCAAATATCATCGTACATCATGTGGAGGGACAACCTCTGTTTTTGTCCTATTTTATTAAAGGTCTTAATTTAATATTTTTGTAGTGGCATCATATCGAATGTCTAACTTCGCCCCTGGTACAACTTCCAGTATGCTGTGTGCATGAAAGTTCGAGAGGTGAAATCGCATTTTTTACGAGGCCGATTAGTTTCATTCAATCTGACGTGTAAGGTCCTCATCACCACATTGTGCCACACAATCAAATTTGTATTTCATCTTCAGTCAAATATTGGCATCAAAGACGTATTCATTCACCTTTTGCATTTCAAATAATGATTTTTTTTTGCATTGCGTCAAAGCAAAAACTTGTTTTTTTTTTCAATTCGGTGCATCTAACATTTGACCTATAATAAAAGAAATTCGTTTTTCGAAATTTGAATTCAACGTATTTTAAAATATGTATATGTTTTATTGAAAGGCTTACTTTTGTTATGTTTTGTCATTTTTTGTTTTGATGTATTTTACGATAACTGTTACATTGTATTTTACCATAACACCACAATTCCATTAATATTATAAGTACAAATTTAACACTATATGACATTTACATCATATCGTCAAAGGCTTGTTGGTTTAGAAGGCCTTGTAGGTATATATTAAAAATGTGAATAGTAAAAACTCATTATTTTTATACTATACTAATAACTAATTTGCCATCACGCCGTCTCGTGGTGGGGTAGGGAGAAAGAATGGACTACCACACTGTTCTTTCCTGACACACTTTTCTCGTTTTCTTCTATTCATGTATCGTACATAAATACATGCACTCGAACTCCATGACTTCTCAGGCGGTCGACATTTAATATTTGATTGATCTCTGACACGCCACGTTTTGCTCAGTCTTCCACTATTTACTGTTCCGTTCACATCATTGGCATATATATACTTTCTTCAACATTATTTATTAGTTCAATAGACTAAATCTAATCATCTTCTTCCCAGCCTTCCCTCCACTACTGGATGTAGGCCTCTTCTATATGTCTCCATTTTTATCTATCCTGTGCCGCTTCAATCCATTTTTTCCCGGCGACCACAGCAATATCGTCGGCCCATCTCTTCTGTGGCCGACCGACACCCATTTTGTTTTCCCATGGCCTCCACTTTGAGACTTTGGGAGTCCATCTTGAACTTGTCTGTCTGGCTACGTGTCCTGCCCATTGCCATTTCAATTTTGCGATCCGATCCATGATGTCGGCGACTTTTGTTCGGCGTCTGATTTATGTATTTGTAATTCTATCACTCAGACTAATGCCCAACATTTGCCGCTCCATGGATCGTTGCGCGCATTTCAATTTGTGGACAGTATTTATGGTCTGGGACATTGTTTCCAAACCATATGCCATCACAGGCAAGATGCATACTTCGTAGGTTTTCCTTTTCAAATTAATGGGGATATCCTTGCTTCTCATTATATGACTGAGCTTTCCAGAGGCTGCCCAACCAAGTCCAATTCTTGTGGGTATTTCTTCCACCTGGTTTACGGCTACTAAATCTAATAGTTTCAAACAACTAATTGAACATTTTTTTCATTGAATACTTGTTTTTTTTTTGCTATGCGTATCCTCAACAAAATAGCTAAATTCTAAAATTTCGCCATCTTGTAACTAATTGGTTTCTTCGATAACGTAGTCGTACGCTCCAGAATGTAAAGATGAGTACTGTCTAAAACATCGTTTCTCAACATGGGGGTCATGATCATCGACGACCTTCGTGGCCGAGTGGTAAGTGCATTGACTGCCACCCCGAAGGTTCCAGGTTCGGTTCCAGGTCCCGGCGAGGGCAGTGTGATTTTCACATTGTCTTTGGTCTGGTGTAGAATTCACGTGACAATAAAATGGCAATAGATTAGCTACCTATCACATGTCACGAGAATCACTATGATAGATATAATCCCTTTACATCGATTTGGCTCATGCTGTCATGATGTAAAGAGCGATTCAACAAAATAATAATAATAATAATGATGGGGTATAAGGGGAGATTTTAATCCGTCCGAAAAGTAAGACTCTTATAGAATAATTCAGTGATAAGTCTGAAGAAATGAATAACTGTGAATCTATCATTTCTTATCTGTACATTATTGTATAGATAAATGTGGTCTAAAAGATGCGTGTCACTTTCGTTCATTGCAAATGACATTATCTGGAGAATCCCTACATCTCTTCATATTCGATCCACTCTCTTAAATTAAACAACAACATATTATTCTAAAATAATATTCCTACTTCCCGTAGTGCTCTTCCAATATAAGGAAACATCTCATGAGGATTAGACAACCAATTTGAATATTTCTTAACGCCTTTGTTGCCGTATCTATTCAACTACAAATCCAGTATTGTCTCCTCTGAAATGACTTCCCCTATCCGCTGTGTGTTTACTATGGAGTGGTGTGCAAAGTACCTACGTTCGACAACAACGCATCATCTACAGAAATGTATTGTGGTTTACAGTTTACTCTTCATTCCGTTCCCCCATTTCCTTGAAAGTAGTAAGCTTTTGATTAAAATCAACACTTACATAAGGTAGCTACCCATTTTATGCTTACGTTTTTTGGCAATATACCAATTTTAAGAGTAACAGATTAATATTTTAAGTTATCTTTCAAAAACTGCAATGTACCGGAATGTTACAACCACAGAAACCTTTCGAGGTGAATGAAAATATAAGTTTACTTAACATTTTCTATTTTGTTTTTTTATTGAGCTCTTTGAAATATTGCTTTACTTTTGTTTCAATTTAGTTTAGCTATACTTCTTCATCTTTCTTCGTTTCCACATTACTGAGAGCTAAAACAAAACGTCAATTAATAGATTGATTAGCTCTAATCGACCATATTTTATGGTTTTTATGTGCTTTTGTTTATTATTATTATTATTTTGTTGAAAAACTCTTTACATCACTACAGCGCGAGCCAAATCAATGCAAAGGGTATAGATATTTTATTGATTCTCGTGACATATGATAGATAGCTAATCTATCGCCATTTTATTATCACGTGAATTCTACACCAGACCAAATACAGTGTGACAATCACACTGTCATCGACGGTCATCATATATGTAAAAGAATCTCTGTCTGTTACCCTAAATGAGTACATTATATAACAAGTAATATTTTTTTTAAACTCAGATTAATATAGTACGTAGTTTTCAACCACGTGTTAATGAAATAATGAAAAATTGCATAATTCAACAATATGCTACAGAAAAAATATTTTAACAACGACATAGTAAGTTTTACTTTAATCTGCAATAATTTAAAAAAATTAACGTGATGTAAAGTCAACCTATATCTGTTGATTACACCATTACTGGATCGTAAAATAGCAGGCATTATTTTATAGTCACGTTTCACAACAGTAATAGCAAATGTATTATCAGTGCTCATCTGAATATAAAATTATAACACATCACATGAAATAGCCTGTCAGATTACGGTCCTTCGGAAGCTGATCTCGCCCACATCTCCGGACCAACCGCGGCGATCAAACGGATGAAACTGTGCACTCATTTTTATTACATTTTTTGTATCCAGGTGGACTCTAGAGAATCATTTTAAACCTGTTACTAGTGAGAAGCGACAGGTTACATTTTTCTGTTTCATTGAATGATTTTAATAATGTTACACAAATATATTCCAAGTAGATTTTAGGTCTTCATTCTCTGAATTGATCTCTGCGCTTCTGGATATTGGCTCTTTTACGTTTGGAAGAGAAAAAATATAAGTGATTATATTGTGATTAAAAATCAAAAGAATTGTTGTTTCTCGATCACCAAATTTTTTTCTTTTTCTTCTTCGGCTTTATTTATGATTCTGTCCTGTTATTTCTCGGAGCCTGTTCTTGGGATGCAGATGTCCAACTGTCTCGCCATCTTTTAGGTGGTCTTCCTGCAGGTCAATTTCCTGTTGGTACTTTATTTGCGGCTATATTTAATCACTCTTTCAGACCATGATCTTTCCACATGATCTCTCCAGTAGCGCCTTCTCAGTCTTCCCCATCGCACCACAATCGATTACCAATGTGTGTGAATATTCAGGAACCGAAAGAAGTATGTGGAGGTCCATTATTTCTGCCTACCCCTTAGTTGGTACTTTTTATACTAATGTAAACGTCTATTTTCAAGAAGCGTTTTTTGGGATTGGGATTGCATTTAAAAATTCCCTCTCAAGGTGAAACATGTGACTCCCAAAATATTATAATAAAATTATAGTACGAGTACTATAAACGCATAATACAAACTAAATGTTCATTTATTTTAATGTTGGATTTGAATTTGTATAAGGATGCATTTTTTTATTTATAAAATACTCTTCAAATAAGTCGAAAAAATCTCAAAGTAAAAAAAGAATCAATTTTCTAATTCATAATTATCCACAGTATTAACGCCTTAAACTTAACAAAAAACTTGTTTATTGTTTGTTATGTTTCTAAAACAAGACATTTTGTTTTATTTTACATATAATCCAACATTAGCAAAATAATTGCCAAAAAAAACGATGCGCAAGAAAGGTCATTTTCACAATATGTTTAATGTTTTTTGAACTTTGATATAAAATTTCAAATTACGAATTTTTCGAAAACATCCATTTTTCTAATGTTTTATTATATAATACATAATTAGAGTGACATATTTTGTCTTATTAATATATTTGATAACGCTCTAGCAAACTAAAACATGTCACACCCCTAAAATATTAAATAACTTCTGGAAAACAAACGTCTCGTTATTATTAAATATTGAATACCACAAAACAATACTAGTCACTATACGATGCAGTAAATATTTATGTTATATAACATCTGTTTAATTCGAATAATGCAGAGCTTTCAAACAGATTATTTAAAATTTAATGTTAATTTTAATGTACTCTTTTTAGTGAGAAATATAATATGAATCCGTTTCAAAATATGCAATATAAATTCAGTGGTATCTTCATGGAGGTATATTTCTGGGTAAGATCGTAAATGTTAATGGGCAATAGTATTTATGGATAATTTTATAGACCATCAATAATTTCAGTTGAAACTAGTGAAACTCGAATCCTTCAATATGATTGTTACATAGTATTATACACACATAGCACGTATTTCTCTATATGTCTGAATGCACACATTCATTATATTCAACAGCATTTATTATGACATTGAGTTCAATTGGTTGAATTGAACTTTCTTTTTAAACTAAAATAAAACTACTTTCGTATGAAGCACTTTATTTGTGGTGTGGCATTACTGAATATGCACATCTAGTGTCTTTTGTAACACTGACGAAGCTACGGCGGGGGCGAAACCGGTTGGTAATTAAAACATAAATTAATGGTTGGTGTAAAAACAAATTAACTAACTAACTTACCATCACGCCGTCTCCTCGAAGGGGTAGGCAGAAAGAATGGACTGCCACACTTTTCTTTCCTGACATATTTCTCTCGCTTCCTCAACATTCATACATCGTGTCATGCACGCGCGTCGATTTCTCTAACTCCTCACATGGCCGACATTCAATTTTTGATGTATTTGATCGTGCCACGTTTTCCTCGGTCTTCCTCTATTTCTGGTTCCATTTACATCGTTGACATATATATTTTTTTTACCATTCTTTCTTTATTCATTCTTTCCATAAGTCCAAATCATCTTAATGATCGTTTCATTATTTTGTTCATAACACCATCATTATATTCACTTATATTTTGATTCGACACTCTATCATACACAGAGTATCCACACATTCGTCTAAGAAAATTAAAACTGTATTAATATTACATTTTAAATAAAACTAACTAACTAACCATCACGCCGTCTTCCTAAAAGGGTAGGCGGAAATAATGGACCGCCACACTGTTCTATCCTGACATACTTATCTCGCTTCCTTAAGATTGATACATCGTGCCATGCACGCACGTCGATTTCTCCGACTCCTCACGTATATTTTAGTTATATACGGTATATGTTTTAATATTTTTTTCTAGATACATTTTGTTCTACAGATATAAGTTTGTTTATATCGATAGATTTTTTATCGTGACAATTAAACGGTGATAGATTAGCTACCTATCACATGTCACGAGAATCAATAGCTAAAAAGTTATATAAAGTAATTGGGCTCAAATAACCTGCTGTATAAAATGTGGAAAGCAACGGGAAACTGCAACATTAAAAGCCCAAGTGGCATCCTGAAAACGAGCAAAGTTACAGTTTGTTCCAAACCAATCCCTTGAATTGAAACTAGCGAAGCGAAGAACAGTGTGGCGATCTATCCTCTCTACCCACTCATTACGGGAACGGCGTGATGATTAATTAGTTAGTTAGTTCAGAACGAATTTCATTCCGAAATGAGAAATTGGTCAATTGAATAAATTTAATATGAAATTATCAAAGAAAATAAAAACACAATATTGCATGATTAATATTTTTAATGGAAATTTCTTGGTAGAAGTTCCTTTTTACAAAAATTATTCTAATTTCATTATTATTATATATTTAGTGTGCTTCCACTTGTGTTTATTTATTTATTTATACATAATACACAAATAAGACATAGCAAACGAAAAACATTTAGGCGACCATTTGGACACAAAACGGTGTTACAAAGATAAGATAAAACATCAACATGAAACAAAAAATCATACATATCAGAAGGAACCCAAATATATCTGTCAGTGTGGCAGTACTCTTTCCAGAATTTGTAATATATTTTGTATGAATACTGCCTCACCGACACTGAAAATGTCCAAATCCGAGACGATTAGATTCAACGTCCGAATCGCTCTTCCTACTGGCATCACCAGATTATCAATCACATACCAGAAGCTGGCAGAAAGCTGCCAAAACCGACCAACGTGAAACACAAGTGGAAGCACACTAAAATAAATAAAAAACTAGAAATTTTGTATAAATTTTTTTCTAGTTTTCATTATTTACAATATTGATTGATATTAAAATCTTGTTTTTAGCTATATATGTATATGCTCGTAGTATAAATAGAATCAAATAAAAAGTATGACATCTGCGAAATATATCGAGATGAAAAAACTCACATCATTGTTGTATATTATGTATACCTTTGCAGGATTCCATTTTATATAACCACAGAATATTTTTTACAAAGGAAAAATCATTTAAATTTCGAATTACATTCCAAACTTATTTACGTTAAAAATATATATTTCAGCCATAGATTGCTCCTTCTGCTTTCTGTTTATTTTATTTCGCGTGTATTGAACGTATAGAATCCATCGGAATAATCAACAATAGTCGGCAGGTACATTCTGCTTAGTTCCGATTTCGCCGGCACCCCGCGTGATGGATCTTTAATTAAAAAATCTCCCCCCAACAATCGAACGTCTAACGGTTTTCCCTGCGAAAATTTAAATTGCATTAAAAAATACTTCGATCCGACGGAGCAAGTGACGTCGCATCTTGAGCGGTCCATTGTGCCCGCGTCACGAGCTACCGACACATGGCCGACATTATTTCTCGGCACAAAGCGGTTCTATTTGTGAATGTAAATGACATTTATTTATCTCGAATGGGATCCTCGCGTCATAACTCGGGTAGGGATTGTGCCCATTTTGTTTATACACCGGATTGACAAAGCCCTCGTGTTGTGCTCGTCAAGTTTTGATAGCGAGACGAGTGGCGGAAGGTGAGCCGCTGCCTGCACAAGGGCTTTGCCGTCGCCCATCCCCGGCCTCGGGAATAGGGGAAATTAAAAGAAAATATTCAAGCAACCCTCCGGCGTAGTTTTAGATTAGGAATGTAATCATATTTATTGTTTCTTGAACAATGATATAAAACTCCAAATTAAATTATTACTATGTATGAAAAAACGATAGTTTTCAAGGAGTTTTATTATAATATTTAGAATGACATGTTTCGCCCTTCTAAGGCATGACATGTTTCGCCCTTCTAATGCATTATCAAATGTATGACATTATCATTTGATAATGCCTTAAAAGAGCAAAACATGTCATACATGAATATTAAAATAAAACTCCTTGAAAACTATCGTTTTTTCATACATATTAAGAATGTAATCATCTAATTTATTCCATTGTCAGCAAGTGTTAAGCGATTTTTACCACTTTGTGATTAAAATGTATGACGGATTGTGACGGATTGTGAGTGCGAACGGTAAGAAATTGGAGCAATTTACCGAATTTATTTATCTAGGAAGCATGTTTACAAGAGATTTGAAAATGGAGAAAGACACCTAAAGAATGGCTAGTTCTGGAAACAAAATAAATGTTGTTTCCAAAACTATCACGTCAAATCGACTGAAGAAAATATGACAGTGTACAATGGAGTTCTAGTGCCGACCCTTTTGTATGGAAGTGAAGCTTGGAGTTAGGAGAAGAAGGATGAAAGTAAGATAAATGCCGTAGTAGTTAGATCACTTAGAAGAATGTGCGGAAAAACAATGTATGATAGAATACCCAATGAAGAAGTTAATTAAGATACGGTCACTAAGATGGTTTGGACATATGGAACGAATGGATGAGTGAATAATGATCAAGAGGATATATACAAGTGTGATAAGAAAAGGAACGCGGACGACATTAAAGAGACCGCCAGTACGATATGTTTACGTGTTGTCCAGGGTCAACAGACATGGAAACAGATGGAGGAGTCTTATGTTCAGGAGTGGACGGATACAGTTTGACGATGGTGAATTTCTTTTACAATAAATTTTTCTTCTTCTTTTTTCTGTGTCCTGTCAGGTCTCCCTAACGTTGACTATCACTCTTGTAGTGATGACCTGGGGAAAAATATCCAGAGTGGTATCCCCTTGCCTTCTCTGGAAGATTTTCTGTCGGGGTTACCTTCCCTTAGCTGGGTGTATCCAGTTTTATGGCGCTGGAAGCTCGCCATTCATCCTCTCTCTATCTGCTATGGCACTAAGTAATATGTGCCACATTGCCCGGGGTTCGTGGGGTTTTTAAAGACCTCTCATGGACGCTAAAGGACAAAAGTTGGACTTGATAGTAGTGTTGCTGTTGTAAATGCAACCTGGCGCCTTACGACATTTCGTAGAGGCACACTTTCCAGCAAAGCATACCCCATCGTAGCCCTACTACCCTTTTGAACTCCTTACAATAAATAAATGTATTGTTTTTATTTATCAGGAATGGCGGCGTCTCAGATGTCACAGAGCATGTCTTCATACTATGGCCCGGCATACGGGTCCATCAGCGCTGCGTCAATGGCGGCAGCTGCGGCGGCTGCCCAGCAGAACGCCATGTCGGCTGCTCTCACAGCTCCAGCACAGGTAGCCATTATTTCTACTTCGCTTCAATCGTGTGAATTAATTAACTATTTAATGTGTTGTAAATATGAAATTTATTTCATTGATGTATCTTATTCGATCAGTTGAATTTAAACGACTCTACAATACATTGTGTTAATTTCATAACTAGTCGAAATATTTAACAAAGTTCTAAACAATACTATTTTTATACTTGTTTCATTATATGATCATTAAGATGGTTTGGACATATGGAAAGAATTAATGAAAAAAGAATGGTAAAAAAATTATATGTAAATGCTGTAAATGGAACCAGAAATAGAGGAAGACCGAGGAAAACGTAGCAAGATCAAATTAATAAAATATTGAATGTCGGCCATGTGAGGAGTCTTGCTTGATTTTGTAAAAGTTAACTCCACCTTCATCAAATCAAAGCCTTCTGCTTATAACATTTATTTTTGTCTATGTTGTTTAAATCAGCTAAAACGTTGACTTGCTTTCCCTTGCTTCCAACGATTTAAATACGTACTGGATTAAATTTGCTTTGGCTTCATCAGCTTTGATGCGTATGGTTTCATGAAACGAAAATTATGTTTTGATTATAATGAATCTGACATAATATAAATCTTTGATAATCCAAAAATAAAAAATATTTACTCAGGATAGAAAAGTCTAACGTAGAAGCTCCCAAACTTTTTTAAACCACCGCCCCCCTTACAAGATCTAAATCAAATAACGCCCCTCTATGGCAGTTTTCCACATTCAGGCTGTCTGATATTTTTGACTAAATTTAAGTGATTTTTACATATGTTTTGGATTAAAAATTATCAAGTATTTTTATTATTTTAAACATAACCCATAATGGACTCATACATACATGTACATGTGTATGTTTTTTTTAAATTGACATTCATTTTTGTCTGATAAAATCATTTTTCAATTTATAAAATCGTCAAAATAGACAATTGCAGAAATATAGTATTGTGTAAGATGGACATAATAAATATTTAAATGCAAACCTAAAATTTTTAATATTTTTTTCTATTACAAAATCACATATTCAATTTTCAAATACATATTATTAGTTTATTTTATAAGAAAACACCGACCCTTAGACCATCTAAATTCTCTTCAAGTGTTTATTAACCCCTTAATTGCCCTGTTTTGGACATATGGAACGAATGGATGAGAGTAGAATGGTTAAAAAGTTGTACACAAGCAGCGTGAGTGGGAAAAGAAGCCGAGGACGACCGAGGAAAACATGGCATGACCAAATTAATCAATTACTAAAATGCGGCCACATTCGAAGTCGGAATAATCGACGTGCGTGCATGGTACGATGTATGAATGTAGAGGAAGCCCGAGAGGTATGTCAGGACAGGCCATTGTGGCGATCCATCCTCTCTGCCTGCCCCTCCGGGAAAATGGCGTGATGTTTAGTTAGTTAGTTAGTTAATTGCCCCTTATAGAAGTCTCAGCGCCCACTGGGGGGCGGTGGCGCCCACTTTGCGAACCAATGGTTTAACGATGAAAAATAAATATTTAATAACTGAAATAAATTACTTATTTCATCGCCCAAGTGTGACGTAATTGGGAAGACTTTTGATACAGAAAATCGCGTTACATTTTAATAAAATAATTACGGCAATCCCTCGCAATCGCTGATCGCGTTGCTTGGGAACGCGGTTGTTAGAGACCAGCCACGCAAAAAATGAGGACCACGTGTCTGCGCCGTCACGCGAGCGATATTAGCACCATTCGCATGCACGGGTGGAGAACAATGGCTATTACGACTGCTCTTTATTTACGCACAATGAGTTTTACAAAACGCCGCCAACAAATAACTGCAAATATGACAAAGATATTGTTCTTCCGTTTAGCCACGCGCCTCTTTAGCACGCGGAGCACTGCACACTCGAGTGGTGATTACCTCTGTGTGTGTGTGTGTGTGTGTGTGTGTGTGTGTGTGTGTGTGTGTATGTGTGTGTGTGTGTGTGTGTGCGACCATTGTCCTGTTTCAATATAATTTCGTATCGTTTAGTTCAATTATTGTTTCCTCAAAGCATAGATATTCAAACCGATATTTACAATAGCATTTTTTTAACCGCTTTAAATTTTTATATCACATCAAGTGCATTTTGAATAAAAACCGTTTTTAAAATAAGAATTTTATGGACAGATGAAGTTTATACGAGTAGGTACATTACAATTTACTTATATTTTTAAACGCTTTTTTTTATAAATTAAACACTTTAGAAGGGAGATCGATAGTAACTATGTATACCGATCTACCGGTGCTGAAAGTGTAAAAACCTCGAAACATGTCGAGAAAAATAAACTAAAAAAGTGGAAAAACAGCGTTCTTCGAAAAAAGAAAATAAAAATCGTCATTACGGAATTTGCCTTAAGCCTCTAGTTTATCAAAAAAAAATCTGGTTCCTTTTGACGAAGCAATTTTATTCCTATTAATTGCCACTGTCCATTATAAATTACCCTAAATATAATTATGCTACAGCAACAAACGCCTTTTCACCGGAAACGTAGGTAGAGAGAGTGGACAGCTCCACACCTGACCTCCTTAACTTCCTCCACATTGGTACAGTTTCCTCCAAAGTCATACAGCTTCCTTCACATTCATTCACCCTGTACATTTATAATGAAAACGAACAAAACATAGAAATAAAATGATTTAACTGAAATCTCTTGATGGGATGATCATTTTAAAAAGTAATTAAATAAAACAAGTTTTTTTTATAACTACATCCACATTTGTCTAGCAGACCAGACCAGTCTGTCAATGCAGCGAGCCTGGCGAAACCGGTCGCTGTCGAAATAAAGACAAATGTGGAAGTATATAGTTATAAAAAAATACATGGTTCTATTTGACGATTTTTTTATGAATTAAAACACTGTTTTTTCCACTTTTCAGTTTATTTTTCTCGACATGTTTCGAAGGCTTACACCTGATGAAGGTGTAGGCCTTCTAAACATGTTTGAGAAAAATAAACTCAAAAGTAGAAAAAAGTGTTTAATTCATAAAAAATCGTCATTATTGAATTCCACAGTGTTAACGCCTTAAATTTATCTAAAATTAAAAAAAAACGTTCTATTAAATTTTTATTTAAATCATAGAAAGATATTTAAAAAAAATAACTTACACAACTTTTAAATAGTGAAATATCGAAATTGTAAAAAATAAATTAGTGTTTTTTTGCATTTAATATTGTGCAATATATATGTTTAAACATAAAATATACTAAACTTCCCACTGATATAAATTATTCGGAGCAATATATATTTTGGTATACATACTCGCATCAATATAACTGTTAATTAAAATATTTGCCTGTAACCAAGTAGGTGCTACATAAGCTACATTCAATGCCTAAAACACACGTATAAAAGTTTCATAACAGAGAAGCGAAATCAATATTTCCATTACATTTGACTACAAAAAGTAATATTTTACCTTGATGAGAATTTAACCCTTCGAAGGAAACTTCAAAGGAAATTGTCATCGTCACATCGCAACCTTCCCTTTTGCCGTGTATCGTTTGATCTATCTATGGACGTAATAATATGTGCCGCTCACAATGCTCGACTTTAACAGCTTTTCTGATGCGACGCCATCAATGGCATTGTACCAAGTGTCCCCCCTGAATGCGCATTCTCCATTTTGGGAAGCTTTTCAAACAACAATTGGAAGTGTCCAGCTACAAAATGGATTGTGTAATAACACCTTTGTGCTAGCAACAATATTCTCTAAGGAGAGCTTTTATCAATTTTATATCGCCTGGGCGTTGTTTGCAGCGGGCGCTTCGAGATCGAATCGCTGACGATAAGTCAGCTTTAAATTGGTTTAAGTTGCGTGTAAAAGCTATTTTATATCTTGATTTTAATCACATGAAATTACCTACACATTAACTTAAAAAAACAATTAGTTTTACGTCATCACTATCGTAAAGGTTATTGACTTCTTACTGTAGTTTCATTCACCAGAACCTTCTTCTTCTTCTTCTTTCTTGTTGTAGACCTATGTAATGTGTTCTCCAGAGTGTTGCTCCTCTTGTGAGGTAGATTCCCAGCTGTCCTTCCATCTTTTAGAAGGTCTTCCACGAGGACGCGTCCCATGAGGCTGATTATGCAATGCAATATAGGGGAGTCTGGTGGTGTCCATTCTTTGAACATGACCGTACCAGTCCCTTTTTCGCTATCTGCTCCATCTTATAATATCCTCAACCTCACATATCTAGAGTATCGTCCTCAGTGTTTTCATCTCGGAAGCCCTCAAAACTTGTTTGGTCCTTACTGTGTCTGCCCTTGCTTCGACGCCATATGTTTTTATTGGTCTTACGCATGCTTTATAGATTCTCATCTTACTCTTAATGGCTTTGTCTTTGTTTTTTCATATTGTGGATTTTAGAGCCCCAGAGATTGCAGCTGCCTTGTTTACTTGGGCTTGTATTTCTTCCCGCAGATCAGCTCCTCCCACCAGGTCTATGCCTAGATACTTGAAGGTCCTGACCTGTTCTATGGGTTGATTTTCTAAAACCAGGTTACATGTTTTGGGTGTTGTGGAAAAGGTCATACATTTTGTTTTTTCGATAAAGATCGTCATGTTGTATTTCTTACAGGCGTGATGTAGTCACCAGAACCCGTTTATAAAATAATTTTTCAAATAGTTTACATGTTATGCATATGCGCTTTTGTCAATAACTTCATTAATATTATTCAAAATATTTGTTTACATTAAAGTGTGATATTTTATTAGTTCATGAAACTCAAGATGTTCATCTAGACAGGACAATATGGCAGTCAGTCAGAATCTTGGGAAAATCCGTGTAAAGGTCCATTTACACTGGACAGTCGTCAGCCGATACCGGCGCGTCACGATAAAAATAGCCTTGAATCTCACCGACTCGTTATCTCAAATGCTATAATAAAATCACTTTCGGGTGTTGCCGAAGAAAGCATTTACCTACATATAATTGACAATAAAAATGATCAATATTTTTCAGGATGTGTTTCCTACAGTATATAATTCTTTTTTACAGAATACCATTTTACTACCATTTAAAATCGCCGTAGAGAAGGCAATTATCTCGGAATTTAAACATAATATAAACGGAATTGGCATTAATTAAAAGTAACAAGACACCATCAAAACAATAAAAACGATTATTTGCTCAACGCAAACGCGTGACGTGTCGGCATCGGCTGATGACGGTCCAGTGTAAATGGACCTTAAATCGTCTTTCTGGACCGACGTTTCAGAGATCTTTGGAGTCTCCATTTTCAGAGTGGTCTTGACCTAACCTAACCTTACCTCAAAGACTGCAACGATCTCCAAAACGTCGGTCCAGAAAGACGAGATACACGGTTTTTTCCAAGATTTCAAAATACATTATGCCACCAACTGTGAAAATCTACACAATTATTTTTATTATAATTTTGAATTCAACACATTTATTATTAAATAATTTTATTTATACAGTCATTGTATGGGTTGTATTATCTTGTGCTTTAGAGAACAATAGCGTATTCTATACATTAACGAGAGAGATTTATCAAGCGACCATTGTGTGAACAATAATTATTATTGCACCTATATATGATTGCATAATACAACACATGAATAAAAGACATAGTTCATTTGTGAAACAATGGGCCGCTTTGTTGCAATGGCGAGGTGAAAATCAATTGAATTACACTACGTATAGAACCTTCGTAATATGTTTCCGTAATATCAGAGCCTCCACCACGACACCCCAATTAATTCAATTAAGGGCAAATTTTAGTATAAAGGTAAATTCGAATTGCATTAGCCCATTATAAGCCAATTTTATTGAACCGACTGAAGTATGAAATGATCCATTAGACGTA
Organism: Lepidostoma basale; assembly: GCA_022606425.2. Taxonomy (NCBI): domain Eukaryota; kingdom Metazoa; phylum Arthropoda; class Insecta; order Trichoptera; family Lepidostomatidae; genus Lepidostoma; species Lepidostoma basale. The sequence goes on along the minus strand of JAHDVF020000294.1, from coordinate 1,717,025 downwards.
GGAATACGTATACAGAAATGGTTATACCAAAAGTTCGTTATAAATTCTGATACACTATAACGGAATTAACCTTATTTGTACTAGAATAGTGCACAATTCTAAAGAATTTCGTATCTATAATATATCCAACGTTATTTCTTACCCAATTATTTTGAAATATCCTTTTTTAATCAACTTCATAGTGTATTAAAAATAAACTAACTAACTAACCATCACGCCGTCTCCCAAAAGGAATAGGCAGAAATAATAGACTGCAACACTTTTGTGTGTGTCATGCACGCAATTTGATCTGTTTAATCCACAAAATATTTTAAAAACACGACATATTTCGGAAGATACCTCCATCTTTAGATGTAAAAATTATAATAAAAACTAAACAACGAAAGACTAATTAATATAAAAACGCATTTAAAATTCGATACAATAGTTTAAATTTTAAAAAAATTATTTAAATTATTGTATCGAAATTTAAATGCGTTTTTTATTTTTACACCTGAAGATGGTGGTATCCTCCGAAACATGTTATGTTTTTTAATATATAGTGGATTAAAAACAAAGTTATTTTTTCATTTTCTAAGTATATTACAATGGAATTCCAGAGCGTTAATGCCTTAGCGTTCAATAAACAAATATTCTTTTTTTCGATTATTTTTTTATCCGATTGATTGATTTTTCTCCTACATCGCTGCCTACCCCTTTCATAAGATTATTGCGTGATGTGGTGTGTCTGTGTGCCTATTAGACGTTAGGACATGACCGGCCTCCCGTTTCCCGCGCTCGCCCCGCCTCCATTTATTAAAAATTTTCTATTTTAATGTTTGCTGTAACTAACGAAGTGTGAGAAATGCTAAGGTGTTGAAAAAGCGCTGCCAACAATGTACAGCTAATGGTGTGTGGATGTGTGAATGCACAATAGAGAGCCCCAGCGCGGCCCGTAAGGTATAGGTAGGCGATCATTTTGTTCGCGAATAGCCGAGTCACGCTCCAGCTATCTGTACACTTCAGGACGGACAGCGGGCGACTGGGTCGGACTTTTATTAATCAACCTTATCATTCATTTGTGTACCAGGCGTGCGTATGTTTGGAAATTGAATGGCTACCTCTCATGATCAGCGTTATCATTTTTTTGTCCGTAAATTGAAGGAAGAACTCTCAAATCTCACACTCCAGGGCTGTTCCTCTGTTCAACACGCCGGTTCGTGCGAACCGGTTGTTACAACGTCTCACTGAACCCCCTAAAACATTTCAAATAACTTCACTCTTTCAGTAATCGTAAATAAAACGCACAATATACTTTTCTCGTTCTTCTTTCCTCAATTGGCCTTCACTTTTTAAATTCAAATGAATCTCTGTCTTGCACTGCCCGGAAAAACTCGATAATCCACACGCTCTTTATCAGTCAAGACAACAATATTGCGCAGCAAAGGCGTTTGCATCAAAATATAATATAATACATTTAACCAATCTAAATAAAGCTATTTAAGCTTATTAACTTACTATCCTCGTTGACTAATACCATATTCTATATTAGACGTCACTTTGTGTTGTGAATTCACAATAGTTTTTTTTTTATATTGTATTTTCTCAAAATTGTTTAAAGAATACACCGAGAAAGTATGTTTTCTGTCCGAAATACATTTGTGAATGTGTCTAAAAATGTTTTGAAAATACAATATTTTTCAAAGATTATTATTAAAACCTTTTCGAAAGCAGCATAGCTAAAATATGTCACATAAATCTTTTAAACTGTTAATAATAAACTTTGTTTTTTTGTAACACAATTGTATTTTATTTTACGTGACAACTGTCTCATCAACCTATGTTGACATCATGAGATGTTATAATAAATATTTGTTTTCCTTATGACCATACACTCCATAACCAATCACTAGACTAACATACGAGTATAATGCATTTTGAGTGTGAAATAATTATTTTATTTCTTATTAAAAAAATGATTATAAGAGTGTTAACGAGATTCCTGCTTGTTAATTGAATGATCTAAATGCCTCGCGTCCCACTAATAAAAATCTAATATGAACATTTTTAACTACTACTCGAATATAATTTGATCTAATATGTAATTCAATCCTTTTTTTTAATTTATGATAAACTTTTTTCATGAAACTCAGTTTTTCTTACTAAATAACATTCCCGCGAACCGGTTTCGTAAATCTAGAGTGCATCGCTACTACACAACACTAGTGATGTTGTATTCCGTCATTAAGTACTGGAATCGAAGCATCATTTATCAGCAACTCGTATAGAGCTTTTCTTGTTTGTATCACCACTATTCCTTTCATAATTACCACACTTAGTCCGGTTTGACTTCTCAATCAGCGCCGTATTGATGCATTTTGTTCTGACACCTGAATATCCCTCTACTGTTAGCATTCTCTTTTACCATAGGTGGTCCGTGAGATTTTAATAACATTTCTACTCAAAAGTTCAAATGTATATAAACCAGTAACATATATGCAAAAAATGCTTGTTTTGAACAGCATCGTAAATTATGAATGTAACATGGTAACCTGAATTTCATTAACTTATGTCTAGAGATCTCCTTTTTTATATATTCGGAATAACCGTATTTTGTATAAAAGGGGGAAATCTTCAACTGGCATCAATTATATAAAGTAAAGTATGATACTATAATACCAATTTAAATCATCTTTAACATTATTTCGCTAACAATCAGTGAAAAAATAATGCATTACGAGAAGAGGCTAGGCGTAGTATGAAAGAAACTTTAACTTAATAACCACATAGCTATTGTTCGTTATATCTGTGAACTTGAAAAATCCAAGACAATTGTATCCGAATATTAACTGTTTTTAAAATCTGACCAATATCACGCTATTCCCTATGAAGATATATGCGAAAAGGATGAACCACGTAAAATGTATGACCAATTTTTTGACATCCAGGATGCCAACTTTAAAATAATGGTTAAGAAAGTATACGTTAAAGATGTAAATGGAGTACGGAGTCGAGGCAGACCGAGGAAAAAAGTATACGTTAGTGATGTAAATGGAGTACGGAGTCGAGGCAGACCGAGGAAAACATGGCATGACCAAATTAATCAAATTTTAAAGGTTGGTCATGTTAGAAGTCGGAAGAATCGACGTGCGTGTATGACTCGCTGTATGAATGTGGAGAAAGCTAGAGTAGTGTGACGATCCATTATTTCTGCCTACCCCTACGTTTGTTGTTGTTGTTGTTGTATAAATATATACAAACTATAATAACTGAACATCATGCTGTCTCTTCGAAGGGGTTGGCAGAAAAAATGCATTTTTTAGGTGTTCTTAAAATCTTAAAGATAATTTATTTAATGTCTTTTTAAAGTACTGAAAATCCTTCATTACAGCTTTTCTATACGATATTCATACTTTATTTTTTTTTTTAACAATTAAAACACAATTTTATTATCGATTTTCGTTTCCAATCCAGCTCTGCCCTTAAATACAGGACCGGCTCCGGTGACAGTGGCCATTAATCTCCTCCCATCTGCATAAAGCGAAAGGCTATCCACCTCCCTTCGCTTCCGGTCACCCCACAATTCTGTTCACAAAAACATGGACGTCGGCCGTGGTCAAGTTGCGTTAGAAACGTTTTGTGGATATATAAAAGGCGAATGGTTATTCCCATAACCCGTCATTCCTGATTCTGGAGTGTGCATTGCATAAATTTGCCACTTACATAAAAGATTTATAACATTTTAATTTTAGAAAATATTTTTAAAACTTTGACTTTAAAACTAATTCTTATTTCTTGATCCATAATTAAAACGAATGAAAACGTCTGTTTTCTGAAAGTTTTTATTTATTTATAATATATGAAAATCACGTGTTTCGCCTGTCTAAGACATTTGATAATGCCTTAGACAGGCGAAACATGTAATTCCCATAAATTATAACAAAACTTCTAAAAAACAGACGTTTTTATTCGTTTCTATTCATATTAACTTTTATAAAGACGTTTTTATTCATATTAACTATTTAAAATGGAGTTTTGTATCATTTTTCAAGAAACATTAAATGTAATTAACATCATGGTGTATCAGTTTATAATTCAACAAATGTGTTTTATTTATTGGTGACAACATCAGTTAACATAAATTTTATTATTTGTTGTTTATTTCAGAAAGCTGTAAAAGTCTATATTAAATATTTTATTTGGATAATAATTATGGAATACTTATCATCATTATTTTGTCGAATAGCTCTTTACAGTCATCATAACAAAGCGAACCAAACCTATGTAAAGGGTAAAACTATAATTGATTCTCATGACGTGTGACGGGTAGCTAATCTATCGCCATTTTATTAGTACATGAATTCTACACCAGACCGATCACAGTGTGGCAATCACACCTTTCGAAATTGAACTCGGGACCTTCGATATGGCATAGCTGTTGCCACTCTGCCACGAAAGTCGGTCTGCAATCTAGAAGTTTAATTATATTTTATGTTAATGACATGTTTTGCCTTGCTTAGGCATTACCAAATAACTAACATTTTATAATGCCCGAGCAAGGTGACACACAAAGTTTTATATTTTATGGGAGGGAATTCCAACATTTTTCCCCGATAGCATTCCTAGGTAATTTTTTCAAATGTGTATTTCTTTTGACACAAAACAAAAAGAGGTACGTTACCAAAATATAAAGCTTTGTATCTGTTTAACTATTCATAAACCTGAAAGTTTTGTAAGAGCTGAATTTTCCTTTATTATCTTGACTTTGATGTGATGGGTTAGTTTATTTAATTGACATGTTTCGATTAACTGGTTCATTACGTTTGATTAAAAAAAGGATTTGAAACAAATTATATCCGATTTACGAGTATATAAAATATAATTAGGATTTAACCCTACTTGAAAAAAAGTAAAATATTTAGAAAACAGGGATTTTCATTAATTTTACATAGAAAATTTAACCAAGTGGTAGTTTACGGGACAAGACGCTCGACTACTGATCCAGGAGAGTTGGGTTTATGCCTGAACACGACCCGATACCTTCTTCATAATAATGGGCTATTTTCTGCACACATTTAAAATGATTGTAATAAATTCTCATATCATTGATATAAATCCCCAGTGTTAATTTTTTTAATAAAAAAAAACAGTGCTTTGATATACACCTTGTTTATTTTAACCAAGTTAATTTTTCTTATGTAAAACAGAATTTTTTGTAGAATTTTTATGCAATGTATATTTTTGTAATTTTAGCTTTGCCTGATTTAGCTTTGCGTAATTATAATAATTACGTACTATATTAAGCGATATAACTGTAAATTGTTACATATGTATACTTGCAGGATTTATAAACAAATTAATTTGTTATGAATTAATTGTATCTCAAAAGAGACGAATATACGAGTACAAATTGGAAACTAAATATGGTTGATCAAGGTGTTTACAGGACTTTTGACCTGTCATTGGTTGGGTTAAGTGCATACTTTATGTAATTACAACATTCCCCATTCCACCTTTGTTATGACCTTGTCTGACAAATTTTTGTAAGTTGTATATATGTTAAAGTCCAACGCCAGAATTCACATGTCAGTTTCAATGCGCCATCTATGAATATTTTGATTATATATGTTAATCTCTAAGATTAATCTATATATAATCTACAAACTAACACCATCTATGAAGATTTTATGTTTATTAAGCATTAAGCAGAACATCTTTAATTTTGCTGAAAACTCAGTAAAATGTCAACGTTGTCAGAACGTCATGAACACTTCATATGTGATTATAGCATTTGCATAAATGCTATATATTTCTTTTCATTATTCACAATGAACTTCTACCATGAAACATTAATATATCGATTGCTGTCAATGTATTAGTTTTTTTTTTGGTTACCACTTTCCTCGCCTCATTCGTTACGTCATTACCTCATGAAGTGGACGTAGGGACATGAACCATGAAGGGCCGATGTCACGGTGTGTGATGAGCGGTGCGGACGATCATGACTCGGATTATTTCCCGAGGGCTGGCGAAGCTCAGGGCGGTCACGCGGGGCGCGCTTGCACTCTCGCGGGCGAGGGTGGAGTCTGCAACGAATCCCATTTGACACACCTACCGATACGAGTACATGTCTTCGGCCCGGTTAATGTTGTGTCTATAAAATTTATCGATAACAACCACCGCGTGTTGTTTTTCTTCTGCTTTTTACCGTGTGAGTACCTAAATGATTTATGAACTGCTTTTGATTATGCCGTGATGCTTTACGAGAAATTCATTAATATTTTTGTTTCATAAATGAAAATACAAAACTCCATATCAATTTTATGAATGCTCTCGTTTCCTTGAAATTTAATTATATTTATCGAATTGACAAGAATTAACAAGAGCTACGACATTAAATTTTGAAAATGCTCTATTAGAAAAACATTTCATTCGCATTATAAATAAAATTATATAAAACTGAGCTTTTCGGCAGTCTATCAATCGATAAGGTATTTTCATAAAACAAATTCATTATTTAAGCATTGTGCAAAGATTGTGAAAAGTCCAAAATTAATCTTATATATATTTTGTTTTAATAGAAACAAAGACACATCTTGTATAGCTCTCTATCTCTTTCTCTCTTTTTACTAATTTACCACAAAGCAAAACTTAAAAAAAAATATGTATAATTTGTATTATTTGTCTTTTTCTTTTTTATATACTTTGTAATAACATCACTTTTTTTTTAAATATATATAATTATATATTAGACATGTTTCGGACAACCAGTCCTTCCTCAGTGATATTATAAAGATACATATTCAAAATTATATAAAATTGTTAACAAATATGATCAGTTTTGACAGATGTTATATAGATTTATTTTGGAACGTTTATGCTGTGTTATAACAAATTTTATGAAACAATTTAAATCAATGGCGAACATACAAAAAATTTATATTATACTCAAACTGTTTTTTTTTTTCAACGATACATGGGTCGAAAGCGGTGTACCTACACCATCGATCCTTCTTCATTTTCGAAGCAATTTTAAACATTAAAGATTTTAAATCAAAAAAATTTTACCGTATGCTTTTTTTTAAATCACATGAATACCAGCACACTTTCTTTTTTCAAAATCGGAGAAATGAACTCTAAAAAATGAAACAAAAATTAACTCGAAATATCAACAAAATAATAACAATTTACTTAAATATATTTTGAGAAGCCGTTGCATTGCTCTCCCGTGTCAGATTTCTCAGCGCTCCCCCCTCCCCTCACCGCCTGAGCCACTCAACATCTCCTCCGACTAAATTGCATTATGGAGGGTTGTTAAACTACGTAATTTTCAGTTTAGAATCTTTTGAATTCACCTCGCGTCTCCCGGCTATCTCCGTCGCTACCATTACTCATCTAATTCCTCGAGCCACCCCTGTAATTGATTGGTTCAGAAAATCGCCGTGATTAAAGCGTTTTTTTATTGTTGTTTTTTTTGTCTGACAACTACACTGATGATGACGGTAAGGGTTTTTCAAGGAAAACAGTTGATTTATGAACACGTGTTTCACGTAGGTACCTACCTATTACATTGTAATCAATTGTGTAACCTTTTCGATTAAAACATAATTTTAATACCCTTCAAAATACAAATTTTGATCAATCTCCTAATTAATTAAATTAATAAATAATGTGATGTTAAAATGTCTAAAGACCTTTTAACAACTTTTTAGTTACTACTGCGAACAATAAGTTTTTTATTAAATAAACTCTAAGATTCACATTATAAAAATTGTAATACAATATCAGAATGGTTTAGAAAGTATACGTTAACGTTGTAAATGGAATACGGAGTCGAGGTAGACTGAGGAAAACATTGCATCACCAAATTAATCTAATGTTAAAAGTAGGTCGTGTAAGAAGTCGGAAGAATCGACGTGCGTGTATGACTCGTTGTATGAATGTGGAGAAAACTAGAGAGGTGTGTCCGAATAGATTAGTGTGGCGGTCCATTCTCTCTGCATACCCCTGCGGGGAAACGGCGTGATGGTTTATTGTTGTTGTTTGTTGTTGTTGTTTGTTGTTGTTGTTGTTGTTTGTTGTTTGGTGTTGTTGTTGTTTTAATACAATATTGTACTTCAATTTAACGAATTAGTATACTAATTAAGACAAACGGTACGAATGCTTCGACTGTGTTAATAGATCATAAAATATAAATAAATAAAAAATGGCTGGACTACATAAATCTAATATTAACTACCTGAAAACGAAAATACAAATTCTTGCGTTCCTGAAACACTGTGTGAATCTAAAAGTGGGTATGAATGTCAGAATGGAAGCGAGCACAGAGACTATACATTCTGTCCACCCTTCGGAAAAACAGAATTATGGTTAGTTGGTTAGCTTTTTGAAATTTCGTGCATCACTATGCTACAAAAAAAAAAATGAATATTTATCTCTTCTTAGCATATGAAAACATGTTTGGTAATGGTTATAAAAAAAACAAGTACATAATATCTGCTTTTGGCACTTTGTTCACAAATCAATTTCACTTGAAAACATTTGAAATACTATTATTTTTAGTTAGTTATTTTTTACACGTACAAGGTCGTTTAAACTTAATTATTTAGCTATTATACTGATTCTATCGCCATTTAATTGAAGCGTTAATACTACACCAGACCAAAGACAGTGTTTACAATCACACCGCCATCACCGGGAATCGATCCCGGAACCTTCGGTATGACAGTCGGAGTTCTTACTACTCTACCGTGAAGGTCATTTTTGTGTTATGTGGGGATTTCTAATGATATATTTATTACGTGTTTAATCAATATCACGGATATTCGATAGCCATGGCACCATAGTGTCAATATACAAAGCAGTATCGGTCACCAATGACTGTCTTTCCAATCAATGTATTCAGCAATAATATTGAAAGGATTTAATATGACTTTAGAATGTCGAAATATTTTATAATAATACAGTGCATTATACAATTTACAGTCTTTATTCGATTATAACACTGTCAAAACCGCAAAAGAAATTACGCAACCAACGCTAAAGAACCCGAACAATGTTATTATGGGCGATTGTCAAAAGTCTCCAGCAAAGCGGAGAGAAAAGAAACTGGTAGCATCCAGGGCGAGAATTATGTCATCAGCTTCTTTTTTATCTCGGGGTATTATTCTCCCCGCTACCGCGGCAACGTGAGTTGCAGAACCTGCCTTTTTGTAGGCAAACTACCCCAAACATCTGCTAATTAGAATTAGTAGGAGCCGCAGGAATGCACGGCGGCCTGACGAATCATTTAATAACGAAATCATCGTCCGCGCCGTCAACAATGGTATTAATTGGTTGCATTCTGAATATTTCCTAAACAGACCGGCGGCGATGGGGAGCCGCCCGGCCCGGCCGCTGCTCCAGCCCGGCGTGGTGTTATCACAGAGCGTGAATGTGCACTTTTCAGCGTACAATACCTTTTTGTGGGGCCGAAAATGTAATTAAAATTTAATCAAGAATTGAATTGTTAAGATTTCAATGAAGACAAAACGCCTTCTGAAGAAGTGGATGCGCCACAAAACGTCTTATTAATTTTGTTACGTTAATATTGAAAGGCTTTTTGCGTGAAATCGATACACTTGGAAGTTTCTTAGTAATTTGGCTTTCCTTTGTGAAAAAAGTAATTTCGCACCGCGAGTGTAATTAAATTTAACGCAACACTCGGTCAAAATAATTTAAATGGCGCGTTTTTTTTACCAGCCTCAATAGAATAGAACAGTTTTAGCAGTTGGGCTTAGTGCTCACTTTGTACGCGAGGCACGTCCCCTTCAGAAAGAGTCAAGTGGTCTTCGTGCATCTCCTGGCCATTGAGTCACTCATGTTTACCGATCTCCAGTCTCTGCATGTTCCTTTCTTCAGATTTAACTGAACAAAAGCTTCATCAGTATGAATGTCAATACTTCCGGTGGATCGTGGAAGGAACGAATTTGTTCTGATTTCACCGATATTATTCGTATTGTGATTTCACCACGAGTTCGACACTTAAAAATGCATACATTTAACTCTCTTTGCTTTTATCAACGGGGCCTTTGTATTCCGTGATGCTTAAACAAAACGTCAATATGCTAAACCTGCCAGAGATGAAAAATCGTTTTCACATGCGCACACTCATGCATTGTATACAAAAGGCCTGGATCTATGGTAATTTGTGAGATTTTTAAAACTGAATTTAAAAATGACCTGCCTTTAACAGTCAGGTAAAAATAACACATGTTAATATTTCAGTACATATAACCAATTGTGATTATATTTTTAAAGTAATATAGGTTAGTTAGCTACCTGTATGTAACCTTTAGTTTAACTCTGACACAGTTTTTATTTTATTAACGTGTCTGTACAAGTCGAATTATTAACTTCTTATCGCAAGGTAATCTTTGCTGTCTGTTACTCGAAATAAATTTTCCATAGCTCATTATCAGTGCTTATTATTTCTGACACACTGAGTGACAGGCTCGAGTGTCATTAGTGCATATGCCACGCATTATAAGAAGACATGTAGATTGTTATCAAAAGTGTACAATCAGGTACATAATTGCACAATAAGCGTTAGTAAAAGTGTTTGCAGCTGTAGAGTGTCTTCTGAAATAAGTTCAATTTAATGTTTTCTCTTTTGCGAAAACGCAACAAAAAATGGCACGCTTATATGCAAGAAAACAATATGTTATTATTTTAGGTAAAAATTACATAATCAATATGAATGGAAACAGCTGTTTTCTATAAGTTGTATTATATTTTGTAGGAATAACGGGTTTCACTTTGCAAAGTTTTAGCAAGGCGAAACAAATCATTTTTATAAAGTATGAGAAAAAAAAACATGTTCAAATATATTAGTTATTTAATATGAATTTTGGTATCAGTGTTAAAGACATGATAAAAAATACATACATAATTCTAATTTATCGATACAATCAAGTAGCTTTTAGTACAAATACTTCATTTATAAGTAAAATCACATTTATATCCATCCATGGAAAATACACATACAGGTATAAATATATGTTTTGTGTGATTTTGGGTAACAATGTGTAATTTCTCCTTCTCGACCGACGTTTCGGAGATCGTCACAGTGTCCATCTTCGGGGTAATGTGGTGGTGGTAATGATAATGGTCATTACCACCACCACATTACTGCGAATGCAACGATCTCCGAAACGTCGGTCGAGAAGGAGAAATCACACGTTGTTATCAAAAATCACACAAAACATTTTGCTACCAACCGTGAAAATCTACGCAGGTATAAATATAATTCTCCCCAAAATTATATGTATATTTTATTTTATATATTGCATTATGAAAAAAAATTGCCAATTGTATATACATTATCTTTAAATCTATACGATATATAGATTTAAAGATATTCAAATATTTACTATGAAGTCAGACAGTGCCTACTGTCAAAATTTGTCACTTTAGTTATTACTAATGTCAACTTTCGCCTTCTACGGCATTAACATAATGTATCGGGGAAAGAGTACGTCGATTTTGATAATAAGGAAACCGTATAATTATTATCGTACTTGTTCTTGTGTTCGTGGGTCAATGCATTCCTCCAAATCGATGACGTAAATGTACACTAGAGGTAATCAAATGATTTTACTGAAATCTCTTGATGGAAGTTCATTTTAAATAATAATTAAATATAACGATGTTTTTTAACTACTTCCACTTTTGTCTTTATTTAGACAGCGACCGGTTTCACCAGGCTCGTTGGCATCGACAGACTGGTAACACTATTGTAAACTTAGTCCTTTATATACATACAGATCAGGGGTGGTAAACATGATTCTATACGAAAATAATCTTCAAATATTTATGTAAAATTTTTCTGAATGTAACTATTGGTATTACAGGTATTCTTGGAGGTTCGTATTTAATACAATGGGTTTTAATTTTTATTATGGCTTACATATTCATATATAATGTCTAAATAAAGACAAAAGTGGAAGTAGTTAAAAAACATCGTATTATTTAATTATTACACTAGAGGTGTTTATAATGTCCGTTTGGAAAAATAGAGAATTTGAATTTCTTATTTTTCTTCTTCTTGTCTGTATCCTATCGGAAGTTGGACGACATCGTAACTTTGAATTAAATCTCTTCTATATTCGCCATTACTTTAACATTTGACATCGTAACTTTGAATTAAATCTCTTCTATATTCGCTATTACTTTAAGGTTAAAATTTGTACACACTGAAGAAGGGGCTTCTGTGTCCCGAAACATGTCTGTGAAAAGTGTAATAAAGTGTTGTGATACAAAGTTATCAAAAAGTAATTCAAATTTGAATTAAATCTTTTAAATTTTAATTTACTTTATAAACTGTTAAATTAAAAAAATAGATAAATAACCAAATTCCAGCTTATTCTCTTCCAGTATATAGAACATTAAAAACTTTTCCCTTTTACAATCTAGCAAAAAAATAATAATACTCCCTTCAACTTTTGTCACCTTTATTATTAATGTAATCTACTTCATTTTGTTGTTCATCGTCTTTGATTTATTATGTTTCATCGTTTTTGACTCTATATTATGTGAAATTGTTCCATTTAATTTATTTTTTATATTATTAATATATCTTATTGTATTATTTTCCACCTTTAATATTTTCTCCTATAAATAGTAACCAACCGTTCTTTTAATTAAAATAATTAGGTACCTAAATCAATTCCAGCAAGAACTTCAAAATTATATCAAAGAAACTATTCAAATTGACATAAGAACAAATACACATAAAGGTTCGAAAAATCATGAAAATTTGACATTTGATATATTATTGTAACACCTGATGATGTCAACATAGGTTGACGAAACAGCTGTCGAGTAAAATAAAAATACAATCGTGATACATAAAACAAAGTTCCTTAATTATCAGTTTATAATGTTAAAGTATCATAGTGTTTCGGTCAAAACAATGGACTATTTCATTTATTTTGCATACTTCTCTTCAGTACATAAGACACTGTACAAAAAGCTACGGTAAATTTAAAAAAAATTTTATTTGTATCTACTTGGCATTATGAATAAAATTACCATTTTCTGTATTAAAACTGTTCCGTAAATTACCTTTAAATCGCACCATTTTACGTGTCAAATTAAATATCCGATTTTGCGAGACTTGACGTACTAAAGGTGTTCTGGTCACATCAGCCTTTTATGCTTTTGTTCACTTTTTTACCATTCAGAATGCGAAGAATGGAATTCGGTCAACTGAAGTCCTATAAGTTAAGTCTTCGGGCATAATAAATGTCCCGCGAGATCAGAATGTCCCTCCATTATCGGAGGGTGAGTTAATCCTGATTTAATAACGTCTGATCCTGAGGAGGAACGTACACAAGGACGGAGAAGAACTGAAGCTCGTTGCTACCTGCCATTGGCGGGATGTATGTCACTAATATTTTGCAACCTTAGTTCAATATTTATATTTTTTTAATATTATGAATTCGATCTATATAGGAGTATATAGATCGAATAAATATTAAGATGTGTAGTACTGGTGTAGAATTCACGTGACGTTAAAATGGCGATAGATTAGCTACCTATCACATGTCACGAGAATCACTATGATAGCTATAATACCCTTTACATCGATTTGGATCTTGCTGTCATGATGTAAAGAGCAATTCAACAAAATAATAAAAATAAATAATAATAATAATCACTATTATTGCTTTAAAATTTTAAACAAATATGTTTACGTATATATTTATTTATTCTTCTTCTTCGATGGCCCTACAGCCCATATCGAGCCTTAGCCTCCAGTATTCTTCGCCTCCAACTCCTCCTGTTCTCCGCTTTGACCCTCCAATCTGACACTCGTAACAATTTCACCCCATCTCTCCCAACTTCATCATCCATCAAAACCTTGGTCGTCCAATTGGTCTTCTACCACCTGGGTGCCACTCCAGCAATATTTTTCAGGTTCGCGATGACGGCGTCCTCTGCGCAGCACTCTTCTTACAAAAGTATCCAGTTGCTCTGCGGATTTCACTGTCATTGTCCGCGCCTCACATCCATAGGTCACCACTGTTCGGATGATTATGATTATGTATTTACAATATATGTATTTACCCGTCCTATTTCAGATATAAGTTATTCATAATGTATTGTAAGCCAGAAGAAGAATAAATTCAAAATTTTCAGTTTAGTTCGAAATTTCAAATTTAACGACGTTTCATTTGTTTTAACAATTCTCGTAAATCACAGCCTAATGTACCGAATCAGTACAAATCTACTGTGTCCACATTAAGGAGATTTATTTACCTACCGCTCGTATGGGCGTAATTGTTTGACTCTATGAGCATAAAAGTATTTTTCACACACGATATCAGCTTAAAAAGGCGTAATAAAAGACCTGTTCCATGACCGCATAAATGAGATACATTTTTTATCCGATGAGACCGCGACTAATTTAAGCCAAAGAAGGTAAAAACATTGTCGTTTAATTCATGCTATAATATTCTTAATTGCACACTACAATAAGATCTAAAATCGTATTCACGGCTGAATGGACTTTGCCTGAATGCTAGCGCTGGTCCCGACTATGAAAATAATAATTATTGTCACCGCAGTGTGTCCAATTGAGATGCCAACCGACTCGAATTTTACAATGCTGGGATGTAGGGTGAGCCCCCTTTCACAGGAACTCGGGGCTTAGTTATCAATGATAATATTATTCTACGCCCTGTTGTATTTTATTCGAATTTTAGGGGGTACTTGTATTTTACGATACACAAAAAATATAGGTAAATAAAAAAAAACAGAATTATTTTAACTGCAATTAAAACTAACTAACTAACCATCTCGTCTCGTCTCCCCGAAGGGGTAGGCAGAAAGAATCGACCACCTGTGTTCTTTCCTAGCATTCTTCACTCACTTCCTCAACAACTCCACACGTGGGCGACATTGTGTTTTTGAATACTAAAAAATAATTTATATATATGAAAAAACGATAGTTTTCCAGAAGTTTTATTATAATATTTATTTATGACATCTTTTGCTCTTCTAAGGCATTATCAAAGACATTTTATAATGCCTTAGAAGGGCGAAACTTGTCATACATAAATACTATAATAAAACTCCTTAGAAACTATCGTTTTTTTCATACATATTAATTATTTAATATGGAGTTTTACATCTTAAGAAACAATAAATGAACTAAAAAAATAGTTTAAATCACTTTCTGTAAAAATCTATTTACACGAAGATACCAAAAATACTAGACTTTGGGGTTTCACTTTAATTCTACTTCTAACTTATCATTATTGACACATCAGGTCTAAAGACTTCCATTTTTACCTAAGCAACCGCGGGAGACGCAGTGTGATGGGTTGCGAACCTCATCGCCTCCAATAGGCTCCCGAGCACACTTCGATTTTTTTTTTTAAGTATTTTGGTTTAAGTGAAGCATTCAAATTAATATATTTATTGTATCAATTAGGTTTTTAATAGTCGCCTTTTCTCGGCAATTGATATCACCTAATCTAATAAAATAAAAATATATCAACCGTATACACACTGAATATCGTATAAACGATTTCAAACACAAGAAAAATAAGATTCTCGATTTAATAATCCTATATTTAAATAAGGTGTTCGAATGACATGTATTGCAACAATACACAGAGTATAAACAGAAATTCGCATACCATTATACGCCTATGAATAAATGAGTTATGATTTTTTTTTCGTTACGTACCCACCCGCGTATAAATATCTCTCCTTATTTATATTTACATTTCAATTTGTTTCATGATTCCTTTAAAAATAAGTCGAAAACAACCCGCCTCCGCGCCAGTTAATCCAAATCACATGATTTCATTTCTTTCTGCTTCGCGTTGTGAGTGGAGTCCTTTGTAATATCTCGTAAAAGCACAAAGTGTATCCGTCCAAAGATGGAATTTTCAAAGCGCGGGAAAAGACGTCACCGTATTGGCTTTTTTTCGTCTCCTGCGCCTATTTTCATGTTACATAAATAACATTATGATTCATGGCTGCCAGAGGGAGCAGCGGGTAGGTACTGGGTAGGTACCGTGTAATAATGAATTTATAAGGGAAAGACGACTGTATACGGTTTACGGAGCACAGTTACACGCGATTTATAAGATTTAGGGTTGACATTGCATTCTAATGTGTTTCAAAAAATAGAACAAATTGCGTGCCCTTTCTTTAAAAGCGGGCCTCTTGTGTGTTTCGAAAAAAGAACATTTTTACGTCATTCATAAAAAAGTGAATTATTATGTTTAATACCCTATTTGACGATTCTTTTATAATATTATTTAACGCTAAGGTTAGCTTTTTGTGAACACTTCCTAATTTTTACCGCATTTAAAAATTTCCAAAGATTCTCAAGATAAATTATATTTTAAATTTACCTTCTCAATTGCTCTTTTGGGTATGTGAAAGATACTAATGAAACTGTTCACATTTTATTTTTATGAAAAATGAATATAGATTTTTCCCCATTGCCTTAGTAATGACAACGAATTTATATTTTAAAGAATGTTATTTACATAATATGAATATTTGTATATTACTGAACATTTGATAATACATTAAGAAGGCAAATTATGTCATTCCCACAAAATATGAAAAATAAACTTCTAGAAAACGTACTTTTCTTTCATATTAATTATATTCAGGCGTGCGAGTGCGGTGAAGGATAATCATTGAGACCCATACATGACAATAAGAAAAAGAATAAGAATTTAATATGGAATTTTACATCATTGTTTAGAAAACATTAAACGGATAAAAAAATACACGTTTTGACTGCTAGATTATTCGGGTGATAAAATCAAAACACTGATAATTAATAAATATGAATGAAAACGTCGGTCTTCTATGAGTTTTATTATATTTTAGATGGAATGACATGTTTCGCCCTTCTAAGGTATTATCAAATTTGATAATGCCTTAACAATGGCTAACCAATGATAATCCTGACACCATCAGAACAGAAAGACTCCTAAAAAGCACAGAAATCAAGACTCTCCGATCCGTTGCGGGAACGACACTCCGAGACAGAATTAGAAATACTGAAATAAGAAAGATCTGCAATATGGAAGATGTCGTGAGATGGGGAAGACTGAGAAGACGCTACTGGAAAGATCATGTGGAAACAGCATGTTCTGAAAGAGTGATAAAAAAAGCGGCAAAAAGTACCGACAGCTAATCGACCTCCAGGAAGACCACCCAAAAGTTGGCGAGACAGTTGGACATTTACATCCCAGGAACAGGCTCCGAGAAATAACAAGACAGAGTCCTAAATAAAGCAGAAGAAGAATATAATGCCTTAAAAGGGTGAAACATCTCATTTCATCTAAAATATAATAAAACTCCTAGAAGACAAATGTATTCGTTCATATGAATTATTTAATATGGAGTTTTACATTATTGTTCAAGAAACAATAAACAAAACACTATTGATTTATCACAGATTCATTTTATTATTTACGCTTTAATATTTCTCACAATATGGAAGTTTTTATTTATTTAATAATAGTAAACACGATTGTTTAATGGTTTTACTTGGATTTAATTTATATAAATCACATAAATTGTGACAAATTTGTTTCGCCAAATTCTCAAACTGAACCTAATCGCCAAACAGTGTGTCCTTATATTGAGTTTAGAAATCTTAAGGGTGGGGGAGAAAGTATACAATGCAAATTATTGAGTTGTTAAATAAAACAATTTTAAGGTTTTTCTTAGAACTAATGATGAGTCATAAGTAAATTTACAACTGAATTTCTGTGAATTTTTGAGGTTCAATACATAATAATAAACAGTAATATCGCAACTGCGATTATAGCGAAATATTTAGATGTTTTAGTAAATCTTGTACAATGTAAAGTTCCTTAATTTAAATAAGCAAATACAGAATTCAATACATGACAAGATTTCTTGTATTTTTCCGTTTGCCCCGACCCTATCTTACCTCCGTTCGTGAACTAAGATTACTTCGACCTGTATACAATATATTATGAACGTTATTGGGAATTTCGTTTGGATGACAATGGCTGTCAACCTATTGATGACAATGAAATCAGATTACATTCGCTCGCTTTATTCGGGTTTTGTGATCAGGAAAAGAATATTTAGTTTTGGTTCCTACTCCCAAGACAACTTTGTTCCCTTTCACCGCGCCTGAGTTTCGTTCAATGTACAACTCATAATACCCTCTGACATTATTATCGAATTAAACTTCCGACAAACTTCCAATGTTTTTTCATAAAACATTTATAAATAAATTCTTCCGTAAGAACTAATAATATATTCTAAGGGACAATTTTATTATCAATTTTTGAAATCTAATTAAACAAGTACAAAGTTTTTATTTAAATATTATTAAAGTATATTTGTAACAGAAGTATTATATGTAACAGATTGGATTATAAAAGTTGTTGTTATACAATATGTTCATAGTATATATAAGCCCACAAAACACAGTAATCTGAAATACTAAATTGATAAATAAATATGTGTAACGATGAAATAGATTTTTTATTGTACAATAGAATTTAATGTATATTTTGTACACCTCCAATTAAGATTACATTTAAATGCATGAGCTGCAAATGTGAAATACTGACCACTAAAGATCTAGGGAATAAGGAGAGATTTCAGATGTTCCCTTAAAACATCATCTAAGAAATTACCCATAGGCCGAGCCCCCTTGAAAAAGGTGCTATAAAATATTTCATCATTACATTAGTCAATTGTTCCTCCCTACAAACACGAGTATTCCAAAGGTTTTTGTTTTGAAGTCAGTCCGAAATTTAAACAGTTTATTACTCTCACGTGGTCCATTAATATCCCTTAATGTTAATTAAAATGTGTCAAAAGTTGAACTGCGCTAATTGATTTTAGTTTTCTTACCATCCACAGGTGGTGTCAACGATGGACGCCATGTCCAAGTACTCTCTCGAG
The DNA here is from genome assembly GCA_022606425.2 of Lepidostoma basale. Classification (NCBI taxonomy): domain Eukaryota; kingdom Metazoa; phylum Arthropoda; class Insecta; order Trichoptera; family Lepidostomatidae; genus Lepidostoma; species Lepidostoma basale. The sequence goes on along the minus strand of JAHDVF020000294.1, from coordinate 1,698,077 downwards.
GCCGAGAAGTATCGGGGCGCGTACGGCATGTACCCGGAGCCCTCCAGGGGATACCTGGACTCTACGCTGTCCAAGGCCTACATGTACATGGAGCAGCAGAGCCCGCGGACCTATCCCATGGACATCAGTAAGATGTATTCCGAGGCGTCAGCAGCAGCAGCGGCCGGAGCGGCCCCGTCCACTTCCCCTCGCTCCGCGGCAGACTCCCCGGAGCTTACACCGAGAGGAGTGAATAACGCAGACGGAGCTAGCTCCGCTTCATCCGCTTCCACCGCGTCCCCGGGAGCTCTCCCGGCGTACTATTCCGCGGGCGCTGGTCTTCTCCCGGTGCCGCAGTACGGCCAGCACTACCCGACCGCGGCGCAAGGATCTGGAGAGTTCAGGAGGCCTCTGACGGTCATCTTCTGACCAGATTCCCTATAGCATAACGCTGAGAAGGTGAGCGCCGTCTCGCCTAACTTTTGGGACTCGATGACTAAAGGTCTGAAGTATCCAGCCATATGAAAGGAGCGCTTGTTAACGAAGAATGGAGATTCTTGATAGTTTTTGCCTATCGAAAACTGAATGGTTCAATTAACTCGTTAATTTTTTTGACGGCAACAGCCGCGTACGGAGGTATTTGTGTACATATTTGTATAGTTACAATTAACGAACCTGTAGAGGTGTAATAAATTATATTAAATTCGTCGCTTCGAATTAAGCATTAAGTATTAATTACTCTTAATGGGAAATTAAAAACATACTTCTCTCTCAAACGGACCCAATTATTTACTGTATATATTCAATAGCAAAATTCATTTTAGGCAAATTAAATAAACAAAAAAACACTTAAAAACTCCTGTTTTAAGTTATGTGTAACATTATAATGGATTGAAATGTAACAGCATTGTGAATTTCTTGAGAGTTAAAATATAAAATAATAAATAACAATACCATATCACTTATCGTGTAAAAATGTATTCTTTCCAAATAAATCTCATTATAAATAACTCAAAAAATTGAGTAAAAAAGTAACATACATGAAATTAATTTATAATAATTGTTTGTAGAAATTTATAAGCCATTCCTTATAATCTTATCAACTGATCGTTTTGTGATTTTCAACAACGAATTTTATTGTTAGAAGAGTTTTCTGAATGCGATTACTTATATAATCTGCCATTTTCGTGATCTGATATGTCTATACATTAAACCTCTAGTCTAACTATTGTTTAGCCCCGGAAAAAAACATCAATTCGTTTTTTACATCTTATAAAGTAACATTACATTCTGAAAAACTATCACAATTACATTATGAATTTTCTTATTTAAAAATATGTACTTTTTTATTTGTTCCTAATAATATATTTTCTCGATTAGAAGATTGCCATTTTGAACTATTTTGAATTCTATCTTTGTTTTTGTATTAAGACTTCTGTGATGTAAAAATGTATAAAAGATATATCTATCTAGGATATTTGTTAACATTACAAGTGGTTCAATGTTATTGTATGTTATAAGTATTATGTATAGTCAATAAGTTCGTAAAAACATGTTCGTAAAATCAATTGGTTCATTTGAAAGTTGATTAAAACCTTATTTGTTTCTCTGTCTGCTAATTTAGGCTTGTGAAAAGGGTAGGCTTTCATAACACACAGAAGATATATGAAAAAAGGTTTTAAGTTCTTGGCAGATATATTTATTCTTTGTCGAATTTGGTTCGATAATTTTAAAGTTATCTAATGCAATTTTACTACTTGCGGCTTACTTGATTTACATTTTAAATTCATCTAAGCATAGTTTAAAATTTCTCTGTAATTTGTAGACAAATATTGTATACTGGTTCCTGTAAATATTTAGAGAAAATTGATATGTTTAAGTGTTTAAAAATAAGTTTCTCTTATTAGTTGATAATGGATTATCTGTCCCTTTCATTGTAAAATATTATACACGCATTGTCTATTTCGTAAAGATTATAAATCTTACTTTTGATTCATAAAATAACAATGAATAGACCAACAGTTCAGATCCACTGAGCGATTGGTCTAAAAAGAATAGAAAATTACACACAGAAAAAAACGTTATATTTTAAAACAAATAAAAAAAAACTTTGATTACTGTCTGTCACTTGTTTGGAATTTCGCAATGTGAAAATATAACATTGTAAATTAAATAAAGTGTATTATGAATATTTATAATATAAGCGTATAATGTATTATGTGTATATATGTTTAATTGATGAAATTCGTTATATAATAAAATATGATGTGGAAATAAATACTCTCATATTTCAAAAAGGTAAAACAATTAAGGTTTCATTGCCGCCATTTATTAAATATTTTATGCACGTGCAGTATTTTCATCATGTATCAAAATCAAGTAATACAATGTCATAAATAACACATTGAACAACGTAAATGATGTACTATCTACGTTACAAAATCTTGTTAAATATCTTGTTTGGAAGCTGCGCCAACTGTTTGATTCCAAGATAATTTAATTTTAAAATTTATTTTACCTTCATATAAAGCTGAAAGAAAAAGATTGTTTATTATTTAATACATTAACAACATTATTTTACATGATCCAGCATCCGTTTAACAGTAGAACCCATTGATTATTTTTTATTTAAATATTTACGTATCAAATGTACACATATTAATTATATAAACTCTTTTAATGTACATCATTATTAGATAATATATTTGACAACTTTTCTGGTAATGTATTGGCAAATATTTGTGCTTTTTACTTTAGAGAATAGTATGTGAAATTGTTTTTCTTTGTAGCGTTATCTTATCAATAAATGTTATTTTATAAAATGTCAATGAGCCTTTTATTTTATCAATTTCTGAATTCAAATATTATCATCATATTCTTTACTTTTATATTTTGGGAATGTTTTGTCGATACTGGATGACATTTGAGCGACTTAATTATTCTGCATCCACTCTGCAACTGAATGGTGCGAGAGTTGAAATTGTCGACCAATTTAAATACCTTAACAGCATTATCGCCAAAGCGCTTGACCCGGACATTGAAATAAATTGCAGAATTGTAGATGCACGAGCTGCATTTAATAAAATGAGAACCTTCTTTTGCAACGATAATCTTAACCTGAACTCCGACAAAGAATGATTAAATGTTATATATGGTATTTTCTACTATATGGCTGCGAAACGGTTGGAGGCATTTGAGATGTGGATATTACGCAGAATGCTCCGTAAACCGTGGATCGATAGGGTCAGTAATGCAGGCGTATTCCAGAGAGCCAGAGCCAATAGAGAGCTGTTGTCGAAGTGAAAGTAAGATATGTCTCATATTTGGGTCATGCGCTAAGGGGACAAAAATACCACCTCCCTCGACTGATATTAATGAATAAAGTGAAGAGACGTCGGGGAGTTGGTAGAAGGCAGTTGTACTGGCTGCGAAACAGTACTAAGAATGGACATGAATGACAAGAATTCAGAACCTAATCCAAGTGGTGCAGGACAGAGATGCCTTGCTTCAGTGATCACCAACGTTGGGGGGACCTAAGCCCTGCATCTCTTCCCCCACTCAGCTCGGTCTTCAGCAATTATCTTCAGCTTTGTATAGAAGGTATAGTCCATATTACGACATATTTGCTCCAGAAACTCTCGGGGAGGACGCCGTCTACCAATCAATCCCTCAATAATTTTCTCCAGTATATTTTGCAGTAGATTTTACGTCACAGCTAACCAATCCGTTATTCATGCCTTTCAGAAATGGTGTTTGACAGGTTCCTGCTTTCTTTGATCCTGGTGAGAACTCCTCATTTGTATTGTCTTTTCTACAGGATTTTTTTAGGATTCATCAATGTCCACATTTCAAAAGCCTCAAAATGTTTCGATCTCTTTCCCCTATGAACCACGTAACCAATAATTAGATTTTCTTAATTATCACTGTGACCTAAGGAGGTGAAGATTATAAGTATTTGTTTTAAATAAGAGTAAATTCAACAAATGAGAGATGACAGTTTTTCTGAGATTGACAAAATAAATGTTGACTCGCTGTTAAGCTAAATGAACTTAATATTATAGTTTGATACTGAGATGAATCACTTATATTATATGTACATGTATCCCATAAGATGAGATTCGATTATCTTTCTATCAATGATTAAAATAATGTTTTAATCTTTAACAATTAAAAATTACTTTAAAGAAAGAAGCACAAAGTTTTAATTATACAGTAGAGTTTTGAGCTATTAATAACAGTGAACAAAACTAATAAATTAATAATTTTACTGGTTAAAACTTTACATGTATTTTTTTTAAATATGACAAGATTCAAATGCACTTTATAATACGTATGCGATTCATGCTTCTACTATTTTTACTTTCATATTATTACACACTACAATATCAAATATATAGGTAAGTATTTATTTCATTTTTCCAGCATCAAAATAAAGCGTGAATTTTTTTATCAAAGTGATATCAGCTTTAACGCATTTTATCAAAACATTATTTTAATCAAAGTACAATAAACATCCCTCCCTACTTCAAATGCACCCTCACTCTTATCCCTGTTACACCCCCGGTGATTTTTTAACACATTTCACCCTGGAAATTGAAATGGGTTTATATTCGTATCTATTGCATTCTGAAGGGTGCAAAATTAATATTTATTTTGTCTCTATTACGATTTTTATTGTGCCCGGTTAAAAAACTGAAACAACACTCCAGCGTTGTATTCTATTCGACGGGGGTTGCATATTATTTTAGGATTTTAATACTCCGGTTATAAAATAATTACCACTTTGTCGATGCAAAATTGAAGTGTCAGTACGCGAAATACTCATATGTACTTATTAGTAAAAAAAATCATTCAATATCCACAGCAACGTATGCACACTCAAAGAATAGTTTTTGTAGCTAATATTATAATAGGAAATACAAAGAATTATAAAAGTATTTATTGTTTCTTGAAAAATGATGTAAAACTCCATATTAAATAATTCATACGAATGAAAACGTAAGTTTTCTAGAAGTTTTATTATATTTTATGGGAATGACATCTTTCGCCCTTCTAAGGCATTAGAAAACGAAACGAAAATTCAACTCATTGCAGTTTATATACATAAGTAAATGGAGCAGAAAATGGTAATTAAAAAAATTTATGTGACTTTATACATTTTTAACAAAGAATTATTTGGGTGGGTCCAGAAATATTGAAAAGTGTTTCTTGGAACTCGTTAAGAAATTTTATGAAAATGATTACATAGTTAGAGGATACTATAATATATAAATCAAAAATAAGTTATTTGAGGTAGGACGAAATAAAGCGTTTCTGAGAAAAACATCTTTTTACAAATTGTTTACAAATGATTTTACATATTTTTAATATATTTTACACATTTGTTGTTTCGTCAGATTCACTCATACAATCCCTAGGCCCGCCTCCGTCTATGCAGAACTTACGTTAACTGGAGAATGCAACATACCAAATAGAAATGTAAAGTCCTGTAAGACAGAATTCTTAATGTTCTTTAAATTGTTACATGCATTTCGACGTGTACTTGAAGTGCGATGAGCAGAGCCAGTACATTGGGGAGGAGCTAGTTAGCAGTGCGAGCTTCCGACACCAGAAACCCATCAGAATGACAATAATTGACAATTACCTCACACAATGGCTTCACCTTGTCCACTATTATGTGCCCGATAGCCCAGATACACGCGGCACAGGCCGAGTATTTAGTTGAGCAACTCGCGCGAGAGAAAATACACACACCTGAATACGAATCACAATGGCGACTATAGCGTCCATCCCTTTGTGCGAGGGGGTGGGTTTTAGACGATAGTTTGCGAGATAAGTCTGAGAAGGGAAGCGAAGGGTGACGTCAATGGACGGTGAATGTCACCTGATTGGCATTGGAAGGATTTCCTTTAGAAACGTGCGGATGATAATATCTACATAATGACATACAGGAAAGGATATTATTCGAATTAGGTAGGTACCCCGTAACTCGGATTGCTGATACGTAGAAAATGGTGTCAAGAAATCAACACTACCTACACGAGCCTTCCTACATGTTCAAGTAGATACGTGGATATGATCTGATATTATAATATATATAGATTCCTGGATTGAATTTCATGTACAGGATAATCTTATTATTATTAGAATTATCACTCTCACAAATATAAAATAGGTACTCGCATTTAAACGGAAAAAACTCACTCAAAATGTCATGCATGATCATAATACCAAAGGTGGAATGGGGAATGTTGTAATTACATAAAGCGTGCGCTTAACCCAACCAATGACAGGTCATAAGTCAAATTTTTGGAAGATGTATATATACTTCAAAATCCATATCTATCTTCAAGTGTCAGTTTCAGTCAGCCATCTATCGAAACTGACACGTGAAGATAGATATGGATTTTGAAGTATATATACATCTTCCAAAAATTTGTCATGCATGATCATAATACCAAAGGTGGAATGGGGAATGTTGTAATTACATAAAGCGTGCGCTTAACCGTGCGCTTAACCCAACCAATGACAGGTCATAAGTCCTGTAAACACCTTGATCATCCATGTTCAGTTTCCAGTTTGCGTCTTCGTCTCTATTGAGATACAACTAAAAATTTGAATTAATCACCCTTTGGTGTAAATCCAGGATTTCGTATACAGGTATAAGTATACACTCACAAATATTTGTTCAAACTAATCTTAATAAGTATACATAGTAATATCAGTATTGTAATAATTATACATTGGACATCGTTCGGTGAAGTAGATCCAGAAAAAGATACTTGAAGGACCATGTAGCCACAATGGATTTTGACAGACTCACATATACCTACAGCCATTAGTAAAATTCCGTCCCGACAATGTCCATCTGGTAGACATTCTATGAAATGGAGAGACATTTGGGTACTCTTTATCTCAAGAGACAATTTCTGTGTCCACAGATCGTGAGATCGTTGATTTAATAAATGAAAGAAGAAGAAGAAGAGGCTTAATATTATAATTCGAATTTAAAAAATACATTTGAACTAATTATATTTTATAAAATTCTAAATGTAGCTCAGATCAAAGCATCTAATAATATGTTATATATAAAATTACTTAATGTTAAACTAATGATTATGCTGAAAATTTTTGATGGAAGTTCCTTTTAAAAAAGAATTATTTAAAACGATGTTTCTTATTAACTACTTCCACTTATTGTTTTTATTTTGACAGCTACCAGTTTCGCTAGGTTATCTAGCAGAAGGCAACCCACAGCTTTCCTGAAACTGTTATAGGACGCAGCGGCGCCCTTTCGTCAGATTCGCTCATTCAATCGCTAGGCCCGCTCCCCAATTTACGCGGGACTTACATTAACTTACACTTATTAATCACCATTCTAGAAAAAAAGCAAAAGCCAAAAGGGTCTCCAGGCCATATTTAAGCTAGTTTAATTTCAATTCCCTCCTATGTCCTAATCTCACAAAACATATATATTAAAATAATTACGTGAAATTCGATAAATTGAAATATTGCTTTTAATATCATTATAAAATTTGATTTTAAGTACAATGAAATTTAATTTGATTATAGCTGACATTTCTATAAACCATTATTTGATTTTTTTTAACACTTCCGTATTTAAATACAATATTTTATTTATCTTAGTCCGCTGCTTCGCCTGGCCTTCTTCATGTGTTATTCTGAAACGACAAACAACGTTACATTAAATAATAATAAATTAAAACGATGTTTTTTAACTACTTCCACTTTTGTCACAATAGTGTCACCAGTCTGTCAATGCCAGCGAGCCTGGCGAAACCGGTCGCTGTCTAAACAAAGATAAAAGTGGAAGTAGTTAAAAAACATCGTTTTATTTATTTATTATTTAAAATGATCTTTCACCAAGAGATTTCAGTAAAATCATTTGATTATCTTAAAAACGTTACATTAAGTTCTACATTGTGGTATAAGTTTAGCATCCAGCATAAATGTCAATATACGTAAACCCGAATGTGAAGCCAAAATAATAATACTTTTCTTTCAAAAAAATATCTATAATCTCCGTATAGAATAGTTATACCTACATAGAGAGGTGCAGAAAAGGCTGGCAAACTGGCGGTGAGGGTCCTCGTTTCATCACCCAGCGAGCAACTTCCTTCTGCCACTCAGATCCTGTGTCCCCGTGTCCGTGAACCAATTCCCCGCCATCCGAAAGAAGGGAGATCCATCTCGAGCCACCTTAGTGCCCAGGAAGCGACAAGATTGCAACATCCCTACGATGAAAGAGATTTTAAAAGGGTTAATATTTTTTGATTTACGAAAAAACATTAAAATTTACTTCATGTTCAAATAATTGTGAAATATTTAATACTTGAAAAAATGTTTTAAAGACATCTTCTTCTTTCCGTGTCCTGTCAGGTCTCCCCAAAGTTGACTATCACCCTTGAGTAGGCCTCCCTGTCCTGGGCAGCTCGGAACAGCTCCTCCACGGTCCTCAGCCCTGTCCACTCTCGGATGTTCCTCAGACAGGAAACCTGCCTTCTCCCAACACCTCGTCTACCCTCAATCTTACCCTCCAAGATCAGATGTAACAGTGCGTACTTTTCGCCTCTCAGAACATGGCCCAAGTAGGACACCTTACGGACTTTGATGGTGGTCAGCAACTCTCTGTTAACTCTGGGTCTATGGAGAACGTTTGTGTTGCTGACCATGTCAGTCCAGGAGATGTTTTAAAGACTAGTAGAATTTATTAGACAATTTGCAATGTGAGCAGAAAATCGCTCATGTTTATTATATGAAGATGGAATTTGATTGTTATACCCAAGCCCCTGAATTAGGAGCCAAGCGTTATGGGCCCTATATTATTATAAGTTAAAAAAATTACTATATTTTTAATATCTTTTTATAACCGTTTAGATATAAATTATGGATTTTTTTATAAATGAAAACAATGTGTCCCTTACTATTTGTAAGATTATATTCCTCAACGTGTTTTGAAGGTCTCATAGATTCATCATCAGGAGAACGATGAGAACGATATAAACAATAAGAGTGCTGACCAACTAAAACCTATTTGTTAAAAAATAAATAGTGTATAAGAACATTGTACGATTTGTTGCAATATTAAATTTGTTGCGATATTAAAGCGAATTATTTAATACGAAAGAAAAAGTCAGCTTCTAGAAGTTTTATTATATTTTATGGGAATGACATGTTTCGCCCTTCTAAGTTATTGTCAAATGTGACAAAATTTCAGCTCGTTGCTGTTTATATACACTTGTGAATGGAGCAAAATAAATATAATATAATAATGATATTCTGTTCATCATTGTGCAAGAAACAATAAAACAAAAAAAAGCGAATATAGGTTGAAAATATATAATGTATTGTAGATTTAAAAAGCTTCATTTACAAAGTTTTACTATTGTTTCTTTTGCGATTATAACCCGGAGTCTATTTTAAAATAAAACTAAATATATGAACATGTTTTATCGTATATAATATAGATGGAAGCGTTTGTTTTCTAGAAGTTTTATTATATTTCATGGGAATGGCATGTTTCGCTTTGCTAATGTCTTAGCAAGACAAGGCGATTAAAATTCTACAAACTAATAGTAAACAATTAATATGTAGTAAAATAATTGTAAAATATGTAATCATTGTAAAAGAAACATTGAATATGTATTTTCATGTTTTTGAATCTCAATAACAACTTGAAAAATTTTATGTACTGCTTGTTTCCATATCTAGGTTACAGTTTAAGTTTGCGATAATGAATACACTAACCCAATGCTTAAATTTGAGTTAGCTGGTTTTATAAAAAAGCGGGTGCAAAAAAGGAGAATTGTTCCTACTTGGGTTAAACCCCTGCTTTTACCATTCAAAACTGCCATCCGTGCTCACGACTCGCGATCCTAAATGTGTTTCAAAATGAGGATGATACTTTTAGTTCGGAAGAATGACGTGAACGCCACACTCCGGCTCGTCTCGAGTGCGCGGCTCAAGGGGCGACCGCTTTTCTACCATTATGTTGCACAATTTCATTATATCTCTGTACAAAACGTTAAATAGAGCCAATGTGGATGCAAAAAACCCTTATGACGTCATAATAACGTTTTTTTTAATGAGCTCCATCATTAATTTAAAAGCTTTCTAAAACCGTTCGTGAAAGCAAGTATTATTTTTTAATGCATATTCGGATAAATTATAAATAGTATTTTTAAGATAATATAAAGATTTTACTGAAATCTCTTGATCGAAGTTAATTCGAAGTAACTATTAAATAACACAATGTTTTTTAAAACTACTTCCACTTGTGGCTTTATTTCCACAGCAAAAGCCTTCGGCATCGACAGACTGGTGATAAGTAAATGACTGAGACCATCAGTCTGTCGATGCCAGCTAGCCTGAAGAAACCACCCGCTGTCAAAATAAAAATAAAGTGGAAGTAGTTATAAAAAATATATTTTTATATTTAATTATTATTTCAAATGAACTTCCATTATGAGATTTCAGGACAATTATGAGTGATATTTATTCCAACGGCCGTAACCATTGTAAGACTATAAAATGATTAATATTTATGAAAACACGGTTTTTAATATGTTTTTTTTTTCTAGGATGATATCTTGAAAATTACATGTATGTAATGTTGTATAACATTTTGAAATTATACAAATACTAGACAAATACTGGATTTAACCCATTGCGGGTTAGTCATTTTTAAGGATTAATTTTATCTCAATAGAGACGAAGCTGTAAATCACTTGTACACCTAATCTTAATAGATTGAACAAAAATATGTGTAGTGTTCCTCAACATATTAGCATATATACATCTTTCAAAAATTTGGCAGACGTGGTGGTCGTAAGAAGGGCGGAATGGGAAATTGTATTACATCTGTTAGACGGTCTTCAAGGTGTTGCACGGTATGGAACCAGCTTATATATCTGAACTCTGCATCAACGAGAACCTGAATGCCAGACAGTCTACATTGCGATCAGCTAAGACTTCTGCGATCGGTAGATTGACTGTTAGGCCGGGCCGAAATGATTTTTTATGCATTATACGATTGTAATAGTGAAAATATGGTGCCAAATGATATCAAAATTACGTATGTAAAATATTTTTTGAATTGAGTATAAACTTCTGTCTCCGAATTGGCCTCAAAGTTTAAGAAAATGGCTATTTTTGACATGTTTTATAGCTGGCATTAATATTACACAGAATTGATACTATATTTTTATTTTAATATTTTCCTGCTTAATATGAAGCACTTTGCATAATAAAATAAAAAAATATATATATTTTGAAAACCAGTGACCAGTAGTCGGGGTGGGGGGTGCACCTAATTTCACGCGTGCACAGACTTGTGACCTCGAGCTAGTAGTCAGTATTGCTCCAAGGGAGGTTGTGTTCGGGGATGTTGTCATAATGAATCGAACTCGAAAATTGTTTAAATGTGCTGTGCTTGGTGAATATTGTGAAATTAAAGACAATATATTACCAAAAAATGAGGATGTAATGAAATTTTTCGAGTGGGTAAGAAATAATTTAACAACTACGAAAAAACACCAACCATTTACAGTAAAAGCTGATATTGTAATAAACAAAATCGAAGAAATATGGAAAAGAGCTTCAATTCCTACAGTGATGCATACAAGAGTTGTACAAATGATAAAATCTTATAAAAATCTTCTCAAATCTCACCCGAAGATATCGAAAAAAACTAGAAGAATTTCATCGTAGTGGTAAATTTCTTTTTGATATTTCGCCCAGTAAATGTAAAGAAATTAATCAATGTTCCTGTCCTAGAGATTGCTAGGTACCCTTGCGAGATCAGAGCTTTCTAACGGACCAGCGAACATCCAGAAAAATGAGTATTGGAAATACAGATATAATTGTAACGAAACAATTACAAAACAATGATTTGTTTGCTTGCTACATATGAATGAACTACCATTTAGGCATTTGTTTGAATATATTGATGGCGCTACATCAGGTCCACATACTTTTACAGGCCAAATAGGGAAGGAACTTGAAAAATGCGTAGAAAAACCCGTAGTTAGTTTTATAAAAATCAGTACAGAAATGCCTGAATCATCAGTCTATATATTTATCGTAGTCTATATATATACCTAGTCAAGATATTTATCGGATGACCTTAATATTATAGTTGATCCTATGACACGGAGAAATCCTCTTTTGCTCATCCAGAAAACTTACTGATAGCTATGTTAACAGATCCTCAAAAGTATATAAAAGAACTAGCTCCACGCAGAATTCTAAAAGCTCGTACTATGCGAGGTAATAAAGTCAGACTATTTCAAGTTCCAATTATAAACGTTAATGTCACAGACTACTACGATCTTATAAATTGGCAGCAAAATATTACTGAACCACCAATACTTCAACAAATTTCTGACGAAGATCTTCAGATGTTCATAGCACAAGGTAGTGAGGGTGAACTACTTCTTCTACGTTTGCCCTGTCATACACAAGCAGTCGAAAGAGCCGTGAAGAATGTAACAGAAGCCTCAGCAACTTTGTGTTCGAAAACAGCAAGAGAAGGATTCACCAAAGCGAAAATAGCGTCTCGCAGTATTATGCCAACATTTGAAATTAAAAAGGATTTTGTAGTAACTAATTAGTTGTAAAATTTTCTTTGAATTTAAATTTCTAAAAACTTTTTTTCTCTTAAATACATTATGATTTGCCTTGAACTTTTGTTTTATTTTGATAATAGATGAAAATAATCCAGTAACATTCCAGTATGACGAAATATATTAAAATGCTTTTTTTCTTAAATTTCTATGGTTTCCATGTCAATTCGGAGACAGAAGATGATATCCAACTGTAATGAAACTTTATATATGATTAAAACACGTCATTTAGCAACCTTTTTTCACTATTAGAATTCGATATATTGTAATTTTTTTCCCCCATACAAAAATGACCCACCCTATTGACTGTGCCAAAACGCTGTCCTAGCACAAACTTTGGTAACCGAGCCTTCGCGGTAGCCGGCCCTTCAGCCCGGAACAATCTTCCAGCAGACTTTAGATGCATTGAGAATCAGTCAGAGTTAAGATAAGAAGGGTTGATCGACTGCGTTGTGTGCAGCGCTCATTCTAAGTATGTTTATTTTAAACTAGTTCATAAAACGGAGCATTTTCTACAGCGCCCTTGAGATGAGTAATTCATAAAAATGGCACTCTATAAATTGTCCAATTTATTATTATTTATTATTATCAACCCAACCAATGACAGGTCATAAGTCCTGTAAACGCCTCGACCACCATATTCGGTTTCCATAAAACAATTTACATCTTCGTCTCAATTGAGATAAATTTAATCTTTATTAATGTTGTATGTTGTATATTATTTTGATAAAGAATCCTTGTTTATTTCACCAAGAAATCACTTACCCCACTAGTTGACGTTAATGCGCAAAGCGGCCAACAATCTCCAACTATTCGACGGTTTATGAATATGGCAGTTCATAGTCGAGCCTCGCGTATCTTGAGCATCATCTTTGATACCGAACAATGGCACACCTGATAGGGGCGATAATTAGTGTCAGCAGACAATGGGACGATCGGGAGGGGGCGAGGTGTGCCGGGCGGATAGACAGGCGCTGATACGAGAGAATGTACGCGTCAACGGTGTTCGGCTATTTTGACATTCATTACTAGGTACAGTGTTGTGAAACAAGGTATTCACGCCGGAGGCTTATTGTATGCGTAAATTTCAAATAACTACAATACATAATACAATATCATATATAATACGTATCATACTTTGACACGGGCGTTGAATTCCATTGAAGACATGGTAAATCGTGAAATATTTTTAATTAGTTTTTCATCATGCCAAAACGGATATAGCGATACTTACTCACTTCTCATACAACTCTTGAAGAGTTTTAGCCTCCCCACATATATACAACTTCCAAAAATTTGGCAGACATGGTGGTCCTAAGAAAGGTGGAAAGGGGAATGTTGTATTACATAACGCGTGCGCTTAACCCAACCAATGACAGGTCATAAGTCCTGTTAACACCTCGATCACCATATTCTGTTTCCAATTTGCATCTTCGTCTCTATTGAGATACAATTAATCCTTTAAAAAAATATTTTAAATTTTAAATTGATTCATAATATTTGTTATAACAAAAGCATAATCGTTCCAAAATAAATCTTTATCAAAACTGATCATATTTGTAAATAATTTTATAATATTTTAAATATGTATCACTGAAGAAGGACCGGTTGTCCGAAACATGTCTGATATGTATTATAATTTTAAAATGTTTAAATGTAGTGTTGTACGAGTATATACAAAGTATATAAAAAATTAAAAAAAGACAAATAAAACATGTACAACAAATAGTATGGCGAACATAGAAGAAATTTAATATAATTGTCAAGAAACAATAAACGTGAAAATACCTGTATGTATGTTAAATCTATAAGGTGTCTATATATTATTTTTTGAACAGACATAATAAATTAAAACAACTAAAAATTACTGCCTTCTATGAAGTAAGGAAGTGTTTATTGAATCACAATGTATGAATATCCGAAAATTATACGTTTATTTGCACTATCATCGTCATTATTCTGTGTGCACCAGCCCAGCCCACTATTCTGCGCTCTATACAGCTTCCAGCGGAGATCGGGCCCAAACAAGGGGCTTCATGCTTTTGGAAATACAGTAATCACGACCGAACACTGGAAATTACTGCTTTGTAAACTGGGAACATTATTAACCTGTCATCGGGAGAACACATCGTCCGCTGCTAACAAGGCGCCTATTAAATATTAACCGATGAGTAATCAAAACGCGAGGAAATACAAAAAAACATGTAATACTAACTAACCTTATGAGTAGAAATGAGATCTCTTAGACGAATGTGTGGATATTCTGTGTATGATAGAGTGTCGAATGAAAATATAAGAAGTGAATGCGGTGCGAATGATGGTGTCATGAACAAAATAATGAAAGGATCATTAAGATGGTTTGGACATATGGAAAGAATGAATGAAGAAAGAATGGTAAAAAAATTATATGTTAATGATGTAAATGGTACCAGAAATAGAGGAAGACCAAGGAAAACGTGGCACGATCAAATAAATCAAATATTGAATGTCGGCCATGTGAGGAGTCAGAGAAATCGACGCGCGTGCATGACACGATGTATGAATGTTGAGGAAGCGAGAGAAATATGTCAGGAAAGAAAGGTGTGGCAGTCCATTCTTTCTGCCTACCACTTCGGGGAGACGGCGTGATGGTTAGTTAGTTAGTTAGTTAGTTACTAACTAACCAGTGGCGGTACTCCCATAGAAGCCCAGAAGCCCGGCTTGCGTAAGAAAGTTTGGATCGAAGCCCCCAAATCTAAGTAATCATGCCCCCGCATAAACCAACGACCCACCAAATCACCTTCCAACAATGTTCCCATCAGATGTAATAGCCACAAGGGCTGAACCTCTGTAAGCCAGAAGAGGTTTTGATTCAAAATGTCTTACGCAAGCCGGGCTTTTGGGCTTCTATGGGAGTACCGCCACTGCAACTAACTAACCATCATTTTTTTCATTTTTGGAAGGTTTTTGGCAGTTTAGATACCTAGGGACTAGAGACTAGAGACGACAACTCTTACAGCAAAAAGTGTCCACAGGCTCAAGTGTACACAGAGGTCCATGGAAAGACAGATACTTCGTGTGAGCTTGCATGACCGCATAAGAAATGAAGAAATCAGACGCCGCACCAGGGTTGCTAACGTCATGGACCAAGTGGCAAAATTGAAATGGCAATGGGCTGGACACTTAACTAGACAGGGTGGCAACAGATGGGCACCCAGGATACTCAGTTGAAGACCATGGGAAAATAGGCGAAGTGTCGGAAGGCCACCGATGAGATGGACCGATGATATTATCAAAAGGGGTGGAAAATCTTGGATACAAAGGGGGCAGGATAGAGACGAGTGGAAGAAATTGGAAGAGACCTATATCCAGCAGTGGAGGGAAGAAGGCTAGCAATGAAGAAGAACTAACCATCACGCCGTCTCTCCGGAGGGGTAGGCAGAAAGAATGCATCGCCACAATGTTCTGTCCTGACACAATTCTCTCGCTTCCTAAACATTCATACATAGTTATATGCAGAGCAAGGGGGCATATATTATTTTATGTCCTAAATTACCGCACAGAGGCCCTTCGAAGTTCTCCTGTATTGAAAGCGACTCGTCTCTTAAATGAGGTTGCAAAAGAGACAGACCTCTTTGGACGCAATTATGGCGAATTCGTAAATAAAGACAAAGGATAAAGGCAGCAAGCAAATAACTGGCTTTTCCTATTCATAAGGTTCTATGTATATTTTCTTTGATATTCTTTTTTTTTCACCCTTTGCATTGATTTGGCTCGCGCTGTAATGATTTAAGGAGTTTTTTCAACAAAATAATAATAATAACATCGTTCCATGCACGCAAGTTGATTTCTCCGACTCCTCATGTGACCGACATTTAATATTAGATTAATAATAATAATAAATAGGCTAATTTGTATAGCGCCGTTTTCGTGAATAGCTCACCTCAAGGGCGCTTTGACAATGTTTTAAGTCGTGAGCAATCTGATAACCGTTTTTTGAAGCGAAAATGGCCTTCACAATGGAGTTCTGGTCCCAACCCGTATGTATGGAAGCGAAGCGTGGAATTGGCAGAAGTAGGATGAGAGCAGAATAAATGCGGTAAAACTGAGGTCCTTTTAGACAATTGTGTGGTAGAATGATGTACGATATAACTTCAAATGCTGATATAAGAAAGGAATGTAGAGCGAAATAAGGTATAATGAACAAAATTATGAAAGGATCACTGTGTTGGTTCGGACATACGGAGCGTATGGATGGAGAAAGAATGGTTAAGAAAGTATACGTTAACGACGTAAATGGAGTATGGAGTCAAGGTAGACCGAGGAAAACATGGTGTGATCAAATTAATCAAATATGAAAGGTTGGTCATGTAAGAAGTCGGGAGAATCGACGTGCGTGTATGACTCGTATGAATTTGGAGAAAACTAGAGAGGTGTGTCAGGATAGAGTAGTGTGGCGGTCCATTCTCTCTGCCTACCCCTGATGATTGGTTGTTGTTGTTGTTAACTTATACATTTGTAGCATCTGAAACAAAAAACTAACCTTGATCAAAATAGCTTTTTTTACATTCTGATATGCATCATTAGACGTTAAAATGCTATTTTGTGGCAGTTTTCTGCTGTGCTTTCGTCATTGGTATTAATATATTAACTCCCAGTCGAAAAGCACACTGATTGAATGTAATTTTGTGCCTAAAAATAATCATATGGTTTCGGTCAATACATTCATCACATCAACACAGTTGTGTGGCGGTGCTCGAGCCCCATTCTTGGTTAAATCTCTCATTATTTATCTAAACTAACTAACTAACCATCACGCCGTCTCCCCGGAGGGGTAGGCAGAAAGAATGGAACGCCACACTGTTCTGTCTTGACATACTTCTCTCGCTTCCTCTACATTCATACATCTTGTCATGCACGCACGTCGATTTCTCCGACTCCTCACGTGTCCGACATTCAATATTTGATTGATTTGATCGTGCCACGTTTTCCTCGGCCTTCCTCTATTTCTAGCTCCGTTCACGCCGTTTACATATACCTTCTTTACCATTCTGTCTTCACTCATTCTTTCCATGTGTCCAAACCATCTTAATGACCCTTTCCTTATTTTGTTCATAACACTTTCATTCGCACCACATTCACTTCTTATACTTGCATTTGTCACTCTATCAAATACAGATTTGCCACACATTCGTCTGAGAGATCTCATTTCTACTGCATTTATTCTACTTTCATCCTTCTTTTGCCAGTTCCATGCTTCACTTCCATACATAAGGGTCGGCACAAGAACACCATTGTGCACTGCCATCTTGGCTTTTTGGATAGGCTTTTGTTTGCGATGACAACTTTAAGTGCACCATTTATTCTGTTGCCTGCCCCAACCCTTCTTTCAATATCCTTCTCCACCCTCCCATCCTTTGTAAACATACTTCCTAAATAAACAAATTCATCCACTTGTTCCAGATTTTCACTGTTTACACTAATGTTGCAGACTGTCATGCTTTCTTCTTTTTCGAAAATCATTACCTTAGACTTATTCACATTCATCATCAAATCGGATCGCTTGCATACCTCATACATACTAGACACCAGGGCTTGCAGTTCGTGCTCGTTGTCTGCAAGTAGCACAGCGTCGTCCGCATACAACAAACAGCTTACTGCCACACCTTCCATTTTTGCACCTGCTTCCAACCCTTTCAGCTCTTTCATACACTTGTCCATATATAGATTAAACAACCACGGAGACATTACACACCCCTGTTTGACACCTTTATTGATATCAAACCAGGCTGTAAGATCCCCATTTACTCTGACACTAGCAGTGCTTTCTGTGTACAGCGATGTAATTGCCGTGATCAGTTTTGTGTTTATTCCATATTCCGACAATATTTCCCACAGTTTACCTCTATCTACGCAATCATATGCTTTTTGCAAATCGACAAACGCACAGAAGAGTTTACGGTTTTTGGCCAGAAACTTCTCTGTCACTGTACGAAGTGCAAAAATTTGATCCATACATCCTCTGCCATTCATAAAGGCGCCTTGCACATCCCAAACTCTATCACTCGTCGTCTTTCTTACTCTTTCTATTAATATTCTGCCATAGATTTTACCAACAACACTCAAAATACTAATAGCTCTGTAGTTTCCACAATCCATATGGGATCCTTTTCCTTTGTACAGAGGCAAGATAACTGCTCTCCTCCAGTCGAGTGGGGTATATCCCTCTTCCAAGCATTGGTTGAACAGTTTACATATCCATGCGGAAACTACTTCGCCGCCGTTTTTGATAAATTCTATAGCGATGCAGTCATACCCTACAGCTTTTCCACTTTTCATTGCTTTCACAGATCTTTTAATCTCATTCATACTTATTTTTTCTGTATTGTCATTTTTACCAATCGCGATTACACCAGTTCTAATGCTTTCGTCAACACTTATATCACCACCATACATTTCCTTAAAATACTCCATCCATCTTTCTTGTACGAAGTACATACTTTCTTGTACGTCATTATTTATCTGTACCTACTAATCACAATGATACTCAAGCTGGTACCACACGGCACTTATCATTCGTAGGTTTCTATTTTAATGTTTTAATTAAAATAATGGTAGATGCCTTATATCAATACATCATTAGTTCATGGATACACAGAGTAATACAAAATATAATTTGTTAAAGCGTAAGCCGAATGTTCATTCTCGTAAGAGACTCGTCAAAATGATCACCGATAAGCTCCAACTAAAAGACGCATACGAGTATACGGAAAAACTTGTGTTCTTATTATTTTAGTGCCGTATCGAACTTTCCCTGACGTGACAATTATTTCCTGAGAAGTGTTACTGAAGTGTATTCTCACTGCCTTCTCCAAGTATTTTCTGTGGAAGTTACCTTCCCATAGCGCCGAAGATACGCCATACGCTCTCTCTCTCTGCCAGCTATGAATCTGATAGTAAGGTCGAAAAGGTATTGCCGAGACTCGCGGGACCGAAAATCACTCTAGGATGCCACCGAGTCGGACCTACTAAAAGTCTTGCTGCTGTCAAGGTGGCGTTTCATGACATTTTATAGGTAAATACATTCAGTCGAGACCAGTCGAGCCAAGTCATTCTTTTCATCTGAGTCCCATGTACGAGTATGTATTAGTATATTAACTAACTAACTAACTAACCATCACGCCGTCTCCCCGAAGGGGTAGGCAGAAAGAATGGACTGCCACACCTTTCTTTCCTGACATATTTCTCTCGCTTCCTCAACATTCATACATCGTGTCATGCACGCGCGTCGATTTCTCTGACTCCTCACATGGCCGACATTCAATATTTGATTTATTTGATCGTGCCACGTTTTCCTCGGTCTTCCTCTATTTCTGGTTCCATTTACATCATTAACATATAATTTTTTTACCATTCTTTCTTCATTCATTCTTTCCATATGTCCAAACCATCTTAATGATCCTTTCATTATTTTGTTCATGACACCATCATTCGCACCGCATTCACTTCTTATATTTTCATTCGACACTCTATCAAACACAGAATATCCACACATTCGTCTAAGAGATCTCATTTCTACTGCATTTATTCTACTTTCATCCTTCCTTTGCCAGTTCCATGCTTCGCTTCCATACATAAGGGTCGGTAGAAGAACACCATTGTGCACTGCCATTCTAGCTTTTATGGATAGGTTTTTGTTTGCGATGACAATTTTAAGTGCACCATTCATTAGTATATTTATTTCATAAAAAAAACTGTGTTTATATTTATACTATTTCGGAAAATTACCATGGAATTTAAAAATCATGTTTATAGTCATAAATTACAATATATATAAAAAATCTAATTATAATTTCATTTCAAGAAGTTTTCAGACAAATATTCAAATGTTCAACATTCAACCAGAATCTAAAAACTGTTTACTATTTGGGGAATATTATACACCTATTCAAAGAAAGAAGTAAAAAATTGTTCATTATAACTGTGTTTATTTTAAAAATAGAACTGTAAAATATTCATATATTTTAAATACTTTTGGTCAGTTTTATACACAAGTTAACAAATGCAAAAAAAAATGATATTATACAGATGATACGGAAGAAAATTGTTCATGTGTCATTTCTTTTACGTCACTCTATGACAAGGTTCTTTGCAATTGAATAGAATTATTCGAAAGCCCCTAATACGGCATTAGGGGATTTTAAAATGTATATTTCTTTATATAGATGCACCCCAAATAAATGTGTGATATGTAGGTATAACGCACCAAGAAACCCTTGGCGAAATCTATAATCTATTACCTGCCAATCGATCTAAATAACAGCAGATTTTACTACATTGATAATATGCAAACACACATATAACTCAAATATGTTATTGATGACAGAAAACCTTCAAAAATTGTTGCCATAGTTCCATTATTGATTATTTCGTTTTTGATTTTCATTATTATTAATGGAAAAATCTCTAACCAAATAAGATTTTAACATACCACTCATTTATTTATATAATTTTCTTGAACAGTTAATTAAAAAATAAAAATAAAATAATTAATACGAATGAAAACGTCAGTTTTCTAGAAGTTTCATTATATTTTATGGGAATGACTATTTCTAAGGCATTATCAAATGTGACGAAACTTCAACTCGTTTCAGTTTATATACACTAGTAAATGGAGCAGAATATGGTATTAAACGGAAATTAATGTGACTTTATACATTTTTAACAAAGAATTATTTGGGAAGGTCCAGAAATATTGGAAAGTGTTTTTGGAACTCATTAAGAAATAAGTTATTTAAGAAATCTAGAAAACTGACGTATTAATTATTTAATATGGAGACATCATTGTTCAAGAAACAATAAAAATAAAATGTTTAACTTTGGTGAAAACGTTATTTTTATGTTTTAGTGTAATTAATTGTGTTGACATATTTTGCCTTGCTGGGACATTTAAAGATGAACGTTTTTATCATTTTTATTTAAAACATTATTATTTACCGTTCCATTTTGTTATTTTATGTAAGGACTTTCTCCGTATGAAAGGGTATATTTTATGGAAATTGAATGATTTCTTCTTTTTAATAAATCTCTTATTATTGGTATATTGTTTTGTTTTACCTGATTTGTTATTTTTTGTCTTGGGTTATTGATGTGGTGCATGACAGTTGAACTGCCAGTGTTATGAACTTGATGTGCATATCGAGGTGTCTAATCTGATTTAATATATGTTTTCATTACTTATTACTATTGTACATTAGATGTTTTGTTTGGGTATAATAAATCTCTATATTGATTATATTGTTAAATAAATTTTCATTGGACGAAATATTAAACATTGATTTGGGAAACATTTAGAATCTTTTTTTATTAATAATTAAATAAAACGATGTTTTTTAACTACTTCCACTTTTGTCTTTATTTAGACAGTGACCGGTTTCGCCAGGCTCGCTGGCATCGACAGACTGGTTCAAGAGATTTCAGTAAAATCATTTGATTATCTTAAAAAAATATGTATATTTTATTTCAATTTTCATTGATCCTTATTTTCACATTAACAACAATACTTAATGCGTTGGTTAAACTTCCGCAACAATAAAATCTGCCGATTATAAAATCCTTGCTGGGTTATTGATTTTTGTAAAAATGTCAAATTTACATCCAAATACGCCACAAAACCTCTCTTGTTACCGAATAAGCTCCCCCACCGCCCGATGACTCCCCGCCACCTCCCCCCACCATAACCAACCCCTCCCCCGCGACACAAACATTTCACATTCAAATATCGAACACAAACACACTGTTGTGACATATTGAATGGGCACACACGACATTGTGTCCCAGTACCTACGTATGTAAGTTCGTTTTAACAGACTTAACCCCCAAGTTTTCCTCAAGGGTGGTCCACCATTTTATATTATAATATCCTATTCAACGAATTCGGAAAATATTTTAATCCTATGTTAGTATTTTTCGATATATTATTCCACATATAATATTAAAACTAGTTTGATTGTAGCAGGGAGGACTAGAAAAACGTGGCACGATCAAATCAATCAAATATTTCATGTTGGCAGCGTGTTTTCTCACATACGAGTATATGTTATTTTCTTAGTAAAACCTGATATTGCATATACTGTAATAAATACATATTGAAAAAAGGATACAATATTCATCCACTATGTCCTATTATTATATAAAAAAAATATTCAAATTATTTTATAGCATGTACCTACATATTTAGTATTGTTCCACTTGTTTTTTTTTTTATTTCGACCGGTTTCGAGAGCTCGGTGCCATCATCTCGTCCAGAAGATGGCAGTGAGCTGCCGAAAGCAGTCGAAACCAAAAAATGAGAGGAATAAAACTAAATACATATTATAAAAAAAAATTATTACAAAAAATATTTTTTCATTATTGACAATTAACTTCTACCAGATAGTATCCGTTAACATCATTAATATTTTAATTCATATAAACAAACTGATTAATCATATACCAAGTATACGGATTTCCTACCCCCAAAATGGGGGTCACCAGTTTTAATTTCCGACCCTCCCATCCCATCCATTTGGGTGAGATTTTTCAATCGATATATTAATAATATTAAATTGCGAACTGGACGAACTAGTATAACTAATATAACTTTAGAATCATTTTGAACTTAGAGTCTTAGAGTCTTAAAACTAGAGTCTAAGAGACTTTGAATCTTAGAACTTTTAAATTATTTTTAATAATTAAAGTAGTACCTATATAATTAATACGAATGAAAACTTCAGTTTTCTAGATGTTTTATTATATTTTATGGGAATGGCATGTTTCGCCTCGAAGTAAGGCATTATCAAATGTTTGGCTTCTTCTAAGGCATTATCACATTTGATAATGCCTTAGAAGGGCGAATCATGTCATTTCCATAAAATAAAATAAAACTGACGTTTTCATTCATATTAATTATTTAATATGGAGTTTTACACCATTGTTCAAGAAACAATAAGTAAAGTAATATAAATTTTATAACTATGAAATCATTTTTCTTTTTAAATCAGGCTTAGAACAATTTTCGTTTATAGTTATATTTAGACCTAGAAATAGTTTGGCCAAAATAATTCAAAATCTTTTGTAAAACTATGTTTTTTATACATATTTTTAACGGAATGGACTTCAAGGCCCATTTTACACAATATTTAGAATTATTTGACTTCTTAGATTATAAACTTAATTTAATAATATTTATTATGGCTAATTTAAAATAATCATAAAGGAGTACATGCATTATTACTTGCACCTAAACCGAAATTAAAATACTAGGACATGAATAACCGCTTTTTAACATTTTTTATTAGTTGGCTAAGAAAAAATAATACTTTGTTTTTGTTGTTGGTATGAATTCTCTGTCACTGCAGTTTAAGTAAACTTACATAGAGGCACAAGGCGCTGTAAACAGATTTTTAAATATTCGCGATTCAATATTCTTGTGATGGCAGACTTTTGGCACAAACGCTTTATACGAATACAGAAACGACTGCAAAGTATCTTTTAAAAGATTCAAATAACTTAACAGTATTGGAATACAGAACGTTGAAATAAAACTCTATGATTGTGAATTGATTAAGCGTACTTATAATTTTAGTTATGTTACATCCATGAGTTACATCCTTAAAAACCGGAAAATACCGATCAACCTGAAACGAAAAGTCTATGAAGCCTGCGTTCTGCCAGTTGGTACCTATGGTCTTGAAACTGTTACATTGTCCAAGAAAAGTGCCGAGAAATTGTGAGTGACCCAAAGAGCCATGGAAAGAGCCATGTAAGGAATAAGCCTAATCCCTCTAAAATGGCATTTAGCAGGTCACGTGGCCAGAAGCTCAGATGAAAAGTGGACAAGAAGACTGCTGACTTGGAGACCGTGGACGGCAAAGAGAAGTGCAGGGCGACCGCAACTACGGTAGAAGGATGACCTGAACAGACACCTCGGAATAACCTGGATGCAGTCTGCACAGGACAGAGTGATATGGAAACGAATGGAGAAGGCCTTTGTCCTGGAGTGAACGGGAATAGGCTGAGGAAGAAGAAGAAGAAGACTTCGGATCATTTTCTTCACCTACTCGATGCAATTTTTCCTCTTTTTTCTCCTTTATCGAGTTACTTGTACCACTCATTGGTTTATTTCTGATCAATTTAATAGATTATAACATAATACTTTTAATAACCAAGTTCAAAGTAATCGAGAAGATTGATTATTTTGCTTAAGTATAAAGATTGTTTAGATCGACAAACAAATCGCATTAAATGACAGAAAATCACATAATTGAAACTTTTTAATGCCAATTTTAATAAACGTTTTACTTTATTTATGACTAACACCAAGGATTTAAATCAACTGTATTAAAATTTATCATACAATCAAAGTAGAAAATAGCTCATTGTTATGAAGAATGAGTCGTGTCTAAACTTGAACCCAAGTCCCTTAGATCAGTAGCCAATATTTCTCTCCCCTAAACCACCACCCAGTTTATTATCGTAAAACAAGTTTTTCTAAAATCAAAATAATTAACTTGTCAAAAGACACGTGGAAAGTGAATTTATCAATATTACGCATGCCTTTAGAATGCAAGCAAAAAAACAATCTCGTAAAGTAGAAGAACTGTGCCTAGTTATTCTTCCACGCAAATATGAAAATTCTCATTACCAACTTGATTGAAAAAATTCCACTTGGATTTTTATGAGAGAGATATTTTTCAGAAAATGAAAACTTTTTTACTCACAATCAAAATTCATACAGAATATGATTTTACAGCGGAATGAACCCAGATACTATAAAAACATGATTTTGCAACAATATAAGTGTATAAACTTAATACTTGGAGCTTTAATAAAAATAAAAATACATATTATTTTTTTAATTATTAAAACTATTTAAATTTAAATTGAAACTTCATATTGAACCGATTGATGGTAAGTACCTTTTATAAGGGACTCGAATGACTGGAAGTGCTACGGTAGGACATTTTGAGTTAGAGAGTATGATCCTATAAAATGCCGTGAAACGCCACAATGCTTTCAACAGTAAGACTCAAAGTAAGTCCCAGGCGTCCTAGAGTGGCCCTCGTGTTCCCGTGGTTCCCGGACAATGTGATCATTAACATTTCATAGACAGGGAAAGGGCGTATGGCGTATCTTCACCATCCCAAAACCGTGGCCCACCGGATTAAGGACCAAGAGAAGGAAACCCCAAAAGAAAATCCCCAGAGAAGACAACGGGAAACTACTCCAGTAACACTTCCAGAAATTACTGTGGGTAGTAAACTTTTTTTTTCTGACAAAGGAGTAGAGTACGAGTTGTTTGGAATATGAAACTTCCCCGTATAAGTCATATCAGTGTCTTCTTCTTTCTTCGTTTCCTCATTGCTTGAGCTTGTGATCTATGTGATATATGATATATCGTGATACACATATCTTGGCCAAATCATACAATTAGGTAGAAACAATTTCGAGAAAGAAGCCGACCGAAGAATTCAGTTGGGTTGGGCGGCCTTTGGAAAATTACGTCATGTTCTCACCTCTAAAATACCACAACGCCTCAAGACTAAAGTCTTCAACCAGTACGTCTTGCCAGTCATGACGTACGGAGCCGAGACGTGGACACTGACAAAAGGTCTAGTCTACAGATTCAAGGTCGCCCAACGCACCATGGAAAGAGCCATGCTTGGAATAACCTTGAGGAACAGATTTAGAAAAGAATTTATTCGACAACAAACCAAGGTGACTGAGGATGGGCAGGCTAAAGTGGCGATGGGGGAGACGGATTCTGGAGTGGAGACCGCGTACAGGATTTCGCAGACTTGGATGTCCCCCTGCCCGCTGGACCGACGATCTGAAGAAGATTGCTGGACATGGATGGATGGGAGAGGCAATGGATAGGGGGCGGTGGCGTGCTTTGGGAGAGGCGTACATTCAGCAGTGGATGACAGACGGCTGATGATGTGATCTATGGAGCTGCCCGTGGCTAAAACAAAACGCCTCCAATCATCACTGTTCTCTGCAGCCCGCATCGCCAAGCAGAGGTCTCCCCCAGTCATTTCCTCAATCTCGTCACAACACCGCGCAAGAGAACTGCCTCTACTTCTTTTGCCTGGAATATTTCCTGTGACAATACTCTTACCCAGCTTTGTCCCGGCAATGTGATCAAAGAAACTCAATACTTGGTGGCCGCATATTACAAATAGTCTCCTCGTTATTTTGAGCTCATTAAGGACTGAGTCATTTGTCTAACCTATATTAATCATTCGAATTACATGAACCCCATCACAAACATCAGATTTATTTAGATTCTTACGATTTACTTATTCAATTACAGCACCCTACGAGTAAATGAACATACTTCCTTATAAGTGTAAACCAATTTGCGGCCAAAACCAATTATTGCGAGTGAAAGTTTTTTTCCCGAGTGTCCGGAGCTTCGAAACGCAATCGGTCCCCGCGCCGTGCCGTCTCCCTCGCGGCGGGCGTCTGTCAAGCGCCACCGTCCCAACAATGCCCGCAAAGCGCCGCGACGCACGGCGTTTATTTTTTCCAGCAGATTATTTAAAACATGACGTTGATGTGAATGGAAATTGCGGCCACCCCCTCCCGCTTCCGTCGGGCGTATAACTAACCCCCCTCGATGACAGTGCTTGAAGATGAAATGTGATAATTATTATTGTGTATTGTTGATACACACTTACTAACGCTTATACAAATCAACACTTTTTCTCAAGAATAAACATGTTTAATTTCTCAACACATTCAGAAATTTGTTTGTTCTCTCATGAATGGTGGGTATATCAAACTTTGATTTGATGAAATAATATATAATTTGCTGTAATATCAGAGTACAATAATCTTTTCTCCTATAACCGAGTAAGACGAATGCAATAATTTCCAAAACATCCGTAAAAAAAGGAACTAAGCGACATACATATGAAACCAAAAAACAATACTGTCAACCGTAATATCCTACGCACAGATATACTATAATATTTTCAACAGCTTAGTCATGTATTAAGAATTATTTTTATTTCTAATATTTAATTTTCACGTGACAATAAAATGGCGATAAATTAACTACCTATCACATGTCTAGAAAGTCAATATACAAAAAAAAATACAATGATTAGGTTCAAATAACTTGTGGTACACAAAAATGTGGAAAGCAACGTTAATCTATCACATTCAAAAAGGCTCATATTTGACTTTGCTGTTAATCAATCCTTTGGATTGAAACATTAAAAAATAGCTTAATAAAAATATCATAATATTATATAAATATGCTTTAGTTTCATATTTATATAATATTATGATATTCCGCAGTCTCGACATTGTTATTATCTGTGTGTTTATTCAATAAAATAAAAAAATAAAAAAAATAATCAATAACACATTGATATTACAAGTTTTCAAGTGAAATATATGTGTAATAAAATGACAGAATATCATAAAAACGTATTTGTCTTATATGGAACAAGCCTGGACACGACCAGATTCCTTCTTCTTAATAATGAGCTATTTTCTGCTCACAATGAAGATTGTAAAAATAAATTATAATATCATTGATATAAAAACTTGATGTTAGTCTTTTTTTAAATATATACATAATAAATTCTTGCTTGAGAGGAACACGGTTTTATTTTATTGAATGTACCTACACAATTTTCGTATGTACAACTTCAAAACACGATGATCGCGAAAAATCGATAAAGAAAGGGAAATTGAGTCATTAATATTCCGGAAACATCGAAATTAAAAAAAATATCCTGAAATTTTCAATCATATCCAGAAACTTGTATTCCATTAAAAGTTGGAAATATTTTTTTAATAATATTTAAAATAATTAAAATCCTAATTAAGTGTACGCGTTGAATTCGGCCATATCCAGTGGCTTGATAACCTGTGTACGAGTATATGCGCTTAATGATTTGTTAGCTCATCTTAAATGCTAAAAGAAAAATTATGGATACATATACTGTTCGAAAATGAGAGGGGAGACATATTTAATGACAATTTTTTCTAAGGTATACTCATAATTTACTTTGGAACTGAAGCACTTTTCTATGTTTGTAATATAGCGCCCACTGCTACGAGAATCAAACTAATGATAAATATAGTGCCAAATAATATTTATATTTAGTATTCTTTAACTATCTAAAATTATGTATCTTTAAACATACGTATGTACCTATTGTTTCTTAAACAACGATGTAAAACTCCATAATAAATAATCAATACTAATGAAAACGTTAGTTTTCTAGAAGTTTTATATTTTATATTATGACATTTGATAATGCCTTAGAAGGGGCAAACATGTCATTCCCATAAAATATACTAAAACTTCTAGAAAACTGACGTTTTCATTCGTATTAATTATATACGTATGTGCTTTCACGGCACTTTATTTTACTGTTCACGATAATATTTCGGATATTTCGCGTCCGTCAACATCAAAAAATATATATTATGCGATAAACATGATGTATATTTGTTTTAAACGTTGCGTGTTAACGTATATATTACGGATGGTTCGCGTCCATCTACATAAAAAAATAAGATGTGCTTTTTATTATTACTTGAAGAATTATGGTAAATATTGTATTGTATTTTCCAAGAAACCTTATGTGCCTTAATCAATATATGAAGCAAATTCACATTACCTTCGTTTCCTTATTATGTTTCATTAACTTGGATATTAACAGCTATGCGTTAGACTCTCGCCATATTTGATAATGTCCTAGCAAGGCGACACATATCACTCCCAAAAATATAGTAAAACTTCTAGAAAACGATCGTAGTCATCAATATTAAAAATCTTATTGGATTATGATTAGATTTGAATACTGCAATAAATAATTCCTAAACACAATATATGAATTTGCTATGTTTAAAAAACTGAATTAATTTGGACTTACCATGTTTCCTCAGTCTTTTTCGATGTCGTTTTCTATTCGCACCGATTGTTTTTAAATATTTTACTATTCTTCCCCCTTTTATTCGTACAATGTGGCCAAACATCAAAGTGGTCATTTTCTTTATTTTAATAAGAACGCGCATATCTTCCTTACATTATTTATTCATTTTTTTGTTCGAATTATATGGTAGATCTTCTCTCCGCATATAACTGAAAATATGTATGTTATTTTTTTGTCAGTTCCATGCTTCACTTCCATAAACTATGATTTTAACCAAATTTATTTTTAATATATTATATCATATTAATTATTATTATCATAATATAAATTAAGGGTGTCATGAACTTATAAGTTGCCTTTTATAAAATGTTTAAAAACTACATTAAACTAAAAATATATATTTGACATTTCAAATGAATATTTTTTCAGTGTTTAAATAAATAAAAATGTTACAAATATTCTGTTACTGAACCTAATTACGGTTTTTTCCTGTTTTTAATATATATTTTTTACAATATTGTGTGTAGTTTCATCCTCTCCTAATAATTTTGTATATAAACTAAGTCTTTCTGATATATTTTTAGTTGATTGAAAGACCTGACGATGCTAACAGCGGTTAGCGAAACAGCTATCGCTGCAAAATATAATCAATTGTGATATTTATAACAAAGCTTATTATTTAAACAGTTAATAATGTTGAAATATCAAAGTGTTTCCGCCAAAATAATGGATTATCGAATAATGTTTCTTTATTGAATCCTTATAAAAATGTAAGTATATTAAAACGTATAAACTTATTGAAAGTTAAGGCACTATGGAATTCCATAGTTATATTTTTTGCGAATTAAAAACTTTGTTTATTCCACTATTTTTTAATAAAAAATATTTAAAAAACACGACCAGTTTCGTTATAGTCTTTCATTGTTAGTTATTGTTATATTTTTATTCCTGAAGATTCCTGAAGAGGTATCCTCCGAAACATGTCGTGTTTTTAAATATTTTTTATTAAAAAATAGTGGAGTAAACAAAGCTTTTAATTCCCAAAGTATATTAAAATGTATGAAATATATTGAAATAGTTATTGTTAATATCAGAAGCACAGAAGTAGAAAACAGTGTCCCCGTCGCTTATTTCATCCCGCGCTTTTCTCGGGGCTCCTTTTGACTGGTGACGTCACTATGCCCTAAAGTATGGGCGCCACAATGGAAGCCTTTCAGATGTTCACAAAGACCTTTATCTCCCCAAAACACGACCGCTAGGTGACAATATGGAGAGGGTGATATCTGAAATGTATGAATATGATATTAGTACGTAACGCGCGCCTCCCCCAGCTTCTGCGCTCCTGGCTCCTGTTACTTTTGTCAGGCGGCGGCCGCCTTTATTGCACTTGTCACGTCGTTATTTAGATATTGATGTGTCAATTGTCAGCGCCAAACAGGAGGGAAGATAATACAACTTATTAAGCTAACGAACGACGCACGAATACGTATGCAAACTAGAAGACTCCCTAACATACCTTTCTTCCGAGAAAATAAATGAGTATTGAAATCTAAATATCACAAAATACATATTTTTTTAATCAAATTAAAAATGTAGCAGTTTTTGGTCTGGAAGAATTTACGTGACAATCAAAATGGCAATAGATAAGCTATCTATCACGTGTAATGAGAATCAATAGCTAAATAATTATAGGTAGAGAGTAATTGGATTCAAATAACCTGCCGTATTTAAAAATGTGGAAAGAAAAGGGAAATTATCATATCGAAACCAGCAGAAATATTACACTTTGCTGCAAACCAATATCTAGGATGGAAACTTTAAAGAAAAAACTTGTAGCTACAGTATAAAAAATTATATTTTCTTCTTCGTCAATTAGATCGGGTGATCTGTTGTCTCGGAATTTGCCTCCTCTTAGAATGCTGAAACCAGCTATTTCAAAATCTTTTGGGTTTCCTGTCATGTGGACGTTGGCCTACGGGTATACCATTTGGAGTTATGTATCTACCATATAAGGTTTACAAAGTCTCGTCAGAATTGTCTCCTCGTTCTGCTCCATCTCACGATGTTCTCAAACATTAACATATAATTATCAAATATTATTTATAAATCAATGATTCTAATCATATCTATGAAGAGAGCATTTGGTTGTTACCTCAAATAAATAAAAATTACAATAATATAATAAAACACAAAACAAATATTAGATTAGTAATTTCGACAAGATGCTTAAATACTGATAGTGGAAACGTTATTTTTTTCTAGAAGTTTTATCATATTTATGGAGTGACTTGCTACGCCTTGCTAAGGAACTACCAAATATTCATCAAATGTAACTTTTAATATTCTTAATAATCGCATAGCAAGATAAAATATGTCATATCCATCAAATATTATAAAACTTCTGAAAACGGACTTCTGAACTTTTTAATCTGAAGTTTTGTCCAATAAGCAATAAAACTCTTTCATCATAAAAGTTTTACCTGATTTTTGAAAGTTTCTGAAGATGGTGAAGCATGATTTAATGCCTTAAATTATATGTGTTTAACATAAAGGTTTTATTATTAATCGAACATAAATATTAAATTGTACGACCCTTACAAAATCACAAAATGAGTAAATCTTATTTTTAAACAGGTTTCATTTACTTAACAAAGCGAGAGATCATTCTGTGTATGAAGAGATCATACTTGTATGAACATTTATACAGACAGTTAAAACTTTTAAGAATATCTTAAAAGTACTGCAACAATTTGTATGCGAAATACGTCCCAGTGAATTATGAATGTGTCAATACACAAGAATGGAGAAGAACTTAAACGGCAGATAGAAAAACTCCAACCTCACGAGTGTTCTCAGTCGGAAGAGTTTCCAACTTGCAACACGCACGTCTCAACTTATAATTGCAGGTGTTTAGCATTGTCCCGCGGGGTGGGGATAAGGGTGGCGATTAGGTCCGCATGAGTGACGTCACCAGGGCTCCGCCCTCGCCGTCTCCAAGGTATTTCGCAATTAGAATTAGCGCATTGTACCCGCATTGTGTCGCCTCTGTTCCGCCATACGACCACACTCGAGTAATTCCGGAACGTGGCGTTGAAGTTCCGTAATAGGGATTGAGACCGATTTCCATATTATAAGTGGCGGAATTTAAGCATTACGAGAATAAAGGTGGAGGGATTCTTATTATATTTATTTTACGCGATAAACATGATGTAATCCTAAATTTGTTTTTAACTTTACGAAGGTGTTTTCAAAGCACTATAATTGACTGTTTACATATACCTACTCGTATATTTCGGATGGTTCGCGTTCATCGACATCAAAAAAATAATTCCCCGATATTCATGATGTAATCCTAAATTAATTTTTAACAATACGCATGTGCTTTCACAGCACTATATTTCACTGTTCACAGATATATTTCTGATGCTTCGGGCCCGTCTTCATCAAAAAACTTATCAAAATGTGAGATATGCTTTTGTAGTTTCTCAAAGAATTTTGTTAAACTCCATTTTGAATATTTAACATTTTTGTAAATTAACACTATTATAAAATAACTCATAATTAGTCTTAAATGTTTATAGCTAATTTAATATTCCATTTGTCTTTTTCTTTTTTATATACTTTGTACCTATATACAACACTAACTTTAAAAAAATTAAAATTACATATCAGACATATTTCGGACCCGTCAAAACTGATCATATTTGTGAACAATTTTATAATATTTTAAATATGTATCTTTATATTATGTTTCACTGAAGAAGGACCGGTTGTCCAAAACATGTCTGATATTTAATTTTTTTTTTAATATATATAAAAAAGAAAAATACAAATTAAACATCTACAACACAATGTATAGCGAACATAGAAGAAATTTAATATTCATCTAGAAAACGGACATCCATTTTCTAGATGTTTTGCTGAATTTAACGGGATTGACATGTTTTTCCTTGTTATATCATTTTCAAATAACATTTGACAAAGTCTTAGCAGTGCAAAATATGTCTTTCTCACAAAATAAAACAAAACATCTATAAAGCTGAATTTACGTCGACATAAAATACTAAGGTTCGTTTACTGTACTTTATTACATATCAATTAATATTATTTTATAGATATATTTTAAGTAGTAAGAGCGAAGAAAATCTTGTGTTTTCATTAAAACATTTCAATCATTCAAAGAATGATTAAATGTTATATATGGTCTGTTATACTATATGGCTGCGAAACCTGTACCCTGAAAGTGAATGTAATAAACTGGTTGGAAGCGTTCGAGATGTGGATATACCGCAGTATGCTCCGTATACCGTGGACCAATAGAGTAGGTAATGTAGACGTACTACAGAGAGCCAGGGCCAATAGAGAGCTGTTATCGAGTGTGAAAATTAGAAAGGTCTCATATTTGGGTCATGTGCTAAGGAGAAAAAAATACGACCTCCTTCGACTGATATTAATGGGTAAAGTGAAGGGACGTCGGGGAGTTGGTAGAAGGCAGCTATCCTGGCTGCGGAACATCAAAGAGTGGACAGGAACTAGAGTTCAGAACCTGTTCCAAGTAGTGCAGGATAGAGATGCCTTTGCTGCAGTGATCGCCAACGTTGGGGGGACCTGACATGGCACCGAAAGAAGAAGAAGAAGAATCATTCATAAAGCGATAAAAAAGCATAAAAATTTTAATGACTCCACCTCAACAGCCTTCCACTGACTCATGTACCTGGCCATCTCTCTCCATTTTCCAAGTCTTTCCAGTTTCTTCCAGTCCTCTTCCAAGCAGTCCGCCCACCTTTTCCTTGGTCTGCTTCTGTTTAGATAATATAATAAAATATTTCATCTTCGTTTTGCTATAAGGCTTGTCGATATTAATTTGTGTTTATAATTTAATAACGAAATCACGTTATTTTAACAAGAAAGTTCCAACAAAGCGAATTAAAGGTACTTATCCAAGGAAACCTGTTCACCTGACTGTACCAGTTCCTGGAATTATTCAAGAGCACATTTTCCTTGAAAAACGGGCTAATTATTTTCAACAAGTCAGCAGTGGTGATATAGAAAGGGAAGCCAGATCACAATACCCACTTATAAGAGGGAGAGGGCGAACTCCGTACTAGTGAAACCCGAAGCGACGAAGAGTTCGTTATAGAAATCAATTGTCGGTATTACTGAGGAGAAATTTCCAGAAACAATAATTGAACTCTTTGACTGAAATACGATCGTTATTGGGAATTTATTGAATCCGGCGGGCGGCCCTATTTCGATTTACTTCGTGAAAAATAATTAATGATCGTCGCGGAATTCACACTTTAATAAGTGCGATGTTACTGTCGACTTAATTAAATCTTCGATTTAAAAATAAGTCTCTTAATTGCCAAGAGGTGTGACAAAATGACTCCTACGTTAGAGTAAGAAAACATTTGATAATCTTACTATTAAACCTAACTAAGTACCTACCTATATAATGGGGAGTAAGGGGGATCCTATTGACTCTTAGAGCAGTGCATGGCCATCACCGTGGTGATGGCCGTGCTACGCTGGAGGATTGATCTGATCCCAAGTACCTATCCACACCTCCTCGACTTTGGTCTCCCTTGAAAACTATGCGAAATGTTAGAGATCGAGTAATTAATCTCAGTGAATAATATCGATGCATAGGCTAACGTGGAAGGACACCTCGCCAACCCGTCTGGCAAGCGTGGCGTTGTAATGCCAACCACCCCCCGTATGACATGTCATACGTGGAGAAGTATGGGGGAGGCCTATGTCAAGCAGTGGACGACAATGGCTGTTAAAGAAGAAGAAGAAGTACCTTGCTAACTAACCATCACACCGAAGGAGTAAGTAGAAATAATGAACCGACACACACTGTTCTTTATTGACATTCTTCTCTCAAAATAATTACTTACTTACTTACTTCCTATGGCCATACAACTCTTGAAGAGTTTTAGCCTCCTTGATGATTTTTCGACCAGCTCCTAGATCCTACGCCTTTTGCTCCCAGCAGTCCGATTCGCCCAACTTAGCCAGATCGGCCTGAACATTGTCCATTAGGCGCTGTCTAGGCCTTCCTAGATGTCTAACTCCATCGCTCTAGACACGTACAGGGTCTTGATTGCTTTGGTCTCTTCGGCTCGGCATACGTGCCCAATCCATGCTAGGCGACCAGCTCTCACGGTGCTCATTATAAGGGGCTGCTGGGTCATCGTACGGATCTCTTGATTGGTCCTGTGCCTCCATGTTCCCGCTGCAACACCGGGTCTGGGTTCCAGGATCATTCTAAGTATTCTATCCTCAAGCCAGTAGATTCTTTGGTGAAATTTTAGAGTCATTGTCCACGACTCAGAACTATATATCACCACTGGCTTGATTATGGTGTTATAAATACGCAGCTCAAAATAATTATAATAAATAAAAATGCTGCCGAAACCGGTCGACATTAGTGGATTTTAACTAAATATACATTATAAAATATTTTATTTTTATTATTTACAATGAACTTCTGCTATGAAATTTCAAATAACAAAATTAATTCTTCTCTCTCTTTCTCAACATTCGTACATCTTATCGTGCACGCACGTCGATTTCTCCGAATACTCGCGTGAACGATATTTAATATTTGATTGATTTGATCGTGCCACGTTTTCCTCGGTCTTCCTATTAATCTAGTTCCATTTAAATAGATAATATGTACTCATTTTATCGTTCATTCTTCTTTCCAACTGTCCAAACCATCTTAATGATCCTTTCATCATTCCAAGTAAAAATGTTTAAAAAAATGTTGTATTATATTTTTATTCATATTGTCACAAATAGGTAGGTATTACGTAATATGACGTTGGAGCACGTTTCACGTAACAAGAAGTGAGTGGTATCCGTGCAATAAAAAACAATACGAGTCCATTACAAATAAACGTATTCCTGGCTTCAGCAGCACATTCAGCTGTCACGACGCTATATTCAGAACTCCATAGATAATTCCAACAATCCCTTTGTGACTACGTGACTCTTGACCAAAACTAAAGAAAACAATTTTCGAATGAAAATGGGAAATTGAATCCCGAACAAAGCGGAAACAAAAAATTACAAAGAATCGATCTATTGGTCTGCTTGACTGCAATGTTATAGGTGGCACTGACCAATGGCGATCGAGTTAAGCTAAAAAAATCAAATATTCGTTAAGCATTCCATCTACGGGAATGTTTGAATTCTTCCTCTCCATGTTTTATTAAATAAACTTACAATTCCAAATACTACGCAATTTTTTAAATAATTTATTTCATTAATCGGAATACTATTAGTTCCTCTAGTATTATGGTATTATTTGTATTTATTTGAGTAACTAACAGGAATAGAGGAAGACCGATGAAAACGTGGCACGATCAAATAAATCATATATTGAATGTCGGTCATGTGAGGAATCAGAGAAATCGACGCGTGTGCATGACACGATATATGAATGTTGAGGAATCGAGAGAAATATGTCAGGAAAGAAAAGTGTGGCAGTCCATTCTTTCCGCCTACCCCTTCTGGGAAACGGCGTGATGGTTAGTTAGTTAGTTAGTTAACTCCAGGAAGACCACCTAAAAACTGGCGACATTTGGACATCTACATCCCAGGAACGGGCTTCGAGAAATAACAGAACACAGTCCTAAATAAACAATCACGTTTCTCCGGGGGGGAGGCAGAGAGAATGGACCGCCAAACTGTTAAATCCTGACATAATTCTCGCACATCTTCTATATTCACACACCGTGACCTGCACGCTCGTCGATTGTTCCTACTTCGAACATGGCCGGCTTTCGGTATTTGATTAATTTGGTCACGCAATGTCTTCCTTGGCCCTCCTCAACTTTTTTTCCATTCACACTACTTGTATATATCTTTTTAACCATTCTTACATCATCCATATGTCCAAACCATCTAAGTGACCAATTCTTAATTTTATTTAGAACGCATTCATCCGCATTACATTCCTTTCTTACTCCATCATTGGGTATTCTATCATACATTATTTTTCAACACATTCTTCTAAGTGATCTCATTTCTACGGCATTTATCTTATTTTCATCCTTCTGCCTTCTCCACGCTTGAGTAAGTCTATGAAATTCTAAATATTTAAAAATTACTTATTCATTGTAATTAATAATAATAAAAATAATAAAATCCTTTATAACATACATATATTTAGTTTAATTCCACTTGGTTTCATGGCTTCCACCAGTTTCGGCAGCTCGCTGCCATCTTCTGGAGATGAATGAAGATAGTATACTGACACCAGCTCACGGCAGCTCTTCACCAGAAGATGGCAGCGAGCTGCCGAAATCAGTTGAAAGCATAAAACGGAGTAAAATGAAACTAAATGTATATTACAAAGGAATTTTTTTTATTTTTTTTATTTTTTTATTCATTAAAATCATTAATCCTGGCAAAACCCTACGTGATCGAGTTAGGAATACAGCAATCTGAGATGGGGACGTCAAAGACGGCGATACTGGCATCAACATGTAGAAAGAATGAGCTCAAATAGGATACCATACATATCTCTCTATGGAACGCCAAACGGACAACGCTGACCAGGAAGACCCCCGAAACGGTGGAGAGAAAGCTGGAGTTCAGCGTTTCAAGAGGACCCGCCTGAAATAACAGACTCCTGAGTCTACCAAAAGTGAAGAAGAAGAAGAAGAAGAAATCATTAATGTCAAACAATAGATACGGCCCTTAAAAGGCGATACGCATCAAATAATAATTATATCTAAATGAAATGTCTTTAAAATAACAATTTTAAAATATTCCACTTGCATTTCACCTATTCTATGTATAACTTGACATGTTCATTAAAATTAACAAACTTAATACAATATATAATAATATAATAATATCATTAACAAAATACAATAAAATTAACAAAAATTATAAACGATCCACAAAAAATTATAATGTACAATTACAAAAAACATGTCACTTCAGAAAATTTAAAAGAACCTAGTTCGAATAAAGCATATTTTTTTATAAATAGTAATAAGTTTTTAAATGTTGTTACAATATATTATGTAAGACAATTTATTTTAAATTATTAAACTTTAAGATATAACTTCAATGTTCTATATTTGTGCACTCTCAAATTTTTAGAAATTAAAAAAGCAATTAAAAATATTATAAATAATCAAATAAATTTAACGACAAGTCCAATCATTGATTTATTTCCTTTGTTGTAAGTAATTACCTGAACCCCAATAAGAACTTAAAATTATTTTTTAAAATTTTAATCGATTAATAATATTTGTTATAACATAAGCATAAACGTTCCAAAATAAATCTTTATAACATCTGTCAACACTGATCACATTTGTAAACAAATTTAAATATGTATATTTATAATATGTATCACTGAAGAAAGACCGGTTGTCCGAAACATGTCTGATATGTATTTTTTTTTTACAGTTAGTGTTATTAAATTATACAAAGTATATAAAAAAAGAAAAAGACAAATATTTAAGATATGTATTCTTAAGCTTGTTCATGAATTGTTCCCTGAATATGTATTTTATTGAAGTTGTATAGAATGCGATAAATGCCTCCCTAGAACGGGCTACCCCGGTTGGGAGGTATTAAAGCCATGTACTAGGTAAATGATCAATAAAAAATGGTTCAACGATCATCAAAGCGGCGTTTTTATTATTCAAGAAATCGTTATAGTAATTAAATATTGTAAATATCACTTATATATTAATTTTTAAAAAGCACTTTATTAATAAAATAAGTATGAAGGCTTTTTAGTCAAGTTGATCGATTTTACTAAACTATTTTTTTTAAATGCGAAAATGTTATTTTCCCAGCTTTGGTTGTAAATTGTGTACAGTAATTTTCCGCTCCCAATGTTTAATTGTAACGACTGCTATAAAATTAGCATAATATCATTGTGCTGGTCAGCAGTTTAGAAAATAAGTAGCCAGAACGCGCTGACGGCCGTAGGAGAAGTTTCAGCGCAATAACGGAAACATCACTCACACCAATGTCCCGGAGCACAATCGGATCTACATCGCAAATTATGAAAACGGCCATTTTGCTATTTCTGTAGGTGTTTTATTGTCATGTTTATGAATGAAGCGAAGTCTCATCGAGGGGCATTCTCACGACAATAGATCACGCCGAAGAACGAGATTCCTTTCCTGCAGCATTGTGCTGCCTGTATTAGTGTATTAGCCTATTCCCGCGCAACGCGGATTGGAATGCGCCATCCCGGCAAAGGAGTCGCCATTGTGCGAGTCTCTTCCTCCGAAAAATCAAAGAGACACTGAATAATAAATAACAGGTACTCGCGGGGGAGCTGCAGGTAAGTTTTTAATGAAGAATCGTTTTTTTCTTAGTCCAAGGGCCGGACAATGAGCGGTGCACCTGCAGAGCCCAAAGGGCCCATTCAAAAACGTACACTTCATTGATAAACACTTACGGTTTTTTTAAATAAAATAACAGTATGGCAACCCGGAGAAGAGAAACATCATCGCGCTCCTTTTTCTAGCATTGTTGTGTTTTGAATATCATTCGCCACGACAGACGGCTACCTTTGCTGGCTGTTTGTACACCTAATGCGTGTATCGCCCGACCCGGACCCCGAATATTGTACTCGGCGCGGGGTGTGACAAAACGGGGAAAACTGTTAGCCCCGCGAACAATGTATTGTAGATGGATGCATTCTGTATGTAGCAACGAAATCCTGGATCACAGAATAATGCCAAAGGGGTTTCGTTATAATGGCCAAACATTGTCGGCCCGGGATTGTAACTAATTGTAATGAAGCTTCGATTATTATGTGCGTCCCTCTGTTGTGCTGTTGTGTGACTGAGGAGCGCCTCGAGAGGCTCGCCCGAGTTCAATTAATACCTTTTATGGCCTCGGGGGCCTTTGTGGGGCACTTTTTACTCAAATGGGTCACTCTAAACATCCTTTCTACCGGCGTATAATGATAACCTAGTAAATTCCTTTACTTGGCTTATTGTGGCTTTATAGCATTATGTGTTCGTTATAAAACATCTTAACTACAGCCGGCGCGGGAAGTAATTTACGGCGCGGTCACCCCCTCGAGGAATGACTTATAGTGCCAAACTTTATATTAATCGAGAATTAACAAGACATGGGTTGAATTACAGCATTATTAATTCACAATCAAAAGATACCTAAATACTCTTATAATTAGGTTTATTAACACAATTAAAATAATTAGCATCAATGTTGCTAATTAAAATGTCTTGCTGAAAGTTCATTGTAAATAAAAAAACTAAAATGAGAAATATTATTCATTATATATATATTTGTTTTATACCAAAAGATGACAGCGAGCTGCTGAATTCAGTGGAGATTGGGCGACAGGTGGAATAGAACTCAATTTAAATTTAGTTTATTAAATTATGATGTTTCTTTTTTATGTACTTTATATTCAACACACGCTTTATTAAAAAAAAAATATTAAAAATTCAACATGTTTCGGACACACAAGCCCTTCATCAGTGATATTATATACTTTTTTTTTTATATTTCACGTGGTCAGTTTTGACAGATATTACAATGTTTTTTTTTTAATTAAATATATTAAAAAATAAACATTAAACATCCGCAACACAAAATTTTAACGAATATAGAAGAAATTATAAAATTAAAATTAATATTGTTATTTACTTAAATAAATTTACAGCTCGGGTTAGAGCCATATAAAACTTAAATAAACGTAAATAGTGTTAAAAACGATAATTACAATTTTTGTATTCAAATAATAACTGCTTTATCAATTGATTGACGTTATGAATGAGGAATTTCAGAGTTTTTCGAAGCTTGAAATATATTATATAGACAGTTTAATGTCATTTTACTTCTTATTTCGTAATATTTTCTCTTCAATTGCCTTCATACAAAAAACTTTTCGTTATATATTAAATAACTCATTTAATTTCCCACATATGTTGATACCGTTAGTAAAAATTTAGTAAATATCGTGTTCATAGTAATTTCCATTGTAATTTTGTATCTATGTTCTCTCATTTTCTTAATTTTGATTCATCTGTTTTTAAACAACATACAAAAATAACATTTAAAGATAAAAATATTAACACAATCAATATTTTTAAAATGTAGTCTTGTATATGAAATGTGTGCATCATACTCGTATATGTATGTGTATATATAACATAAAAAACTCTTTCATAGGTAGATAGTTGCAGTCGAAAGAAATGATCTCAACCGTAAACATTTACGATATGATCGTTTATCTGGATTATTCATACATCTTTTAATAAACGTCCTTCCGAATCCTGTGCGCCCTTCTAGGCACGGTCATAAAAAGGACGCGCCTATTACAGAATTCAATCGCCGTAAAATAAAATCATATTTATATCAATTGGGTATATCCTGCAACTAAGGTTATGCCCAATCATGTAAATTAAATCTGGCGGTACAACAAAGGATTACTCTCACTCCAGTAGATGTGTTTGGAAACAGAAATTTCGCCATGCGTACATCCGTCTGCCGGATTCCAACACTCATCCCATTTAGTTTATGAGCTGAATATCATAACAGCCGATACAATAACTCACCCATCATATGGCCCAATAGAGAGGGGAAGTTAAAAAAAATATATAATCAAGTCTTCATAACAACAAAAATATGTTTTTTAAAATAAGGTAATAAATTAATCAGCATATTAAACACTACGGCATTAGCACTGTGGAATTCCATAGTAATGTACTTAGGAAATTGAAAATAACTTTATTTAATCCACTTACTATTAAAAAAATGTTTAAAAAAAAACAGGAAATGTTTCAGAGGATACCTCCATCTTCAGGTATAAAAATATAATAAAAACTAAACAAAGAAATACTAATATAAAAACGCATTTAAAATTCGATACAATAATTCAAATTCAAAAATTAACGGGGGTTATTTGTTATAAGTACTTATATTTTTAACAGTAAGAACTAATAAATAAAATTAAATAATAATAATACACGATGATAATATAAATAAAATATGTAATTTAGAAAAAATATATAATATATTTGAACAGACATAATTTATATAGAAATTAATAAATGATTAAGTTGCATTTGATTGAGAATGGGAGCTTTGGAGATTAAATGTAGATAAAGTATTTAAGGAAAAGGAGTGAAAAGAGGAATATGATTATTAATTATGTTTTCACCCAATTTCACCGCCTTGAGGATTTCTAAATTTTCAAGTTTGTTATAAAAAATAAAAAAATAAACATTTGTCAATGAATCCGCAACACAAAGTTATTATAAGTTATGGCAAAAACTTATAATTTTCCTTAGTTTCACTCGCACCGTAAATATGTACCGAATGGACCCACTTACAGTAACCTAATTACCCAAGGAATAGTGAAATTATTCCATTAAAAAAACTACTAATTGTAATGGAAACCATACGAACTGATTAAAGAAAGGGGTGGGGAGGACGCGCCCTCTGCTCACCGAACACGAAAAAGCTTCTTCCAATTTAATCTTGTGTACGGGGAACAATCGGCCCTCGCTCCTTGTGCAGAGAGAATAATAATCCGCCCTCAATTACCGGCCAAGCCATTGTGGCCGGCGCTCCTATTAACCCCTTTGTCCCGAGCTCTGGCGCTGATCGAGTGTTAATTATGATTCTTAGAACCAGAAGCGATTCGAGAGGTTCCATGGATTTTCCAATTTCCATAAGACCGTTTTTTTACACCTTTCTGATTTTAACACACGGATAGAAAATTAAAAAATATATTAAATATACGAATCTGTTTAATTCATTAAATTAAATGACTCTTGTAAAGGTTTTGGGAAGATCAAAATCAGCTGCAGAACATAAAACTTTAATATATGGTGAAGCGTTAAACCAATAAAACAATGTTCTAAAGCATTTATATTGTGCCCTGTCGGGTCCTCCCAACGTTGGCGATCACCTCGGCGAATCTGTCCCTATCCTGCGCCGCTCGGAACAGCACCTCCACACTTCGGATGCCGGTCCACTCCCTCACGTTTCGCAGCCAGGACATTTGTCTCCTACCGGACCCTCGGCGTCCCTCAACTTTCCCCTCCAATATCAGTTGAAGAAGGTGGTACTTTTCCCCAAGCAGTATATGACCCAGATGTGAAATTTTCCGAACCTAGATAATTGATAAGAGTTCCCTGTCAACTCTATCTCGCCTCAGGACTTCGGTATTGGTAACCATGTCTGTCCAGAGAATTCTGATCGTTCGGCGATGGAGCCACATTTCAAATGCTTTCAGTCTGTTCATTGAATAGACTTGTAAATAATGAAAATAAAATCCTTAAAAAATATATTTCGTTTAATTCCACTTGGTTTTATAACTTCGGTTGTTTTGGCAGCTCGCTGCCATCTACTGGTGACCAGACCAAGAATTGAAGTATTTTTTCACAAAATCATTTAAATTGTAATGCAGCAATTCTATTTTCCTTTTGTGCCCTGGAAATCTTCCACCATAAGAAGTTCTACAAATATAATATATCTGGTATTCTCTTATTTGAATCGTGTTAGCAAAGCAAAATAATCTCAATCTAAAGAAAATGTATTGTACTCTTTATAAAGAAACTACAAGAGTCCAATGTTAAGTAGAAAGTTATATAGACAGAGCTTTTGTGGAATTCTCGAACTATTGGTTCAGTTCTTATCAGTACATTTCTCAAACTTGATCGTGATAAGTGTTCTATTTGAAACACACTATCACAATTTGATCTCCAATAAGATTTAAAAATTTATTCTTCTGTACTTTTGTATTGTTAAACTTTTTTTTTTAATTTCTGATAAAGCTAAAGATACGCGTTCCTAACAACCGCAAAAGGTACGAGCAACAATAATTTATTTTATATTTCAAATTGTGGCACGGAAGCACTTCTAAACACTCTTGAATTGAAGATGAGCATCTCTCCAGTTGGTATCATAACTGGATCTTTTAGACATATCTGATGATGTCGAGAACAGAAGTATTAACATCTTATTTTTATACACATTATACAGAGTTTATTTAATTTATAATTTTTCGATTTATTTTAACCACGCAATGTATAAAAGGTACACAAACCTTTTGTCTTATTTATTGGATCGCTATACCTTTGTTATCTGTAAAAAAAGTATATTTTAACGATGTAAATGGAACCAGAAATAGAGGAAGACCGAGGAAAACGTGGCAAAATCAAATAAATCAAATATTGAATGTCGGCCATGTGAGGAGTCAGAGAAATCGACGCGCGTGCATGACACGATGAATGAATGTTGAGGAAGCGAGAGAAATATGTCCGGAAAGAAAAGTGTGGCAGTCCATTCTTTCTGCCTACCTTTTCGGGGAGACGGCGTGATGGTTAGTTAGATTGTTTTTATCTGTAAAAAATATTACAGTAAATTTGATTTATACAATAACATTATTCGTTGATTATTATAAGTCGTATCAATAACTATTGAACC
Organism: Lepidostoma basale; assembly: GCA_022606425.2. NCBI lineage: Eukaryota > Metazoa > Arthropoda > Insecta > Trichoptera > Lepidostomatidae > Lepidostoma > Lepidostoma basale. The sequence continues at coordinate 1,653,082 of JAHDVF020000294.1, read as the reverse complement.
ATTTAAAATCTTAATAACAAATATGAAGTAATCGGGGGATTACTAATCACACGATACCGCCATAAATATTATCAGAGGAATAACTAAAACGTCAATTAATTAAGTTCTATCGTAATACACGGTGTTCCGAAATTGAAGAGACAACAAAAAAATTTACACATACTGTTTATTAATAAGTTATATTATAAATACTGAATTTCCTTTATTTCTACTAATCAAAACATTTCTTTTTAAGCTAACATATACGTAATATAATTTCAAATTATTCCATTATTAAAGCTAAAGATATACGAAATGGGTTTGACGGGTAGATATGTAATTGATGTATTGCTACATAAATGTAATTTGATAAATTATGTTGTTTATCTTACAATGTAACATAAACAACGATGTTATGTAACATTTTTACATGGAGTGATAACTCTTTTTTTGATGTTGGTAATACTTCATTTTCTTCTTCTTTGCATGTTCTGAGAAGTTCCCGGAGAAAGCTTCTCAACTTTCAGCTGAATAATAGCGCCTTCACAGTTTTCAAGCCAGTTCACCAACAAAAGATATTAAGCTAGAAATATTTAATTACTA